>CM060952.1:68604000-69036500 GCA_030765055.1 Mantis religiosa
ATAATTAATAGTTATAATAATAAATAATAATGATAATAATGATAAATAATAATGATAATAATGATAATAATAATAATAATAATAATAATAATAATAATAATAATAATAATAATAATAATAATAATAATAATAATAATAATAATAATAATAATAATAATAATAATAATAATAATAATAATAATAATAATAATAATAATAATAATAATAATAATAATAATAACAATAATAATTAATAATAATAATTAATAATAATAATTAATACTAATAATTAATAATAATAATAAATAGTAGTAATAATAATAATAATAATAATAATAATAATAATAATAATAATAATAATAATAATAATAATAATAATAATAATAATAAATAGTAGTAATAATAATAATTAATAATAATTAATAATAACAAATAATAATAATAATAATAATAATAATAATAATAATAATAATAATAATAATAATAATAATAATAATAATAATAATAATAATAATAATAATAATAATAATAATAATAATAATAATAATAATAATAATAATAATAATAATAATAATAATAATAATAATAATAATAATAATAATAATAATAATAATAATAATAATAATAATAATAATAATAATAATAATAATAATAATAATAATAATAATAATAATAATAATAATAATAATAATAATAATAATAATAATAATAATAATAATAATAATAATAATAATAATAATAATAATAATAATAATAATAATAATAATAATAATAATAATAATAATAATAATAATAATAATAATAATAATAATAATAATAATAATAATAATAATAATAATAATAATAATAATAATAATAATAATAATAATAATAATAATAATAATAATAATAATAATAATAATAATAATAATAATAATAATAATAATAATAATAATAATAATAATAATAATAATAATAATAATAATAATAATAATAATAATAATAATAATAATAATAATAATAATAATAATAATAATAATAATAATAATAATAATAATAATAATAATAATAATAATAATAATAATAATAAATAGTAGTAATAATAATAATTAATAATAATTAATAATAACAAATAATAATAATAATAATAATAATAATAATAATAATAATAATAATAATAATAATAATAATAATAATAATAATAATAATAATAATAATAATAATAATAATAATAATAATAATAATAATAATAATAATAATAATAATAATAATAATAATAATAATAATAATAATAATAATAATAATAATAATAATAATAATAATAATAATAATAATAATAATAATAATAATAATAATAATAATAATAATAATAATAATAATAATAATAATAATAATAATAATAATAATAATAATAATAATAATAATAATAATAATAATAATAATAATAATAATAATAATAATAATAATAATAATAATAATAATAATAATAATAATAATAATAATAATAATAATAATAATAATAATAATAATAATAATAATAATAATAATAATGATAATAATAATAATAATAATAATAATGATAATAATAATGATAATAATAATGATGATAATAATGATGATAATGATATTGATAATGATAATGATAACGATAACGATAACGACAATGATAACGATAACGATAATGATAATAACGATAACGATAACGATAACGGTAATAAGAATAATAATAATAATAATAATAATAATAATAATAATAATAATAATAATAATAATAATAATAATAATAATAATAATAATAATAATAATAATAATAATAATAATAATAATAATAATAATAATAATAATAATAATAATAATAATAATAATAATAATAATAATAATAATAATAATAATAATAATAATAATAATAATAATAATAATAATAATAATAATAATAATAATAATAATAATAATAATAATAATAATAATAGTAATAGTAATAGTAATAGTAATAGTAATAGTAATAGTAATAGTAATAGTAATAGTAATAGTAATAGTAATAGTAATAGTAATAGTAATAGTAATAGTAATAGTAATAGTAATAGTAATAGTAATAGTAATAATAATAATAATAATAATAATAATAATAATAATAATAATAATAATAATAATAATAATAATAATAATAATAATAATAATAATAATAATAATAATAATAATAATAATAATAATAATAATAATAATAATAATAATAATAATAATAATAATAATAATAATAATAATAATAATAATAATAATAATAATAATAATAATAATAATAATAATAATAATAATAATAATAATAATAATAATAATAATAATAATAATAATAATAATAATAATAATAATAATAATAATAATAATAATAATAATAATAATAATAATAATAATAATAATAATAATAATAATAATAATAATAATAATAATAATAATAATAATAATAATAATAATAATAATAATAATAATAATAATAATAATAATAATAATAATAATAATAATAATAATAATAATAATAATAATAATAATAATAATAATAATAATAATAATAATAATAATAATAATAATAATAATAATAATAATAATAATAATAATAATAATAATAATAATAATAATAATAATAATAATAATAATAATGATGATGATGATGATGATGATGAGAATATTTCCACAATGTGTGTCATTTCTCATGTTTTGTGCATATTCAGATAGGTAATTCTTCCTGATAATTGATTAATAATTGAATCTGTTAACGTGCACTGATAACCGAGAGCTTATGAGTATGTGGGAGCTACACCTACGGAAATTCGAATTCCAATTTATTTTATTGTAGAAATACGAAATGTGTATTGCACACACTGTAATACAACTTCCATTTATTTATTTATTTAAATATTTATTTATTTATTTATTTATTTATTTATTTATTTATTTATTTATTTATTTATTTATTTATTTATTTATTTATTTATTTATTTATTTATTTATTTATTTATTTATTTATTTATTATTTTTTTTGTAATTTACGTCCTCCAACGTTAAGTCATATCGGACGATGAATGGAATGGATGAAATGATGCTCAAATGAGTCCGGGGTCCATGGAGCTTAGAGTTACCCGACATTCGTCTTACACGATAAGGGAAAACCCCGGAAAAACCTTATCCTGGTAACTCACCCTGACCGAGATTCGAACTCGGGACCTTTTGAACGTTAGGCAGACATGCTACCACCACGCTACCAAGGCGGGCTAAGTTCCAATTACTATGGTTTACTTGATTTTACTACATTTATTGCCACACATAAAAAGTGAAGCACTTTACTCATCTTAAACTAAATGAAACAAATGTTTTATTCCTATATGTAAATTCAAATAAAAATGAAAATTGCTTTAATATCAGGTGTGTAAACCCTCTACTTCTATTACTGCCCTCATTCTACGGGGCATGGATGACACCAAATGCCTAGTTAAATTTTCACGAGAGGATACTTGGCATTATATGACAGCACCATTCATAACAAATGAATGAACCCTAGTGTTTACACAACCAACATTAAGACATTTTTCTAATGACATTGCCTTTATTTTCTAGACGATAAGAATGTTAGTGGCGTTTTTATAAATGAATATGTTTAAAATTTTCTTATTTATCTCCTGCAAGAAAAACATGGCATTGTTATTAAAGCAGCAAAAATAAAAAGAAACATGTACAGACACGTGCAAATGTTTTCCGAAGTGTGCAAGACTGACCTACGGGAGAGAGGCGGGTAAGGGTAAATATATCGATACAGGTTTTAATCGATAGTCATATTTTTAAAGAGCTGCCTACTATGTGATGCCTTTGTAATTACATTCTATTTTTATGTCAGGGGATAGTAAGTGATAACTGATAAGCATCTTCCCAGCTGAGCAAGGTATACGAGGTTTGGCAATTGAATAAGCAGATTGCGCAACTCCAGTCGCACAGCTACATCGTGGGGGTGGAGGAGGTTGGCATTGGAATACAGTTGACTCTGAACTTTCTAGATCAACGTTTCGTCTTTCTGAATGCTTGTTGTTCTTCTTTTTTTTCCCCCTTTAACTGGAATGCATATCTGCGGCTGTTCACCGGTGGAACACATCGAAGGTTTTAACTCATATTCGTTGGGTTTTACTGATTAGATCACTCACACATTCACACTCTCATACATACTTCCAGACTCTGGGGAAGATGAGGAGTTATCTTGGTCGGAGAAACCCCCTCCCCTCACCCAACCGCAGTGAATCGAACCCGGGACCCCTAGCACAGCAGGCAGGTGCTCTACAGACTAAGGTATGGGGCCAGCCAACTGAATGCTTTAATTTGGTTTTGAAAAAATGAAATGTGTTGTGTTAAAGGTCCGCGTTTACTACCTACGGCACCGCAGGCGGTGACACTGATGAAGATAAGTTGAAAATGGAGAGCACTGGTGGAATGAGATGGTGTGGGAAACCGAGGTTCCGGAGAAAACCCGCCCCAGTGGTGGCCTGGGATCGAACCCGGGCCGCATGGGTGAGAGCCAAGCGGTCTAACCACTGAGCCACGGCACGGCCATTTGTTTTTGACCCTTGGTTGTAGTAATACCGCAAGCATGTTGAAGTCAAAAATCGTGCAGTGCATTAACCTCAAATTCCTCGAGAAAATAAAAAGGTCACCAACGGACTATCTTCTTTGGTGGAGATACTATGTCACGTGTTCGAATTTTCAGAAGTTCGAGATGATGTTGAAGGTGAATGAATGTTTCGATCGATCCTGTGAATTCAAGAAGTAAAGCAAACTTTCACAGAACGTAAAATAGTGCGGAAAGATCGATATCTAAGCATTTGGATGATCGCGTGAACATGAGCAGACAAGATCAGTTTTGCATGTAAATTAAACATAACCAAAGTCATTACAAAAATGGTTCCGAAAAACCTCTCAGGGACAAAAGGGCATTCGAAAGAACTTCGTTCCATTGTCATGGAATACCTTAAAGCACCGGACTTGCTCACACGTGTCATCACATATTATGAAATATGATCCTCCAGTGCGACCCAGAAAGGAAGCGTCTATCGATGCAAGCTTGAAGTCTCCCTCATCACCAAGGATGAAGAAAAAGACACGGAATGAGTAAGTCAAAGCTGAAGGCTTAGGTTCCTTGGGTTATCGGGCGTGTTATCGAGACCGAATGGGCGCTTCAGGACTAGATCATTATGAATAGTCAATTAGCTCGAAGGATCTTGCGAACAGAACTTAAGCCTACAAAAGTATAACGTTGATCAACTGCAAAAATGTATTTCTGACCGGGAATATTTGAAAAAGAAATTAGTTTACATTTAAAAAAAGTTAATCATTGTTGATTTTTCTAAGTGTTAATGCCGCTTCTTACGCCCTAAATTGGACTGCAAAATCTTGAACAGAATATCAAAGTGGAAAGTGAAGAACGGACGAAAATGATTGCGTAAGATTTAATAAATCAGACTAGATCTGCTTTGCGACAACGTTATGTTGGGTTTGTCATTTTAATATTGTGGACATGATACCCCCAAAACTTGAAATGAGATGACCAGAGAACACCACATAATTATTGGAGCGTTAAAGCCAACGGCAATAACAAACAGAACCATAACAATATGTCTCTCGTCAAAAGGACATTGTAACGTAAATAATGCACTAATGATAATTTGTTATGGTTATCATGCTCATTGCAGGAGATGTAATCACTGATCATAAACCTCAATGTGACGTTCTTTTGAATGAAAAGGCCTATTTTACATAGGAGTATATTCTAAGATATGAATGCTGCTAATAGTTTTAGAGTTGGTTGCACATGAAAACAATTCATATCGAATATAATACTGTAAGTACAGCTAAACGTAATGAGATTCATAAAAAAAGGAAAGACTTTTATAAACGAATGCAGTAACTATAGCGATTATATTCCAACCACTGGCAACTAACAGATCTATTCAAAAGTGATTTCAGCTGCAACTGCTGCCACAATCTAAATTATATATTATCTGATTTGATTGTTCATAACGGATAAATAAACCACCAAGAAGAAAAAATCTAGGCTTTAATTTATTTTATTATTAGCTTACTAAATGCAAGTACATTGGTACAGAGAGATCGTAAATACTATTGGTGGAACTCCATCCGCCAAGTAGCTAAGCATAAGTCATCCATAGTATTAATAAATAAATGAATTAATTAATGAAGTAATATATATATATATATATATATATATATATATATATATATATATATATATATATTTGTATATATAGTGGGAAGAAAATTAAGCTTTCAGATAGCAGTATTTTGAGTACAAGCAGAGTGAGATATACGTAGTTTTCCAGCCTGACTTTTCAACAGCAGCCCAGAATTTGAAGCATTCTTGAGGCGGAGCTGTAGGTGGTTGTTTGAGGGTCAAGGTGAATGTGAAAGCGATACTTAATGAACCTAGCTAACATGCTCTGGAATTGGATTCGCCATCCCTTTTACGGCAATCATTGTGTCAAAAAAGGATTGGTACCGACATACTGGTTACGTGCTTCACCATATCGGCTTTCGCATTGAAATGAACGAGAAGAATGTGTCCATCCTCCGACATTTTCACTACTTGAAACTATTTTATTATATCCAGAAAGAGAAAAGGAGCACAACTTTAACAGGAAATGTCACCATTGATCGTACATGGCACTTGTACACAGGATATCTATTAAAACAGCGACACCCATTCCCTTCATTTAAATGCAGTCAGACATGTATCAAGTGACTACTTTTAAATACACAAAAAAATAAATTGTTGCACTTGCTTATGACTTGTAGAGTCATAACTCTGGAAGGTGTAATTTCTGGAAAGATGCCCTTAATACACTCCAGTATCATTTCAGGTAAAAATGGTTTTTGTTAAACATGTTAATATTTAAAAGAGCAAAAAACGAATAAGTGTGAAAACTAGGCACTTATTTAATTTTCTGCTTTTATTAAGATCTGTCAGATTCTTTCCCTTCCTTTAAATGCAGACATATATGTATAAACTGGCTGTACTCTTACAGTATAAGGTAAATTGTTGGGCTTACTTTTACGTCTTATCAAGTTATGATAACTCAGGAAGATGTAACTTTTGAAACGGAAACCCCTGATTTTAACGAAGGTGTAACATTCGCGGGAGATAATTCTGTTTAAATGTTGCAATCTTTCAGAAGGGAAAAAATACGATACATCGACATTGCTTTCGGTACTCGTGTACAAAGTATCTTACACGCGTTTATTCATCTATCTACCTTATGTAAATCTAGATAAACGTTATGGCATGCTCATTTTATTGTAGGTGCAAGGAAATTTGGAAATGCAGTAGGCTTTAAGCGTTAGTCAAAACTTGTAAGAGCTTGGCGCTATGTAGTGGCTATGAAACTATGTTCTCTTTGCACTGCCAAAAGATTATAGTACATGTAACGACTTCCCATTTGAGAGAAGTATATATATATTTATTTATTTATTGAAAGTCCTGCCCCGTGGCGTAGCGGGCTAAAGCGGCATGCCTTGGTCCCTGGCCACGGAAAGCGACCCGGGTTCCATCACATCCATGGAGTGCGGATTTTAAGTCCCGGTTATTGGACCGGGATCCATTCAGCATCCTGAGGAAGTGAGGAGCTTACACTAGGTAAGCGGCCCTGATCACGAAAACTAACGTTCCAGCTGGGGGATGCCGAGATGCTGGCCACATCTCTCCGTATAGCCCACCTCTCTCTTGCGTAAGTGCGCGTGAAGCCGGCAGTTGGGTTGGTAGGCCTTGGCCCTCTTAGGGCTGTTGCGCCAGGGTTTATTATTTATACATATTGAAAATTCGGATAGGTAAATAAGAAGGAGTAACTACGATATGGTTTACTATTTCAAAAATGTATTAAGGATAAATGTGTTTTAACGAGCTCATCATGTTTTGAATAATCCGATTTTAACATCCCTTACGGTAGAACTATATGTTAAGTATGTCGTATTTTGATCGAAATCGTTATAGCCATTTTTGACTAAATCAACATTTTTGGAAATTGTTCCATGTAGAGTGTAGTAATGGGGTAGGTACTTTCTTATAATAATGCATATCTCATCTTTAGAAGATGCTGCACTTAAGTACGAAGTTTGGTATTCAGCCAATTTTTTGCTTTTATGTTATGATACGAATCCTTTTAAAGATTAAAAAAGATTCAGATGGTCCCAAAATATGTATTACGGTTGAGATCTCGTTCTCGAATTTTCCCGTTTACTAAACGTAGTACTTATGGTCGCATATTTTTGTTAGAACTGTATTAATTGAATGAGTTGCTGTGAATAAGACGTTGTGCGGCTTGAGGTTAAGAGTTGAGTGTTCCTTTGACTTTGATAGTTTACATACAAAAACGTTGTTAACAAATCCCTTTTTCTCATCTCAGAGACAAGCTTATATGTGATGAGGACAACATTTTGCCTCTCATTATTGACTGATATCCGCATTATTTCTAATTAAGATAAACGTGTGTGCCATATAAGAGCACTTTCAGGAGCAGAACAAAATAATACGTCACATGTTCGCGCCTCGGAAGGCTTCCATCTTTATACCAGGCGAGTCACCTGCCCCTATTTATTTTTGAATTTATGCAAAGTGCTAAGCGACATATATAACTTACGTCTTTCTTGAATGCCTTCGAATGGATTATTTGAAGAACAGTTTATATAGGAGGGATAGATAAATCAGAGTACAAGTGTTGTATGAGAGAGAAAGCAATCAATATGTATGTCGATTCCAAAAATATTATCCAGACATAGAGAATGCAGAAGTAATTTTAGACCACTTTACAAACTCGTAATTAGCGTGCATTCGCACAAACCTTTAAACACTCCCCTGAAGAAGCAACCTATCACATGCATCAATTGACAGTAACATTGGAACACAGAATGGCAGATCTACACAGTGGGACCAATTGGATTTAAATATTCAGCCAACATGTGTTTTCAATGTACAACCATGTCAAAAAATGTTGCGCGCCTCAGTACCGTGATGGTAGCATGTCTGCCTCACGTTCAAGAGGTCCCGAGTTCGAATCTTGGTCAGGGTGAGTTACCTGGATAAGGTTTTTCCTGGGTTTTCCCTTATCCTGAAGGATGAATGTCGGGTAACCCTAAGCTCTATGGACCCTGGGCTCATTTGAACATCATTTCACCCGTTCCATTCATCGTCCGATATGACTTAACGTTGGAGGACTTAAATTACAAAAAAAAAAAAAAAAAAAGTATATTGTTTTCGCTTCTGTCACAAGTTACGGCACATTTTAGCTCATACGGTAAATGTAATGGCGGCTGCAGTTATTTTTATTTTTGTTAAAACTACCAAAATGAGTTCAAAATACTTTCGAAGCTGTAAAAAGTGTGTAACGTTTCGAGATGGGTGATGAGGTCTGCGGTTACTTATTCGTATAGGAACCTGCCCTCTGAAGGTAGCGTTGGCTAAATGGTACTGCAAATCTGGCTCAAATCCTTCGTGTTTAGCTGAAAATTGTTATTGCATTTTTCTTTTACCTCTTGGGGCTTATTATCTGATATTATGATAGAAATAACATTTTTCATAACATTATAGGTGTTTACAAAATAAAACAATAGCCATGTTTTCCACTGCCAGATAGCTATAAATTTATAGTTCGTAGTAGATATTTTATTATGTTCGGTACTGTCCTTGATGTATTCAGCCAAGTTTCAAACATTTCACAAATGCAAAGGGAAACATAAGAAGCATGAAACAAAAACAATTAGATTTAATCTCGTAGACAGACCCCTAAAAATGAAAGCCAATTGCGTAACATGGTTTACAACACCAGATAAGGTACCGATTATAAGGGTCACAAAGTTAAAATGACCCTCAGTTTAAGATAAAGATAGCTCGTAGTTTCCCTTTGATTGGCAAGAGCTTCTCCTACCTGCCGAAAGGGGTGAGCATTGCGCGCAACTTATATGGTGAGCTAATCTCTGTAGATCCCTAATTATCGGATTGTCATTCTTGTGTCTTAGATCACAAGAGAACCAATAGCAACAATAAATAAGTTAGTAACTAAAATATAAACAATAATGACTTGGTGAATGGGGAGAAAACAATACAATGTGTCGTCGTTTCGAACCTAGCCTTTGCATCACCATACATTACAGCACTAACCCATTCGTCCAGCTGTCACGTATTCTGTTTCTCTTTGGGAACGCACAGGTTATTGCCTTGCTGGTATTATTTGCATGAAAAACCGTCGTTTATTTAAGCTTTTCGCAGTTTCTTGGTCCTCGTTCAGGGCTGTTAAGTATTAATGCTGGGTTCGATAATGCTGATTAGAAGGTCAGAGCTGCAATAACGGTTTTGTGATGAAAGGTCAATGTTTTCACATTAGACTATAAACTGCGGGTTGCATAGGTAAGAATAAATAGGGGCACACGGCTCGCCTGCTTTATTTACGCACCACAAGTAGACAAAATATCAGAAAGCTTTAAATTGATTAACTTAATTGAAACTGTACTTAACATATTTGCATGAGGTAATAACATGTATGTAAGTATATCCCAAATTTCCTGTGAATACCTGCTGAAGTTCTCTCTATTCCTAGTGTACCATAGTTAACTAATAAACCATAGTAAATAGCATAGAACTGACTACATATAGAAGATGTAGACCTCATTATAATATCAGCTTGTTAAAACTGAATAATGCGTTCTGTTCCACTGAACTGTAATTTCCTAAACACCATTGCATTCATAATAAATTACAGCAATTTCTTATCACAAATTAAATATCGAAGTTGTAGCAAAATAAGCGAATTAGTTCAAAGATTTGTGTTGGAGACTCTTCATTCCATCTGTTTCTCCTCTAGGTTTTTAGTAAGCTGTGCCTTAGTTCTTCCATGGTATGATTAACTAGTGTGTTTTTAAGATGGAGAAAAGTAAAATTTGCGTACATCATTTTTGGACCCCTCCTTAGAGTTTTGAGGGTGAAAAGGAACAGCAAAATGAAATTTGCAATTTTTGGAAATGCTTGTTAGATTTTAAAGGTGCTTCTAACCCCCTGTGGAGGGCGAATAGTTAGTTTAGACCTCTATGCCTAAATCCATGCACAAAAGTTTGTTTGGATCTGTTTTGGACATGCCTGAATATATTTTATGCGTTTGGCACACAACGCTTAATGCGCATCAATACATATTAATCACAAATGTAATTATGCACTGAAAGGATACATGACACATTCACGTTAACTAAAATGTCACTCAACTCTTCGAACTATTTCCCACATGGACTTCCTTGTCAAATAAGTTGTTGGGTGTTACTAATATTTCTGAGATATTCTTCATTATTGTTTGAATGCTCAAATATATACTGTTACATGTATTGTCCCGAACCCGTTATCTACGACAGCGCGGCTTATGCACACAAAGAGCCAGCAAATAAAGATAGCTGAGATAAAGGACTTGCCGGCGCAGATTAATTTACGCTTCTGGAACGTTCGGATTTTATCATTCGATGTCTTGTTTGTTCCAGAAACATCTAGTGATTGTATAGAACAGTCTCGGATTATGAATGAGGTATTTAAGGAAGTGACGAGTCGCAAACAGAGTACTAGTAAACAGCTGTGAAGTGTTGTAACGAGAGCTGATGTAAACAGAACGCTGTTGTAGATTGTGATGTAATTCTGCTGCTACGGAGTGTACTAATATGCAAATAAAGAACATTTAGAATTTCGGCAAAATGGACTTTTAATTCTACGAAACCACAAAGTCACATTTGGTGTCAGCAGTGGGACATTACGCCATGGAGGCTGCATTGGCACAATTCTAGAGACGTTGGAGAGAGCAAGTAGCTTGGCTACGACGATGACCACGAAAATGACCGAGCTAACAACGAAGACGGAAACGGCAAACAACAACCTCACTGCGGAATTGAAAGAAATGAAAACGACTAACGACAACCTCACCGTGGAACTGAAGGAAATGAGAACGGTGAACGATAGCTGGCCGAGAGGATGACCGAATTGTCCACGAAACGAGGCCCACACCGCAAAGTTTGAAGAGCAGTTGACCGGTGTGAAGGATGAGGTCACGGAGCTGGGCAAGCGGATGGGTCAAGTGGACGAGCGCGTCCGAGACCTGGCAAGCTACGCTAACGAGCTGGAGGGAAAGGCCGACAGCAACACAAAGTCCCTGAACGCCATGGTGAGGGCGTAGTCGGCAGGAGGTTAACGGATTTAAAGGTCGACGCGCCGGGACGCGACACATTTGCCCGCGTCAAACCTAAATACGACGCCGGGTAAGCTTTCGAAGTCTTCCGCCATCAATTCGACACGGTGGCCAAACACAACAAGTGATCACCAGCGGAAGAGGCCGTAAAACTAATAGCCAGTCTCCAAGGACGGGCCGCAGGAATGCGGTCCAGACAGCGGCGGCACCAAAGAACATCTGGGAGGCTCTGGAGAATCGTTTTGGAAACCACCGCTTAGCCGCAGCGTACCGCAGCCAGCTAAAGGCAAGTTCACAGCAGCCAGGGGAGACGCTGCAGGAATTCGTCCTGGCAATTAAGCAGCTGGCTAGCAAAGTCCTAGTCGACCTCCCACCCGAGTCCGTATGCCAAGAGGCTGCCTACACATTTGTTGACGGGGTACCAGACACGGAGGTTCGTCTGCGCCTAATGCTCGGCGACTGCAAAACCATCCATGAGGCGCTAACGCAGCACTAAGGATGGAGGTGGCCAACGTGACGGCTACCCCGACGTCGCGAACCAGGAGTATACGCTATAATGGAGACCGAAGACCAGTCGAGGGACGCCGGGGAAGACCTAGTGGCCTGTGTTGGAGGTGTAGACAGACGGGAGACCTGGAGAGAGACTGCCCACACCAGGAAGAGCAGTCGGAAAACGAGTAAGGGTCGTCGTGGAGAGAGTCACGTCGGCGCCATTACCAGCATCCCCTCGAGTGACACTGCACGCCGTCAGCCAGCGTATGGATGACAGCCTCATCCCGGACGGTTGGGTGAGAGGGAAACCGTGCCGCGTGCTGGTAGACCCCGGGGCGGCCGCGACCATCATCAGACCAGACATGGCCAAGGGTTTGCGACGGGGAAGCCCAGCTAAACATACCAGCCTGTGACGGCATCGGGCGACACCTTGCCTGTGGAGAAGGAGGCCCTACTGAAGTTGACCTTGGGACGGAGTGCCGTGCGTCTGTGGATGTTCGTCGCGAAGGTGGCTGCGGAGGTGATACTGGGATTGGATACCTTCAGGAGCAACGAGGAGACGGTCGACGTCGGCAGGAAAGTCCTTCGGCTCAAGGAGAAGTGATACTTCGGCAACCTGAAGAGCGCCTGGGAATCTGCAGGGTTATCTTGAAGGAAGACGTGGTGGTCCCCTCGAGAAGCGAGGCGGTGGTGACGGCGCAGCTTGAGGGCCAGTGAACCAAGAACATGATGCTGGACCTGAAGTTACCTGTACACGGACTATGTGTAGCCAGGGCATTGTTGCCGTGCCGAGGAGAGGTGTCAGTGAGACTGCTAAATCCATCAGACACGGATCATGATGTCCAGGCCGGGACGGAGTTGTGAACTTGCGAGCCCGTGCTCAGCGTAACAGCAATCAACAAGACACAGGAGCCAGTGCCGACGCAACCCCTTGGACCCCAGATGGAAGGCTTGCTGGAGAGGGCGGCCGACTCCCTGACCGCAGAACAGCTGGAGAAAGTTCGACAACTGCTGAGACGATAGCAGCGCGTCTTTAGCCAAGGCGACAGCGCCTACGGCCGCACGGACCGCGTGCTCCACCGCATCAGCACCGGAGACGCCCGGCCTATTGGGCAACCACAAAGACGCGTTCCGCTGGCAAAACATGTGGCGCTTGGGATATGCTAGAGGACATGAAATCCAGGGGAGTGATTGAAGGGTCCGACGGCCCTTGGTGTTCCCCTGTAGTACTGGTGACAAAGAAGAACGGCGAGCTACACTTCTGCGTGGACTACAGGAAGCTAAACGCTGTCATCAGAAAGGACTGCTTTCCCTTACCGCGGATTGATGACATCCTGGACAAGCTGGTTGGTGCACAGTGGTTCTCGACCCTGGACCTGAACTCGGGTTACTGGCAGGTGGCTCTACCCGAGAGACAAGGAGAACACTGCATTTTCGACAGGCCAAAGGCTTTGGCAGTTCACAGTTACGCCCTTTGGTCTCTGCAATGTACCAGCCGCATTTCAATGTCTCATGGAATCAGTGATGATAAGGTTGACATATGACGCCTGCCTGCTATACCTCGACATCATCGTCGGCAAGACTTTTGGAGACCATCTCGACAACCTGAGCAAGCTGCTACAGAGACTGCTGGCGACCAATTTGAAGCTAAATGCAAAGAAGTGTCAGCTCTTTCGCAAGGAAGGTAACCACTTGGGCCACATAATCTCAGCAATCGGAGTGGCCATAGACCCGGAGAAGACACAGGCCGTGAGAGATTGGTCTCGGCCGAAGGATAAGAGAGAGTTGCGCAGTTTTCTGGGGCTGTGCAGTTATTACCGCCGCTTCATAAGGGGGTTTTCCAACATCGCCAAACACCTCACGCGCCTGTCAGAGGAACACCGTCCTTATGTGTCTACGGATGACGCCGAAGGTGCTTTCCAGTTCCTGAAAAATACCCTGTAAAGTGCTCCAATTTTGGGATTTCCACAACCTGGCGGCACCTTCATCGTGGACACCGACGCCAGCGAACATTGCATCGCAGGCGTCCTATCGCAAATCCAGGACGGCCATGAGCGGGTGATAGCCTACTACAGCAAGACGATATCCAAGGCAGAGAAGAACTACTGCGTCACCCGGCGAGAGTTACTGTCGGTAGTAAAGACATTGGAGCATTTCCACAAGTACCTGTGTGGTCAGTCATTCCAACTGACTGATCACTCCGCCCTAACCTGGCTACTGAGCTTTAGAAACCTGGAAGGCACGTTGATTCCAGAGGTTGCAGGAGTATGACTTTACCTCTGAACCTCGTAGAGGGAAGAGCCACGGTAACGCAGATGCCATGTCCCGAAGTCCCTGTCCAGAGGAGAGCGCCCAATGCACAAGAGTGGAAGAGAAGGAACGTTCCGCAGCTGTGCGAGCGGTCACGTCAGAGCCTGCGGATGACTGGGATAGCGCAGGCCTGAGGAGGGAGTAGCTGGTGGACGCGGACTTGGGGCCACTCCTGAGAGAAGCGGAGGCGGGGACAAGACCAACCTGGGAGGACATCGCAACAAGGATCGCCGCTTATAAGTCGTACTGGGCCCAATGAGACTCACTAAGACAAGAGAGGGCGTGCTCTTCCGGGTATGGGAATTACCTGATGTGAAGACGCAGAGAGAACAATTGGTGCCTCCCCGGAGTAAGGTCCCGAAGGTCTTGGAGGAAGTGCACACCGGTATATCAGGAGGACACCTGGGAGCAAACCGAACAATTGACAAAATCCGACAGCGCTACTACTGGCTGAGACTCCGAGCAGACGCTGAGAGATGGTGCCGTCAATGTCACGTGTGCGCGGCGAATCGCGGCTCCCAGACTAGGAGCCGGGGTCGCATGCAGCAGTACAACGTCGGAGCGCCATTCAAGGGGATCGCTGTCGACAGAGCTGGACCATTCCCAGTGTCCGACCGAGGCAACAAGTACCTAATTGTGGTCCTGGACTACTTCACCATGTGGCCGGAGGTGTATGCCATCCCGACCCAGGAGGCAAAGACAATCACAGACTGCCTCTTGGAGCAAGTGTTCTGCCGATTTAGGGTGCCGTTGGAGCTCCACAGCGACCACAGCACATATTTTGAGTCCAACCTAATGAAGGAGGCACTAGTAAGACTTGGAGTTAACAAGAACCACACAGCACCCCTACATCCTCAGTAGGATGGCATGGTCGAAAGATACAACAAGACCTTAGAGGAACACCTGAGGAAGGACTGGCCAGCCATCAGTGAGACTGGGACATCAAGGTGCCACTGTTCTTGCTGGTCTACCGCTCGTCAACAAACGACACCACTGTAATGACGCCAGCCAGCTTAGTTTTCGGCCGAGAGATACGTCTCGCCTGTGATCTGGCCTTTGGAAGCCCCCCGGTCGTTAAAAGGCCAGCTACCGAACATGTGGAGAACTTGGTAGACCATCTCCACGACATGCATGAAATGGCTCGTCAGAACATCCAGAAGGCGAGCGATCGCATGAAGACCCGATACGACAGGTAAGCCAACAGCCAAGGGTTCCAGCAAGGTTACCTGGTCTGGTTGTATCGCCCTACTCGGACCAAGGGACGCTGCTCGAAACTTCAACAACCGTGGCAAGGACCGTACCGGGTGGTGAAGAGGTTTAACGACGTGGTCTACCGCATCCAAAATGTGCCCCAGGGAAGATTTTGGTGGTACACCTGGATCGTCTGGCCCGCTACGATGGTGCTGTTCGGGACGACCACCTGTGAGGAGGGAGCAGTGTCGCGAACCCGTTATGTACGATAGCGCGGCTTGTGTACACAAAGAGCCGGAAAATAAAGATAGCCGACTTGCCGGCGCAGACTAAGTTACGCTTCTGGAAAGTTTGGATTTCGTCATTCGATGTCTTGTTTATTCCAGAAACATCTAGTGATTGTACAGAACAGTCTCGAATTATGAATGAGGTATTTAAAGAAGTGATGAGTCGCAGAGACAGAGTAGTAGTAAATAGCTGTGAAGTGTTGTAACGAGAGCTGTTGTAAACAGAACGCTGTTGTAAATTGTAATGCATTTCTGCTGCTATGGAGTGTATTTCTACGCAAATAAAGGACATTTAGAATTTTGGCAAATTGGACTTTTAATTCTACGTACCCAGAAAGTCAGAGTATGTGACCCCTCCACCAATTATGTTACGTTTGAATTGGTTGCACAGAGGGTCAACAACCTACCCGGCTACTAGGGACATAGCTAGGAGTTATGAGGAAGGTAGATGGTAGAACACATCGCAAACAGTGCAGAAGCCCATGTTTAAGCCTATTTACTAGTTACTGGTCTTGAAAAATATTACAAAATTCTCCCTTAGCCTTGAAGAGGTTTAGGAGTGGAAGTAGTGATAAAGTACTGTATTAATGATCCATGAGAGCTTCTTTGAGGATGCTTTGTCTTGTATTGTTGAGGAGTTCCTTGAGCCCTAAGCTGACTCTCTGAGTTATGTAAAAAACTGAAGCTGCTGACAGTGAAGTAAACTAGGTTATTAATAAGTTGTGTTACTAGTGTTTAGTTGTTATTAATAACTGATTCTCTGAGTTAAGCTCTGTCTGACTACACTTAACTTAAGCGGACAACGATCTTGATGACCAACCAGCAGTAACCCTGATTGACTTCTGAACTGACTTGAACTGAGCTGAACTGAAGCACCACTGTTGGTTTAAGCAGTGCTTAAATGCGGTCCTAACAATATGACGTTAAGACGACTCAGCCTTCCCAAATTAGAAAGTTATGTAGCCATTCCCCAATAAAATTAAGCCAAATTATATTTGCGGTTCGGCTCTTAGGTGACCGTACGTCACTTTTCTCGGAATCCATATGTGCACCATCTGCCCGTAGTTGTTATGGAAAAACAGGAAACCGTGTCGTACGTTCAAACATATGTGCAATCTGACAGCTGCTGATCTAATCACTCAGCAGAATTAAGAACTCCTAAACATGTGAGTAAGACAAATCACAAAAGTGAGCTTTGGGTCCTTAGATTCTAGAACTTGATATTTTCCTAAATGTTCCTCAAACATACATACACTTTCTCTGCCATCTAGAACAAGCAGCATTCCACGCCACTCAGAAATGAGATATAATAATTTTACAGTCAATTAATATATTGTGTACCCCTGCACCCAAATTTTCTTTTTAGAAAAACGTTCATGTGTGTTTATCAACATGCTAGAAGACGTTTAAGATAAATACGGAACTATAATATCACATTGGGCATAAAGACGGATCGACGATAAGAAGATGGGATTCAAAACCATTGTAGCTGCCTAACTTAGCAAGTTGAGAAAATGTGTAATCTTTTGTTTTACAACCAGCGAAGCTTCGATAGTCTTTAGTTTATTAGTTTACTAGAAATACCTACTTTGAAATTCTTTAGAACCATTCTATCTTGACCCGGGGAGCGCTAAATGCAGCCAGAGGATAGCTGAGTTAATGAGAAGTCAGACAGCCAAGCGAATTTAGAAGTTATTAATCAGTGCTGGTTGGTGTGTTCTATCACAGGCTTAAGTAACCATTAGCGCTATCAGTCGTATATTCTCTGAGCATTACCTTAAGTGAAATTAAGCGAAGGCTTATCGCAGTCCTCACTGTTGAGTTGACAAAGTGAATTTAGCACAACGTAGTGTTTCCACTTTCTCACGTAGTGACAGGCGCGATGGTAGAAACGTTTAAGAAGTTTTTGGTTAAATTGGGCAAAATGGGGTAATTAAACAAGGATAGTAAAATCCAACATGGAAAAGGCGGAATTTAAAATGAAATCTAGCAATATGGAATCGAAAATAGAAAATATGAAGGAAGAGGTGAATCAGATTTAGAGGATGTGACGAAATAAACAAATACAGAACTGTTCGAGATTATGCTGGAACTATCAACTAAAATCCAGGAACAGCTGGTCGAGGTGAGGAATGATGTAAGGGAACTCTGTAGAAAAATGTAAGACATGACCGATGCTTAGAGGTCCTAGAGGACTTCGGGGACGCTTAGTGCCCTAAAAGACTTCGGATATTTTAGCGTCTAGGAGTGAATGACGATGCCAAGGAACTAAACACTGTGGTGAAAATCATCGTTAGCAAAACCCTTGAGAATTGTTTGATGAGACACAGGACGAAAAAAAAAAAAACAATATGCAAGAGTCAAGCCACCCAAGTATGGTGGGACGTCAGCGTTTAAATTCCGCTGATAGTTCGCCGCTGTCGCCGCCCACAACCGATGGTCTTCAGAGGAAGAAGCCGTACAACTTACTACCAGCAACCAGGGACTGGTGGCAAAGATGCTGTATGCGAATCTGACGTAAACGGCTCTAAGACATCTGTGGGGGGAATCTAAAATCCGTTTCGGAAACTACCATTCTGTCGCAGCTAAGCGTAGCCGGTTGAAGTCCAGGGAGGCAACAGCCAGAAGAGACGCTGCAGGAGTTCGCCTTAGAAAATGAACAGTTGGCAAATAGGGCTCCTGTGAAAGTCGCGAACAGTCACATATCTAAGGAAGCTGCTATCGATGGAGGGAACAACGCCAAGATAGAAGAGCACCTTATTCTCGGCAAGTACAAGACCATGACGGGCTAATTGGCTGCGTTGAGGATGGGGGTCACCTAGGTAACAACTTTTCCTACCTCGAGGATCAGAAACATGTATTGTGACGGATAATTGGAAACAAACGAGGGACGTTGACGAACTACTTTCCGTGGCATGTATTGAGATGCGGCCAACCAGGACCTGGTGAAATGCTGTTCACACCCTGTCAACGAACATAAGAGAAACGAAAGCTAGGATCACGAGGGACACCACGGGGCCAGCATCACTAACATCTTGAGTGACACTGCGCACCTTACGCAGAAGGACGTTGAAGGCAGATGTTTGCATGGTAGGTGATGCTGGATTCTGCTAGACATGAGAGCCGCCGTGACCGATAGAGTAAGAAAGAGGCAGAAGAAGAGCATTGCTTTTAGTTAAGTATAACGGATAGCTCAGGCGGTTTCGTCTGTGGTCCGCATTTGGGAGATCCGGCTTCGATTCCCGTAGCCGACCTACCTGAGACCCACGGTTTTTTTTTTGAAGATTTCCCGGGTCACCAGGTGAATGCTAATTACATTCTTAGAATTTCCTGTCCCTCCATATCATTTCCATTATCATTTCACATCATCTCCCATCTGATGGTCTCTTTCAGGGTAGAAGTATCGGCGGTGCATGGCAGAATGATACGTTGTGCGAACCACTTCCTCCTCCGGTAGGTCTCTTGCCGGTCTCTGAACTGGCTGCTGGGACTGCTTCCGAGCCACAGTACCCCCTGCGAGATGTCCACTGTCCTGGCTTACCCGGGAGGTTTCTAAGTAAAATGTAGGGACGCTGCCCTTTGCACTGCAGTGGCCTCTTGGGACGGCCGCCCTCTGTCTCTTCTGGCCTCATTCTTCCTCAAGGGGTATGCCGCATTTGGGGGCATAAGTATAGATGAAGATGGTCACAGTGCCAAATCTCCTCCGTAGTAATTCTTATCCTAATTTATATATAATCAGCGTATGTTGAAATACATAATGAAAACATGATCAGGACATTGGAATCTGTTTGTTTTTTGCTTTAATTTGATACAGAGTAGCCGGAAATTACCCCACACATTCTATCATACGATAAATTGCTTCTGCAGATGTTGAAAACAATAATGTTCACCTTAGCAGTCAACACATTATAACCTATTGATGGAGGAAAATCTCTAAGAATATTTTAAATAGCCATTTTCAGAATGTACAACGTAGCTTCAACCAACGTATGTATATGCTCTATAATATAAGCGAATTCAATTTACCGTAAAATTGTTGAACTTTATGAACATTTTATAATCAACAACGTGAACATCATGCCCTAGTTGATTATGGGGCATGAAAGATGATGGGTGCCTGTATATTAAGTATACAGATAAATTGTATGATACATATTAAATTCATTTGTATTGTCGCGAACCCATTATTTATGAAAGCGCAGCGCGGGAGCGATAAGGGACGGATGGAGCTGGGCAGAGATAAACAGCTTGCACAAGCAGATAGACATAGCGCGGAGATAAGAGACATGCCAAAACAGATAAAGTTAGAACCCTCTAGTGAAATCTTGATTGTCTTACAGAACATTCGATTTCTTGTTTGTTCCCGAAACATCTAGTAACATGAGTCGTGGTACATAAGGAAACTGCGATTCGCCAAGTGGCAGTTGTAAACAGAGACGTAACGAGAGCTGTAATTGAAACTGGTGTGTTTGGAAGGTGAACTCTTTGTTGTGGTCAACGACCTTGGAAGATTATGATTGTGTGTGTGACGTAATGCTGCTACTGTGAGTGTATTTCTATGCAAATAAAGAACGTTTTGAATTTCTGCAACTCGGACTTTTAATTCTACGAACCCACAACCCTCGCAACGTCGGGCCTTTCCCATTCTTCCGGCTTCCTTATAGTAAACGTAATGTATGAACCAAGTTTCTTTGTCAAAAGAAGTATAATTTCTCCCACAGTTTCGATAGCGAGATTTCAATGGAAATGCATGTTTTTATATTCCCTCTATGTCCTTTCAAAGGAACTTAAAAATGTTTTCAGTGTTTTGTGTAGCTTGTGCGGTGTCACTTTTACGTTAAGATAAACGCAAAGGGTATATGTAATACACTTTTCCTTTTGTACGTTAAATGTGACCAAATGCTTACAACAATTACTCAAATATTTGATTTCTTCGCATGATCTTACCTCATTTATAAATTAAGGCACGAAACTTTCTGCGAGATTACACCGCTAAATAACTGCCTGTAGCCACTTCGGAAAAGAAAAAAAAAGTGAACAAAAAGAACTGCATACCTATTTGGAATCTAAAAAACATACGAATTCCTTAAATGACTTCCACTTCCAAATTTTTCTTTGACAATTCCTTCTCCACAACAATAAATCTTCCCACTCAACAATTATATTTTTGCTTTTTCGGTTGACAAATTCAAAGCCTATATCGCGAAGAATGGTGTGGAAACTCGTTTTTCTAAAGCTCTCTAATCCGGATCATAGTTTGCTGCTTGAATCACTTCTGTAATTGTGGTTGCTCGTATCTTTCAATAAGCTATGAACCTTGCAACGAATAGCACCTTTAATGAATTCATCGCATTCCCTTCCATAACTGGCTTCTTTCTTTGTTTTCCTGGAGTGGGAAGTCGGACCGTTACACAAATTCTCTTCAAGGGCCATTACTGCTTGCTGCAGAAACACCGATATACCGGTATGTTCTGCTGACAAATTAATGCCCTCCATTGCTAAAGTTGAGTATTTTTCACAAAACTTGCGAAACACGTTCAATGTAAATCGATTTTCACCACTTTTTAACGGTTTCCCACTGTCGAGTTTATATACTGCGCGGAAGCAACAATGTTGTCCATATAACTGATTCTCCCTTTCGTTCTGGTTTTAAACTACGCAAGCGTACCGTACTCTCTGATTAAAATATACAAACTACGCCTAGTATAAAATAAAATGCTAATTACTTACTGTTGTCTGTTGTAATTGTAATAATGTGAAGTTGTTTATTAAATGTAAAATATATAACTATATTTTTTATCCGCATAGAGCTACAAGCTTTACAACCATAAACTTCTACAGCTTTCAAAAATGGGTCCGAATGTTATCAAGAAAATTCCACTAAAATAGTCCTTTATATGAAACATATTTTAAAACGTTTGAACTCATGAAAAACGGCTCTACAGTTTCGACTAATTGACCATATATTAAAGCATTTTCATGGCATATAAAATGTAAAACCTGAACTTGCTGGAAATAGCCTGTGAGGCTATGAAGTGCTCATCATTTGGAAGGAGTTTTATACACTTTTTGAGTAACTGGCAAATGTTAAAAAAATGTAAAATGGTTTATTTAAAGAACCAACTTAATTTTTCTTTTGCCCACAGCTACAAGGTGACTCAAACGGGAATGTTTGAAGTGCGTAGTGGCAGCCATGAGGAGTTGGCAAAGAATTATTTAAAAATGACACATTCCCTTATTGTTTCTTAAATGCCAAGTTGTAACATTTCCATTACTTATGAATAACATGTTTTCTTATACCACTCTTAGTTTGTTGGGCTGTTCAAATATTCCCGTTTTTTTGTCACTCTCTATATTCGGGACATCCATTAAGGTTCGAATTGTCCATAATTGTCATCCTAATTTTAAATATCTCTGGATGCTCAGTGTTTTTTTCTCGCAGTTTTATGGAGAGAGTGTGGCATTTTAAGGCAAATACATTGTTTCCATTTCTTAAGCATTTGAGCATCGCTATTCTCTTTGTATCTATAAAAAATGTGTAATGTTGCTACATGTTAAAAGATTTATCGGTGTAAAAATGAACTAAATAGAAAAATAAACTTTCGAAAGAATAGTTTGTACATGCACTATAAAATGCAGGGAGACAGAGACTGGATTTATTAAAAGTAATGCTGCCATTCACTTGTGGAACATCTATCCATTCAATTTTCTTTATTCCTTTTGATCTATAACGAAATGTGAAACACAACAACGTATAGGATAACATTGGGTAAATTGATAAACTATTTTCATTTGAAACAGTTCGTCTGTCTGCAAGTGTCGACTTATGCAATAGTATAGTTGTTGAGGTTGGTGCTGTATATATCTGAAGCTTTTTGTTCATATTTTTGCAGTTTTTGCAATAATTGTCTAATTTTCCTCACTATTGGTAGGATGTTAACCATATTCATACTATATTTGTAATAATAGACGCTTGCTTTAGCTACAGTTTTACAGTAAGTTGTTTGTTAAAATTACACTTGTTTAGGAATAGCGGAGGTGGAACCAAGGTTGCGTTGCCGAAATCGCACTACCGTTGCGCCATGTTATGGCAATTACCAATTATTATAATTCATGACTGCAGTTTGTGATGGCGGGGAAGAGAGAATAGGGTAAATTGACGGCAGAAAATATGGAGCTGGTAGTAAATTATTTCAGTGACAGTAAATTCAGATTAAATCAAATAGTTACAAAATATGAAATCCCTAAGAAAACATTTATCGTGGTGAAGTATTGAGAGGTACCAGCCTCACTCTTAGTGAATGAGAGGGTAACTAATGGCTCTGCCCTCTGAGGCCGAAAAAGAATTAAAAGAGGTTATTATTAGATTTGAGTCTGCATTAATGGGCCTAATTAGAGAAGAAGTGTAAAAACGACCTTAAGATATTTTAGATGCAAATTCGCATCGTAGAAATCCATTGAATCGCGAGAAAGTTGGCAGGAACGAAGAGGAACTGTTCCTTGATGAAGCAGCATCCTCATCTGAGCTTACGTCAACCAGAAAAAAACGTCTGTTCTTAGAGTTAACGGATTCTGAAAGCACTACGTTATGCATTTCTTTGATATGCTACAAAATACTATCGACAACAATCAACTAAATTCTCTGAAAATTTAACAGTGACAAAATAGAATTTTCACCAGTCCTAAAGAAATCTCTCGATTTATTTGGGGGAAAAGGAAAATCTAGAATTTTTCAGCTAGCTACAGGAGAAAGAGCAGTAAATGCTACAGAAGTCTGTTGTAATTCAGGCGGTAATTTATACCACCCATGTTGATTTTCACAAGAATGAGCTGCACAGATCTCAAAACTGGAGCTCCTGTGGGCAGTTTGGTTTAAGTATCTCAGACAAGCTACATTAACTCAGATCTCTTTATAAAGTGCGTATGTCATTTTATAAAATTTGCCAGACGTTTTGTTGAAGAAAGTCTTGCTTGTGCTCGATGGTCACTGGACACATTAAAAAATCTAGAGGCTATCAATCTAGCTACAGAGATAAAGGACATTTTTATTTTGTAACATTTGCGTATTGTGATATTTGACAATTTGACTTTGTCTATTTGTTTTCCATGTGTATTATATTGAAAGTTAGAAGACTTAAGTGTTCAATTAAACTTTAAGTCTATTAAATTCAATGCCAATTAGGGAAATGCGATTTTGGCAATGTTTCCCTAATGACACCATTTGCAAAAAAAAAAAAAAAAAAAAAAAAAAAAAAAAAAAAAAAAAAAAAAAAAACTGTTTCAGGGCTTAAAAATATTTCCTACCAATTTAAAAAGTTGACAAAAAATCACAGAATGCTTAAGTACAGACAGTATCAAAGAGCAGCAAGAGCAGCATTTCCATTTACTACTATGGATGTTTATCAAGTTAATGTTTCTAAAAACTGGTGCGCTTTAGGCCACCTTATCCTATCTGCAAATGTAACAGAAAACTAAATCTGCACCAGACTAGCCCTCTTTTATACAGATTCTTTAATGCGGAAAACTCATGTAAATGTAACATATCAGATCTGTTTGTTTTTTCTGTTCATGTAAAGAGAACAGAATTGCAGAGCCATCACGCAGCTACCGGCTTTGAAAATCACTATCGCCTATTGTATTACCATACCTACAACAAAGTGTGTAAATTATTATTTAAAATCTATCTTTATAAGCAAGTAGTAGATAGAAGAATACGATTTTGTAAGAAGAGCAAGAAGAGAAAGTTTATTTGAGAGCAATACATCATATTTGTTAAGTGGTAAATTGCTGTTCAGTTTCTCTCATGATCATGCAAGGAATACGAACTCTCAAGCTATTAATTGGGGATTCGCGTTTTAAAAATATGCATTCGTTTTATCTACACTAAATGTGATTAGAAAGTTCCATTGAAAGTGGCCAGATTAATAAACTTTTTAAGATTAATTTATGGAGAATATCATCAGATTGTTTTAAAGTATCCAAGAACTTGTTTATTCATATTTTAAGAATATTTTGAAGATAAGAAAAAATACGTAGATAGTTTTATTTCATTATTCGGTAAACCATTTGATATGCTGCCTACTTTTCTCTAAAACTTACCTTAGTACTCGCTACTGAATTTAACCTAAAACCCATGCAAACAGTCCCAAGACTGATAGTTATGACTGGCAGTTGTTACTCACCACTTATTAACAACATTTTAAATATTTGAACCCAGTAGTTGTCACATAGATATTTTTATCAATAAATTAATATTCTCAATAATAACTAACATGATTACAAATATCACGAATCTGTTTGGGTTCAAACTTCAGCACTTATACAATTTATTTAAAAAGAAATTTTCCTTTTTAATTTCTACACACTGCTCACTGCTACCGAAGAGAGAATGGCACTGTAATGTATGGGAATCGCATTTGGAAGGTGTCGGGTTTAATTCCATTCGGACCCTGCGATAGATGCTGATTCTTTTTTCCACCACGACTTTTCTTTCCCTCACTTCCTTCATTGACACCTGTTTATAGGTTCAAGGGTTTGGCGATAATATTAAGCGGGTTGGAGCTGAAGAGATTACGTTCATTCTTGCCCCCGTCATAATGCAGATCTGGTCACCCTTCGGGTTTCTCAGGTCATCTCCCCACCTAAGTGTCACGTGGAAGTACGAAGGACGGAGATAGTGTTCTTCTTAGGGGACCCCTCCTGATACCTTTAGCTTTCATGTTATCAATGTTTAAGTAAATAGATAGAATCAATGTATGTAATACCGTTTATTCGAATCAAATGAGGTGAAATTCAAATATTTATGTATTATGAAGTAGTTTATTAACGAATTATGTCCCTAGTTTCCTCGAACTACTGGAGAAAGTTTTATTACTAATTTCTTCTATATTTGAGTTACTTTCAGTCATTTTTTCAGATTAATGGTATTTACTATATTACTTTTTTAATCCATATTATCTTTGTAATACCTGTAATTAATCAACTAATGAGACCCTGCAAATACAAAATATAAATCTTATCTCATAGATTTACGATAGCAGTGGCTTTTGTTTCAAAGATCAGCGCTAATGTTTACCATAACCTAGCAAGGCATCTATCACTGTACTCACACGCTAACATCTGAAAATTTGATGTATAATGGCTGCTATGTATAACCTATGTCGAAAACAATTGCTGCGGAGTAGAATCGCAACGCCCAAAACTGAAGCCAGGAAAATGCAGTATGCGACCACTTGCAAGTAGCTGCTGGACATCCCTCATCAGCTCTGTGGCGTGTTTGGGGGACGGCGCTCGTGTAGGTCGCGACCCGTCGGAGATAAACAACCCCTCCCGTACAATACTGTTATTATGCCTATATGTTTTTGCATGTTCTGGACTAATTTTCGGGTACTTCCAGCTATACTCCGTACGTGATTTTTGGTACAAATGCCCCACATAGAGCAGAGAAACGCCATCCAACTCTCAAGCGAATGCACTTATAAGCATAAGGATAGTTCCCTTGTAAAATTAAATCATGCTACTGAAAAAATTGTTGACCGAAGGATGCTATTTTATCCAACTGAATCGCTTCTCAATAGCGACTAAGACCTCAAAAGCACGATTATTTCCACCAGTTTTACCCACACTGACAGCGTACTAACGTTGAAGGTTCCAGTCAGACTTCAACTTCTAAAAAGCTATTCTCCTTTTAATTTGGTCTACACTGGTTTCAGTAAAGCTCACGCATACACGAGTAGTTTGAACTGACGCAATGCTGAGGTATTACTGCTTTAATTAGGGGTCATTAAACCTTGTTGGTTTCGAGTTCGTTTAAAAGTAAACAAACAACCATCCCAGGTTAGCTTTAAGTATACATTAACATGGAAATTATTAATAATAGATATTTTAATTTTAGGAGGTAAATCGTAGAGTGTGAAAGGGCTGTGAGAACAAGCACTAATCGCAACACCTTGTTCACCCAGATATATCGAGCGCATGTTCCGCGCTACTGACCTCGTAATACCTACCATACGGACTACTCTGTACTTCACTGATGACTTATCTAATATCCTTTCCAGCCATTGCTCAACAAGATACAGAGGCTGATGAAACACGTTTCTCATCCCATATGCACTGTGGGAACTGCTGACATTTTCAGACTCCATTTCGCAACTCTGCTTCTCAGTTTCCTACAACAACGTAACTACTGCAATGTAACATGGGATATTTGTATCTTTTACTGGCTCACCGAGGGCTTTCAGTGATTTGAGACACATCAACACCAATAACTAATATTTAAATAAGCAGAGAGGTGCATGAGAAGTTTGTGACAGATGCCCGGAAGTAGAATTTAATGACGTCTCTGCGGAGGTGCTATTTAAACCGTTTCCGATTGCCCCCATATAACCACTCCAAATTATCTTTCACATATTTTCTTCGTAATTGGCTGTGGCAGTCACTACTACCTAATGAGTTAAGATTATCATCATTAGCTCATAAATCTTATAGTAGCTCTGCGTGTGTATACTTATTAGTTCAGATTTGTTGAGTAAATTAATGGCAGAGACTAGAGCAACTGTATTATTGCTTTCCAATGACATAGATATAGAAGGGATTACAAAAGTAAAACCTAATCCATTGGCGATATAAAAACAAGGAAAAGAAAGTTCAAGCGATGAATTTGAACAGAAGCAACTCGGTTCTAGACGAATTTCCTCGTAGATGTGTGCCAAATGCAGTAGCACACGTGAAGCTACTTCCCGATTGGTTAAATCAAGAAAAGAGTCAAGAACGTGTACTTGGAATTTATGAGGCAAATTTGATTTCTTTAAAAGCAGAATTTGGGAGATGTCAACAAATGCTGAAAATGCTCACCTCGGTAGCGTAGATGGTAGCGTGTCTGCCTCACGTTCAAGAGGTCCCGAGTTCGAAACTCGGTTAGGATGAGCTACCTGGATAAGGGTTTTTCCGGGATTTTCTCTTATGCTGAAAAACGAATGTCAAGGGTAGCTCTAAGCTCCATGGACCTTGGGCTCATTGAGCATCATTTCACCCATTTCATTCATCGTCCGATATGACTTAACGTTGGGAGGACGTAAACAGCACGAAAAAAATCATAAGTTAGGGCGGAATTTGGCATTCTTTGTCTTGAAAATGTCTCTAAACATGTTTATTTTGAAACACAACTTAGAAAGTAGGAAAGAAAGAGAAAGAGCAATAAATGAAAAAAAAAACAACTAGATACTACTTCCGGTGTTTTCAGGAAACCAATGAGTCAGTTGTTGTGATTATTATTATTGTGATTATTGTTATTTTATTATTGTTATTTTTAAATTCTTTTCTCTATTCACGTTCTTTCCAAATAGATACAAATTCCTTATTCGGAGGTTTACTAAACATTTAATTATTTCACATGATGAAAACCAAGGAGTGAGAAATGTAAATTAATAAATATCATAAAGACGCTTATCCGATATGCTTTTGCAACTGCAAATAGATATTCATTTTATTAAACTGTTTCATATTTCACTTGTTATAACGGACGGGTGGTCCTACAATTCTGCTGCATGGTAAAACAAATTATATTATTTGTAATTCCTATCACAATTTTGTTTAGGTTGAGCATTCTTTGTAGAACGAAATATCCGATTCAGGTTACTCTACCAACATTTACCATTCTGCTTAAGTAAATGTGTACTCTATAGGTAGAACTATTTGGGTAAAGGTGGGGAAACTGTTAGCTGGTTTACTTAATTCGGCTAAATTTACCCAACATAAAGGTAAATTTCGAGAGTAGGCGGCAATTGCGAACAAACACATATGTTGCTGTAAACATATCAATCAATTCAATTTCATTCGGCATACTGCTTTTTCAAAAAGGTGGATAACAGTTTCTTTCATAGCAATGATATATTTACAACGAAATGCACTCGTATATTTGAAGTTAATGATATCGAATATGTACATGATTAGCAGTAAATAAGTATGTACAAAATATATAAACTGTAGAACAATCAAGGGCGGCTCGTCCTTAGAAATGTTAAAAGACCACGTAAATAACAATTCATTATTGAAAATGTAAGAAATTGTGTACGACCAATACTGAACAGCTCGGTAATCAATATTGCACATGCGTACAATCTTCACCTCTTGTCTCCCTGATGTCCTAAGTTTCCTAGGCTTTCGCACAAATGCGTGCTGCAACTGGGTGTTACGCGGTGATCATCCGCTACATGGTGAAGCAGGGCCACCAACACTCATAGTTAAAGCTGTGGAACTTGCATATGCATCGAACATCGTTTAATAATCCATCATTGTCTTATATTTTAGTTCTAGAAATTAATTCCATTCATCTTACGTAAACAGATCCAATATCTAATGGTTATTAAATCGCAGAATGTGATGCACGTATCATGTTGGTACGATACTGCATTCCCACGACCATAACGAGAATCTCCCGTAACAAGTGCATGTGGTTCGCATGCTGGCATTGTATCCAAATATTTCTTTGTGAAACGTTATTTAGTGACTGACATCAGTTTCTTTATTTTGTGTGTGAGTGAAACGTGCTATAAATTTACTTTATTCAATGTATGAGTGATTTAATATTACGAAAAGTTTACCATTAAATAATAAACATGGTTAATGAACGTCGGAAATGTCCCTTTTCAAGGAGAGCATTAGGAGAAACGCTTAGTACAAAAATTGAGCAAAAAGCGAACGGAAGTAGAAATTCGGTTTATACCATGAAGTAAAATCGGCGTATGGACTTCATTTTTCGAAAATATAAACATTTTTCGAGTTTCATGGACTTTTTCCAGCAGCACGCTGTCATTTTTGGCACGAGCAGCCACTGAGAACAATGCTAAATAAATATGGAGAAAGTCGGTAATGGCTACATATCAGTTACACTGAAACTAGTTGTCAATTGTTATACTTATTTGTGTATTATAATAAGAAACATTAATTCAAAAGTCAAGGTAGCCATTTCGCAGAATTTAAGTAGGTAACCATTTTACTCCGATGCTATGGAACCATGCACTAAGTTTATCGGTTTAGATCCTTTAGCGTGTTAGGCCAATCACCATGATCTTATTGACATCATCATCATCATCATCATCATCATCATCATCATCATCATCATCATCATCATCATCATCATCATCATCATCATCATCATCATCATCATCATCATCAATAATAATAATAATAATAATAATAATAATAATAATAATAATAATAATAATAATAATAATAATAATAATAATAATAATAATAATAATAATAATAATGATAATCATAATGATAATACATAATAATGATAATAATGATAGTAATGATAGTAATAATAATTAATAATTAATAGATAATAATAATAATAATAATAATAATAATAATAATAATAATAATAATAATAATAATAATAATAATAATAATAATAATAATAATAATAATAATAATAATAATAATAATAATAATAATAATAATAATAATAATAATAATAATAATAATAATAATAATAATAGTAATAATAACAATAATAATGATGATGATGATAATAATAATAATAATAGTAATAATAATAATGATAATAATAATAATAATAATAATAATAATAATAATAATAATAATAATAATAATAATAATAATGATGATGATGATGATGATGATGATGATGATGATGATGATGATGATGATGATGATGATGATGATGATGATGATGATGATGATGATGATGATGATGATGATGATGATGATGATGATGATGATGATGATGATAATAATAATAATAATAATAATAATAATAATAATAATAATAATAATAATAATAATAATAATAATAATAATAATAATAATAATAATAAATGGAAATTAATTGTTCTTTCACACTAGCTGTAAGAGGACGCACTATGAAAGGGTAGAGCCAGACTGAAAAATTCAATGCCATAGCCGGGATTTGAATCACGGATCTTCTGGTCTCCGTCCAGCCGCTCTAAAACATTGAGCTACTATGGCCAACGTGCCAACATGACTTTAAATTCTCCAACTGACTCGTGTTTTCCCCGGTAAACCACTAGGAGTTCTCATAAACACATGAGACAACTACCTTAATGGCGACTTACTATGCTGTAAGTACTTTGAGGCCCGGACTTTATAGTTTGGTCCACTATTAGGTACAATTAATGGAAATTAATTTTTCAGTCTGGCTTTACACTTTCATAGTGCGTCCTACACACGGCTAGTGTGAAAGAACAACTGTTACTACAATTGTAGTACAAAAAACGCTGCAAATTGCACTAGCAACTCCAGTTTCAACAGCCGAGGCAGAGATGTTTCAGCACATTGAAAAGAATAAGTATTTTATTAGGGCACCAGCAGATATGCTTAATTCCTTGGCTGCTTGTTCCATTACCAAGGAGGAAATTGGTGAAATCCCTAACTTCAACAGAGTAAATGCAATTGTTTTTACATCATGCGTTAGGTCATATCGGATGATAAACGAGATGGGTGAAATGATGCTCAAATGAGCAGAGGGTCCATGACCTTAGAGTTACGCGACATTCGTCTTTCAGGATAAGGGAAAACCCGGAAAAACCTTATCCAAGTAACTCATCCTGACCGAGATTCAGACTTGGGGTCTTTTGAACATGAAGCAGACACGCTAGTAGCTGCGCTGCCGAGACCGGCGAGTAATATTGAAATGTTTGCCGCCCAGGAAAATAGACGTGCTGAGCTCTTGTACAAGTAACACTGCCACTTGGCGAGTTTTATTTTATATTTTATTATTAGTTATTTGATATTTAAAAATAAATACCGTTTTGACACACTTCTCTTTTTGCAACAGTTTTGGCAATGCAACTAAGGGTGACTTGTTTTAAAATGCATAACTCCGCTTTACTTTCATTATAGGTGAACACATCTGGCCCCACCAAGAAAAATGCTACCAAGCCGCCACTGCTTACTATCGTTCATCCAGATGAATGGATGTTTTTGATTGTAATTTCTTAAGTTTGAGTTTCAATGAGAAATGACAAAGAACAAAGCTTTTTGAAAAAATTATACTTGAGTGATGGGTTTTTACAAAAGCTACTTAATAAGACTTTGTCTACTTTGGTACCCTTAGAAAGTAATGCAATAGCATGCTAGTGTCCAATTTAATCAAAACCAAATCCGCTCTACATCCAAGGTTCATAGCAGTTGGTTCAGTTGATAGCTTGTGGTTAATAAAACACTAAAAGCAATATTGCAGAAATTACTATTTTATTCCAGAATGGCTTTTTCTACATATATTAATGATTTTTAAAGGCAATTGTAAAAACTATTCTGCTATGTTCATCCTTGATGACTTCTTCCTTTTAATGGTTTAGTTAAACACCTAAACAGAGCGCACATTAATACCTAAAATATTTCATTCCTGCTGGCTTGAAAATGGAAGAGGGGATAAAATAGAATTAGTTGTAGTATGGCTACAAACGGTTTCCTCCAAAGTAATTAAGACAGGGATGTTCTAGGTGCAACTATTCCGCCCCTTTTATATCAGTTAAGAGGTAAATAGATAGGTAACTAGTATTCCACAGCTTGTATATGTATATATACAGGTGTTACAAAAAGGTACGGCCAAACTTTCAGGAAACATTCCTCACACACAAAGAAAGAAAATATGTTATGTGGACATGTGACCGGAAACGCTAAATTTCCATGTTAGAGCTCATTTTATTACTTCTCTTAAAATGTAAATTGAAATCATTCGTGCAGACAAATGTCAAAATACCCATTGTGGTTCATGCACGATGGAGCTCCTGCACATTTCAGTCGAAGTGTTCATACGCTTCTCAACAACAGATTCGGTGACCAATAGATTGGTAGAGGTGGACCAAATCCATGACCTCCACCCTCTTGACTTTCATTTATGGGGGCATTTGAAAGCTCTTGTCTACACAACCCAGGTACCAAATGTAGAGACTCTTCGTGCTCGTATTGTGGACGGCTGTGATACAATACGCCATTCTCCAGGGCTACATCAGCGCATCAGGGATTCCATGCGACGGAGGATGGATGCATGTAACCTCGCTAACGGAGGACATTTTGAACATTTCCTGTAATAAAGTGTTTGAAGTCACGCTGGTACGTTCTGTTGTGTGTTTCCATTCCATGATGAATGTGATTTGTAGAGAAGCTCTAACATGGAAATTAAGCGTTTCCGGACACATGTCCGCATAACATATTTTCTTTCTTTGTGTGTGAGGAATGTTTCCTAAAAGTTTGGCCGTACCTTTTTGTAACACCTGTATATGTGTGTGCGTGCGTGCGTGTGTGTGCGTGCGTGCGCGCGTGTGTGTGTGTGTGTGTGTGTAAGTAGGTAGATACTGAGCAGGATGGCTCAGGCAGTTTCGTCTTGTGTCCCGCATTCGGAAGGCCCGGGTTCGATTTCCATGGCCGACCTACTTGAACCACAGGTCTTTTAGAGGTTTTCTAGGGTCGCCGGGCGAATGCTGGGTAGATTAGTTTCATCCTCAGAATTTCCTGTCCCGCCATTTCATCTCCATTATCATTTCACATCATCTCTCATCTGGTGGTCTCTTTCAGGGTAGAAGTGTAGGCGTTGTGTGGCAGTATGATATGCTCTGGGTGAGCCACTTCCTGCTCCGGTAGGTCGGTTGCCGGTCTCCGCGCCTCTGCTGGGACCATTTCCGAGCAGCAGTAGCGGGGAATGTCCCTTGTCCTGGACTACCGGGGGAGGTTTTCATCTAAGTAAAATGTAGGGACCCTGCCCTCTACACTGTCGTGGTTCCGTTGGACGGCCGTCTCATCCTTTCTCCCGGGGGCGTATGTGCAATAGATCAATACTGGACGTAGTGCCAAATCCTAAGTAGGTAGACGGGTAGGTAGACGGTTAGGTGGGTAGGTAGGTAATGATTAGGGGTAGTAATATTTAGCATTTTGAAATCATAAATTTAGCATTTTTATTTTTACATTTAGCATTTTATAGCATTTAGAAAGGTTTAATTTGAGTTAATCTTTTTAAATTATGAATATGAACATTACATATCTAAATGAGATCTAAAACATATTTATGGAGTGTTATTAATGGCACTGAGTTAAGTGCATAAAGTGTCTATTTATTTTACATTAATATAGGTTAAAGCAATACCAGAAATATAGAACAAGTTGATACAGACTAAAGCATACTGTATAACACAAAAGAGACAAATGCATGATGTAAAACTAGCACAGTAAAAACAAAATGCACAAAATTAGCCTCGCACTTACTGGCGTAATCTACGCATATGTATAATGAATGAAAGTTGCGCGTAAAACTGAACAGAGCAATGAAAATCGGAACATTGGCAACTGAGGACTCCAGCTGGTGTTAAGATGTGTTTATCACTTTCTTAAAATTAGGATTACTATTGGTTTTCAGAGACAAGGATTTAAATTTTCCATTAACTGGGTTGTGAAGATAGATTTATGACAGTCATTAGGCGTCGTAAGAGGGGATTCAGTACCAAACATACCTCATATGGGCAATGGTGGAAATAAATTAATTTAGCGGGAAGGGTTGTTTCCTACATTCCAGAAGAGTGGCCATTTACTTCATAACTTTCTAAACATGTAAAGGTTCTACAGACTCTTCAGTTAAAGTTTCCAGAAGAAAAAGTATCGGGAAAAATAATTGCGAAAATATTCGATTTCGCATTTTGAATCAATTTCGCACTTTATCGGGCTATATCGTATTTGAGAAAAATCACCATCCCTAGTAACGATATATCGGCTGGAAAAATTAACGATATTCATGTTGAAGTTCTTGATGGAGTAAGTACCTCATGACATATCACAACGGAGTCTAGGGTCTGCCAGAAGAAGAAATATATTTTTAACTATGAAATATAAGAGTTACAAAGTTGTTTTATGTACTGTTAACACACGTGAATGGTTAAATGAGGAATAAACATCAGCAGAAGGCCTTGGTCGTGGAAATGATTTATTTCAGCACAATGGAGTATGGAACGCTATTGCATTAGATTTGACATAAAACTACATCAGAATAGTTCTATCCTAGCATTGAAATGTATTGTATGTATTACATTTTTCATACCTTTATTGATTATATTAACAATGTATTCATTATTTTGTGGGATGCATACTCCTTTGATCACAATAAAAACCTCTCGCTCTCTAACATGTTTCATGGTAATTGAAGTGTTATGAACAGTTCAAATTGCAGTAATACTTTATAAGCTTACATTATGAGTTCATGTTCATTTAGAGTAACTTAATGAACTTAAAAGATATGAGGAAATTATCGTTTTTCCACACTAGCCTTATATAGGCGATGATTTTGAATAGGTAGAGTCAGATTGGAAAATACTATGTCATAACCGGGATTTCAGCAGGATCCCCCAGTCTCTGTCCGGTTGCTCTTAACCATAGAGCTATTATGGCCAACATGAGATTACATTCTCACCGACTCGTAGCTGACCCTACTTATCCAAAATCATCGCCTACTCACGGCTAGTGTGGAAGAACGATTAATTTGCTAATCAAGTTACCTAATAGTGGTTAGCTAGAAGCCTGGGACTTGGGCACTTACAGCATAGTAGGTCGCCACTAAAGGGGTGTATCTCGTTATATATGAGAATCCGTAGTAGTTTACCGGACAAACGGGAGTCAGTTGGAGAATTTAATTTTCTTTACTGTCTTTGAGTCTTTCGTATCCTTCATGGTTGGCACAAGAATAAATCACACACACTTTCATTGCACTAAACTTGTCTTTTGCCTGTCAGGTGTTCTATGTATATGTCTCGGGACCACCTAACGCAGTCCGAGACGCACAGCTTCCTCATCATGGCGAGGTAACTCCTGGAGCACATCTTCTTCAGGACCCGGTCGTTTTTGGGGTCCCAGGATCCCAATGCACCCACGACAATGGCCTCCACACTCACGTTGTGATGTGTGGCGGACATTTCCTCTGCCAAGGCTGCATATTTCTGCAGCTTTCGGTCCCTCGCCTGCTGCAGGGCTTCCACGGAGCTCTCGAAGGGAACGGTGACGTCGATAATGATGGTCTCCTTGTCACTCTGCACCACCAGGTCCGGCCGCAACCCTGGCGCGCAGGGTGCTCGATTCTCGAGAAGGACTTGGAATTTCCTTTGTGCTGCCTTCTTTACCCTCTCTACTATGGCATCGTGTCTCCTCGTGTACATCATGCTGGCATGTTGGCCATATGGGCTCAGTGGTTAAGAGCAACTGGATGGAGACTGGGAGATCCGTGGCATTCAATCTCACTATTTAAACATTGTTATGAATGAGTCTTATAATGCTACGTTTTGTCATTTACAATATTATTGTGGTACAGTTCAAACAATGGATGTAATTTAATATTTATTTGCTGTTTGTAATTTAATATTCTTTTAATATTTATTTATACTTTTACTTATTTAACACAATTTAAAGGAAGAATCCTACAAAGGTGGGTTTTGTCTTGATAAACCCTGGAGTGCTAGGGCACTTCGATGACTTCCCAGCCATTGTTTAATCTGGTTTCCAGCATTGTATGTTCTGATTGTGCGTTAGCAACACCTTTGCCCAAGCTCCTGTGGGTCCCTGTGGCCCAAGATATGCGTCCAGGAAGAGAGCTCCGGCAGACCAACCAAATTTCAGAGATAAAATTTTCCAGAGCGTAAATTCCACCATCCTGCCATTTCACGCCACCATCATCTGGTGTTGCATTCCTGAAGCAGAAGAAATAAATGTTGGAAACAGGAAATTATTGACAGCGAATTCATGGTAGGAGAGCTATGTCAGCATTCCCTTATCGACTCCAGGAAATCAAGAAGAAACACATTCAGTGTGTTCAACCCAACTGGAGTTGAACCCTGAATGAGCCTCACACATTACCAGATTCATCTCTCTAGCCGATGTGTTACTTTAATTATTATGGAAAATAGGTATAAGGCGATACAGGAAATACGGCAAGCTTAAACGAGAAACCATAAACTGGAGCGGTCCTTTTTGCTTCTCCTGCGAATGAAGGAAGGCGTGAAGGGCGACCAGGTTCGAACGACAATGTGCGCTAGCAATGAAGGCGTCCCTAACCATTTTAGATCCATCGTACTACTGCAGCACACTGAACGCCACTGCGTGATCCTTCAACTCCGAAACAAATGAAAGTTATAGATGATAGGAAATTCCAGGTACAAGGCGAACCACCTGAACAGTCGCTTACCGACCCGAGGAAATCAGAAATAAACTTTAAGGTGGTAGTGGCCGTTCAGATGGAATATACGTAATGATGACAATCACTCAATCAGTGTTGTTAATTCTTTCGCCATTGGAATGATCTTCTCCCCCCCCCCCTCTCTCTCTTCCAGATTTAGGCTACACGGAATCTTCCAATTATTTACCTCTAAATGACCAAAAGCCAGGATCCTAAAATGAGGTAAAGTACGAACTTTGAAGTTGTTATATAAGGTGACTGACCATTTGGCTTCTAAGGTTCTTGTCACTCCTTTGAAAATGCGTGTTAAGATCATAATAGCGCCAGTCATATTTTATTACATGCAATATACAAAGAGTTCATGATGTAAGAGCTAAGCCTGGAAGGAAGGCTATGTAATTTATTCTACCATGTTCTTAGTAAACAAACATAGCAGTGTCAAACAATAGGTCATCGTTCCCTTAACGGGTAAAATACGTGTCTCTGGTTCTCGAGGACGAGGTTTTTTTTTTTCTTATTTAGTCGACTTTTCATTATTTCCGTTTATTTCCTTATATGTTTTCCTAGTTTCACAAATATTCACTATACACATAACCACTCATGCCCAAGGGGGAACTCGAACCCGCGACCCTCTGCGCGGCGGAACACTAGAGACATACGCTTTAGCGACCATGGCTACGAGGGCTGGCGGAGGTTGATGGACCCTTTTGGGTGTAAAAATCCTTAGCGTGGCTTCCTTTGAAAGAGAAGTAACGTATTTGGTCCTCTGTCGTAGATTTACGGCACGTAGAAGAATCTCAAGCTGATAAGGAGGACACTAGGCAAAAACAGATAAGTGCTTGACCAATGTAGAACATGACGTTGACAATTATAGCAGTTATTAAAGTGTCCATAAAGAACCACTCAGTTGTTATCCACTTACGATATGTGATACGTAAATCTGTAATTAGTATTTATCAAATATTGCACGGGCCCAAATGACCTCGTCGACGGGCCCTAAAACCCACTAATCCAAAATCCAAAATATTGCAGACCTGGTCGGTATGAGTGGCTTAGGCGCTGTTCCGTTGACTGAAAGTCGTAGCTCTATTTGTAAATTTACTGGAATGAAAGAATAAATACTACTGGCACACCGGCGTTACTTCCATTATCCTGGTAATTAGCAGCGTCATTAACACGCCTTTTTATTGCGTATGAATGGAACTTTATCCATTTCCGGTGAACATTATGGATTCATTTCCAAAATATCATCCTAGACACGTTTTCAACCTAATATCAACTTACATTGTGACATGGCACTTATTCTTTCGTTTTCCGCAACACTTTTAGGCGATATAAAACGATCAAGCGTTCATTTCAAGCTTTTGTATAGAAGTTGAACATCTTTGCAACGTATAAAGAAAATTTAAGGCTCTTCTATTTTATTTGAAAGATATTCCAGCACAGCTATTTTAAAACATTTGAAAAAAATTTAAGCTGATAGATTTGAGCTATGTTTTGTATACTAATATCTTAGTAAAAAAGAAGCCTAGTTTTCAAAATATTCCTGTAAAACCGATGTTCTATTGTAATATGTAAACTGTACACTGCTTAACCCATCTGGACAACATATTCTATTAGTACATATTCGACATAACACTCAACATGAAAATTGACAGCTTCCTGATCTAGAAATATTTTGAAACCTTACACTTTCGAAAACCAGCAAAAACTGGTAGGATTAAAGTAAAAATTATTTGTCGCTTTTTTAAAACTGAGATAGGTTTTATTATCGTTTTTTTTAATTTAAAATAGTAGTCCCTAGGAAGTCTCCTCTCTTGTATCCAGAACCACGGAGGAGTGAAAAAAATTACTAACAGAATTAAATGTTTTGTTTGTTTATAGTTGTGTTATATCCAGCATTTCATTTGTGGTTATAACATTTGATAAATATCCTGATGATGGGAGAGATGCACACTCCCGAAACGTCGATATCTAATCGTCTTTTCACCTGGCTTGCTGCCCGAAAAGGAAATGAGAATTAAATATTGTATAATTCATTACGAAGAACAAATATAAATACAATAAATAGAAAGCCTAAGAAACCTTGTGTAAAGCTACGTTTAAAGAAATACCACAGAATGAAAGTGCTCGTGAGTATGAGTTACAAATTTTGTTGTTAATTAGAGGAGTGTTATTTATGTTACTTTTGAAAAACTTTAGGCAAGCATTAACTTATTGTTGTAATCGTTTGCAAGAGTAAATAACGTGTAACCAACCGATTTTTGTTGTGTAACCTCCTAATGGAATCCCAAGGAACTTAAAAAAAGTGATTTGTTAAATATAGTATTGTGCAGAAATTTATACATATAACTTATACCCGGCATGATGGTGTATTTTTGCAGATTTAGGCTTAGGTTGCACTTTTCCCAACACCTTTGCGTTTCTTTGTAGGTATTTAACAAATTACACAAGGCATTCAAAGAGTTTATTAAATCTTTCAGAAGACTATAAAGACAACATATGGATACCTATGTAATAAAATTACCGAGAAAATACTATGAAAAAAGATTGTTATCGATAGGGAGCGGATTTATAGGCACTAAAATTTGTGAAATAGACAGGCAGAAAGGTACTAAAATGGTCAAAATAGGCACTTATATAGGCACTAAAGGTTTGCTAATTAAACACTTAGAAATGCATAATTTTTGGTAAAATGGCTCTTAAAATGCACTATAACAAAATGACAATCATCGCAACATATACTGCAACAAATTCGCTAAACTATCTTGCGAAACGTTCTACATTTATTCCAAATTTCATAAATGACTCCACAGCAAGTTAAAATAGAAGATACTGTCGTATAATTAAAATACATAAAAATCCACTTCACTAAATAAGAAACTTAATGTGCACAAAAGTGTGAAGTAATTAACTATGTCAAAAAACAAAAACATTGATTTTTGAGCGGGGGCTTAAGGGTAAAAATTGAAATATCTGAATCTTTTGTTAGATTTATTTAAAATTTATACCACTTATTTTTGTGATCGATCAAGAATGGTGTAATACCAAGTTTCAGCTTTCTAGTTATACCAGGGTGGGTCAAAAAGTAATGCCTCCTATTTTTTTCTCTTTTAATTGCCAAGAAAATTGAATGCAATTTACATAGCTTGAAAACTACAATATTGAAGATTAATTTGTCACTATTCAATATAAACTCCGTCCTTTTCCCCAGTTTTGGTCCACCTTTTAACTAGGGCATGTATCCCAGTGTGGTAAAGCACACGGTCTTGCTTCCTATGCCATTGACGCACGGACGTTTTCACAGCCTCCTCATCTTCAAAATAAATCCCACGATGAGCTTCCTTTGGTGGCCCGAACAGATGGAAGTCTGATGGTGCCAAGTCAGAACTGTATGGGGGTGGGGTGAGGTAAGACTTGCCATCCCAATTTCTCAATTTCTGCTGTGGTGTAACTGCTGGTGTGTGTTCTTGCATTGTCATGCAAAAGAACATCCGCCATAGTTTTTGTTCGGCGAACTCGGCGAAGACGTGCTTTCAGCTTTTTGAGAGTTCTGACGTATTGGACAGAATTTATTGTGCATCCCTGCTCCAAAAACTCAATCATAAGCACACCATCTGCATCCCAAAACACTGTGGCCATAACTTTCCCTGCCGACCGCTGAGTTTTTAATCTTTTTTCTTCGGTGACGTTGTGTGATGCCATTCCATTGACTGCCTCTATGATTCAGGTTGAAAAAAGTGAACCCACGTTTCGTCTCCAGTAACAATCTTTTCCAGAAACTCCTCTCCCTCCAAATTGAAGCGCTGCAAGTGTTCGAAGGCTATTGTTTTCCTTGTTTCTTTGTTTTGGGCGCTTAATATTCTTGGTACCCAACGTGAACAAACTTTTGAGTAACCCAGTTGTTGAATAATCTTCATCACACTGCCTTTACTGAGGGAGGTAATGCGACACAAATCACCTGTTGTTACCCGGGGATCACCACGAATGGTGTCATCGACTCGCTGAATGTTGCATGGAGTCACTGCAGTCACGGGACTGCCACTTCGCTTTTCATCTGCCTATGATGTTTGCTCTTCAGCTTCGTTACAGTGACGAACCCATCGTCTAACAGTGTTGACATCCACCGTTGTATCACCATACACATTTTTTAGCCTTTCGTAATGCGAATTGGCGTTTTACCTTCCGCAGTGAAAAATTCAATCACAGAACGCTCTCTAATACGAATGTCGACGTCAGCCATTTTGCAAGAGGATGCAGTGCTGCCACCTGTTGACTTAGGAAGTTACTACTGCAGGGGATTGGAGAAAGTTTGAGCAATTGCGCCAAATTCAAAGTTTTCACATAACTTATTTATTTAAGGGGAAAAAATAGGAGTCATTACTTTTTGACCCATCCTCATATTAGTTTCTGAGGAATTAACAGTTTATGTCTAAATTACAAGCAATTTTCAACATTTCCAACATATATTTTTTTAAGTAATGTTTGGGGTATAAGTTTCTGCACTCATGTTAACCTATTAACTTCCTGTACCTATTGAAATATGTCTTCGCCATATCAACGAAGGGAAAAAATAATCATACCTATTTAATAATTTTTTATTTTCCTAAGCGTTTTCAGTAAGAAGTAAGCATTATAATCCTCTTCAGTACAAATAACAATAACACAACAAATGTAAATGGGTACACTTAATATGCAGTTGCCCTTACAGACATGTTTAGAATCTCATACAGATTATTAGAAAACTGCATCCTATGGAACATTTTGAAGTTAGGAAAATGTAGAAAATATGGAACCTGAAAACTCTGAGGTTAAAATTACGTAATCGCAGCTATGATACAGGTGTAGGGTTATTTAAATAGTCATGTGACGTTTTGTGTAGTGCCGCTAGTATGTAGTGCCAATTTGAAGTATGTCTGTATTAATTTTAAGGGGGGGGGGGACATGATTGAGATTGTTGTAAGTTTTGGGCCAATTTGAATATATGTGTCTCCTTAAAAGAAGCAATTGTTGGAAAGATAAGAAATTCAAAAGTTCATCAAAGCAATCTTAATATCACTTAAAATGATGTCACGATATGTCAGAAAGATACAAAGCACAGAACAAAAATGAATTAAAAGCTAAAGCTATAGAATCCTACTTTTTGTAATAAAAACCCTAAATGCCCCATTGTCGACAAAGAGCAAATAATAAATCTCAGCTTTTTAGTAAGCGTTTTCCGTTCATTGAAACAGAATTACAGCAATTACGGCATCGTGAAAAGAATTCCGGTAGCTACTTTTATAAAGGCATTTCTGTAAAATTTTACAGAAACCATTAAAATTTATTGGTCTGCAGTTTCATTTTCAATGCTGGAAACAACACCGGAAGTCTCCAAACAATCGATTTCACGATTCATTGAGATACATGTAGAGCAACGTAAGCATGAGATAATCACAATTTTTCATATATATAATCTTAGTCTGTGTAGCCTAGCTAATTAAGCGCTGGCCTTACAAGTTTAAGTTGTAACCTGAACAGAGTCCCAGAGTGGTGACTTTAAGATGGGTAAAACCACAGCTTCGTGTCAGTAGATTTACACACATGTAAAAGAAATCTTATATGAGTAAATTCCTGCTTACCAGCGGTAATGATTATAATCTGATATGTTTGTTAACAATTGGCACCATCAATAATTTAATTAATAATCCCTACCTCAAGTATTAATATTAGCTCAAGAAATAAGCCTTTACACCAGCACAAAAATATCATGCTGTTGCATTGAAATAAATGCAAAAGCTGTTGTCATAAATTGCTTTAAAATGCAGTTTTAGGCACAAATAAGCAGAATAGACACAAATTATGAAATAGGCACTTATAGGCGCTATAAAACTAAAATTAGGCTAATAATTGTAGGAAACGTGCTTATAACTTAAAAGCCTACGTTTCTGAACAAAGGAATAAAATAGGCAAATAGGACAAAATCCGCCCCTATCAAGCATAAATAAATATCTAAGTGTGCAATGAGTTCTTAACGAAACAGAATGACTTTCAGTTGTGCATTCAGGCTATCTTGTCGATATTAAAAGGAAAATTACGTGGAAAAGAAATAACACAGTTTAAGTATTGTCAATATAAATTTGGTTATTCGTACTCAACATACTCAGCACCAGCTAGTTAAAACAGAAAAAATGCCGGGCTATTACTCCATGAGCAACGGAGAGAAGAGCAAATCAACCAATGTTATATAAACTCGGCGTTCCATTGTTATTTTCCGAAAATCTTTTATTATTAAAAACCTATTTAATTATTTTTATAGGAAACATTTGAAGATTATGTTGACTACTTCCCTCATATGACGTCATCCTATATTGACCGTTTTAAATTCGACCAATCAGATTCATGAAAGCATACATACCTAACAGCAATAATTATTTTGTTATCGCACCCTCAGACACGATAACACATTCTGTTTGTTTACGAACAGGCAAAGGATTGTACATCTCACGGATCGTCGACTGTTAGCGCGACTTTCAAATGTCAAAATGGCTGAAAGATTTTTATGCCGCGACTTGTGAGGTTAAGTTTCATTAAGTTTCATGAAACCAATGTAGGCCTATGCAATTTAGAGAATCAAATGACTTGCATTATTGCTTCCAAAAATTTGTTTACTTTTCGTGACATAGTCTCTAAAAATGCAACTCGTGGTTTTGAACCTCCCTATATAAATTCACTCGTGAACTTCAAAACTACTCATGACATTATCTATGATAACGATACAGGAAGCCTGCGAGCTTTTTTTCCCCTTATTTAATCGTTTTTTTTTTTTTCATTATTTCCGTTAATTTTCTCATCTGTTTTCCTAGTTTCGCAAATATTCACTATACACATAAACACCCATGCCCAAGGCGGGACTCGAACTCGCGACCCTCTACGCGGCGGAACGCTAGAGACATACGCTTTAACGATCATGGCTACGAGGGCCGGAATTTTTCGTAGGCATTACATTAAAAGAAGCAGTTATGTGAAATGAAGTGGAATTTCGAATTTTTAGCAAAGCGGTAATTTTTGCTTTGTGTTAAAATTTAATTGTGTCAAATTTGTTGAAATCGGTATGAGTGTGTAGAAGCGTATAAGGAAAAAGAACACACAAACACAAGATTTTATATCGTGTATGCATTTGTGTATATTAAGATGCCACGAGCTACATAATAACGACATATCAGTCATCTTAGTACTATATGATTTACTTTAAATTAACTTCCGTACGAGTCCATTAGTTTGAATTTCTTTTGTCCCCGTTTAAAACAAATATGCACATGTTTAATAATTGCTTATTTACACAGACGGCTGGAATAACAGATACTATAGTGATGTGGCTCGCTTGATGCCAAGGACATCCCTGTCCAACCTTTTACCTGTGGGAGAGTATGGTGCGTGGCAGACGATTTCTAACCGATTACATTCACTTCCAAGCTTAACGGCTCTGAGAATCGGAAAGAGAAAGTACTCGGAGCTGCTAACTGGGTCACCACGACCAGCGTTCACTTCATATTCACTCTGGAACATTTTCAGATTTTAAAAACTTTTCTACTTTGCCAGGTCCCCAAATATAAAATGAGTTTGGAAAAAAAAAAACACCAAACCTTTGTTATTATTAAATACATTATTCTTACTGTCCAGTTTGCGATAAACAAGTCATAGACGTGGTATAGAAGTAACTGCAATAAAGGAATTCTCTAGGTTACACGGGTACATTCGAGAATGCAATTGGCAAATTATTGTTTATTTATTGTTGCTTTATTGCAAATTGAATTTCTGTACCTCGTGAGGAAGTATTGCATTTCATCTAAAACTGAATTTCGGTAGTTTGAGCTGAAACGTGTGTCTTGAGACCTCCTCAATCCCAAAAAAAACATGTTTAGAATCTTCCGTGGTATTTGTATGTGTGTGTTTGTATGTAGAAATAAGTTAGATTATTATTATGCCCGAGATCAAATACCGACGTTTGAAAAAGTGATTAGTACTGTAATATTGCTAATCCTTACTTTCTGTAGCACACTAGATAGAGGAAAAATTGATTGCAAGGTTTCATTGGAAATGCATGTTTTAAAGTTCCCGAAATAAATTCACAAAAATTCCATTTTAACTCCTTAACCAGCAAGAAGAGAAAGTGTTGTGTTCCATACAAAAGTACCATCTCAGTATTTCACAAAGCATTTGCTTGGAGATCTTCTTATCCCAGAAGGTACATGGATATGGCAAGGAAACATAGCGTATGTATGGTGTGTATGAGAGAGAGAGAGAGAGAGAGAGAGAGAGAGAGAGAGAGAGAGAGAGAGAGAGAGAGAGAGAGAGAGAGAGAGAGAGAGAGAGAGAGAGAGAGAGAGAGAGAGAGAGAGAGAGAGAGAGAGACAAAGACAAAATAACCCCAAAACAAAGACTAGATAAATACAAAAGTTGATATTTAAGCTTTCAGCAAATTTTCAAGAAAATTCCTCCACCTTAGTTCAGTATAAAAATGTCGGCCACTTTTTATTATACCAAACCGATTTCGATCAAGGTACAATGTGTTCACTGCATTTATATTCTTAAATAAATGCAGATCTTGAATTTTCTGCCAGTTATCTGCAAAATACTTTAGAATGCATTATTTGTTAAAGACCGCTGTCAATTGCCAGGACCACATCGGCGCCAACGGTGTGCTGGAATTCTGTCCTGCGGAATTCTTTTACATGATATCAAATAAATCTACTGACATTCTTACACTTAAATATAATCGGTCGTGGCCGTGTTTGAACCCGCGATTTTGGGATCAATATGCAAGCGTCTAATCAACAGAGCCCCCGGCAGATGACAGTAATACATTTAATTAAGTTAATTTATGGAAATTAATCGTTCCTTCACACTAGCCGCGTATAGGCTAAGGTTCTGGATAGTCAAACTGAAAAATTCAGTGCCATGGCCGGGATTTGAACCACGGTCTCCTGATTTCTGCTAATGGGTAAATGCGACTGGACAGGAAGCAGGAGATCTTTAGTTCAAATCCCGGCCATGACATTGAATTTTTAGTTTTGACCCTATGCACAACATTTAATGTTAACTTGTAACCTATTTTAAGCGGCGAACGTGTCCTTGTATAGATTACATGTTCAAAGAAAGTATTTTTATTAAACTGTTATATTCAAATTAGAATGCCTCTATTTAATTTGTAGAACTCACTTATGGTGAATGGTGTACATATTGCACGTAATTATACAAAGCCTTAAACTATGAGTTTAGCAATTCTCAGACTGAAATATGTAGGTTCAGAATATCACACATGCCAAATAATTATAGCATTTCTAAAGACTCAACTGTTTTAAAAGCCAATAAATTTCGGTGCTTTGGCCATTGAGCTGGTGTAAGATTGTAGTTGTCGATTTATTTTGATTCTGGGACACATCAAACTAGTACCTTAGACTTGTACATTGTGAAGAGAAAGCGAAACAAAGCAAATTAATTAGAGAATTGGATCAATTTGCAATGGCGTGGTGTAGGGAAAGGTGGTATTAATGTTTTTAATTCGATAAGCATACATTTGTTTCTTAATGATACATACAAGCTATGTCTTGCTTTCAGTCAATTCTGTTAATTTGCATTTAATCGTGACAATCGTGATAGAAGCAGCCTTTTCACCAATGCACCACTTACATATTGTAAGGAGGTAAATTGCTTTTTCATTACCAAGACTACGGATTTTGCGCCTCGCCTATCACAGATGTAAGAGTATTACTTGATTAGAATTGAGGCCATTTCCCTTTAACCCTTTCGCTCCTACTAATTTATTTCAGGCATCCAGCGATCGTGGTGCTGAATCGGCCGCGGTTCTTTCTACGCTGAGATATTGAGTGCATTCCGGGCGATATGAGCACACACTGCTTGCCTGCTAACTCTGACAAATGTTGACTTGGTTTCCTTTCGCTTTGTATGAAAGACTTATAAAGACGATTGCACCACGTAGTGCTTAACGCCAGCTAAGCGTATATGTGACAAAGCCCAAAAATATTGCTAAATTTCATAAATTTGTATTTTAGAGTTTTTAAAAACCTAAAAGCTTCTTTCTTAAACAATTGCTACTATATGATCTTTCAACGCATATCACACAATAATTTAATTTCTGCCTGTAAGTGAACAAACCAATCGAGAAATGGCCTTAGCAATCTTCAAATACTAAATCAGCTACAGAGGAGCAGAGAAACTCGAAAGAGGGGATGTTCATGCAATAAATGCGTTTTAAACAGTGTAAACAGTGTTATTTTAATGATATAATTTTTAAAATCTTTTTCTTCGGTTCTTAGTTTGTTAGCATATTTTCATGTTCAAACTGTTGCATACCCGGTATTTTTACATAAATTAAATTTTGTATACTTCCTTGTTACTAATACTTGTGGCATTATTAAAGAATAATAGTTATTTTATCCCGTTTTGAGGAAGACGTTTAGGTTTGATATTCAATACTTATTTTTTTCCTAACTATATATTAATTAAAATTCATTCCTGGAATGTACTGATACTGTGACTAAATGGCAACACGAAGTTGTGCTAACCCTCTTTATTCGTCGGCAAAACAGTACAGCACTAGCTTTACAATTACTTTCACTTTTAGAAATATGCAGAACAAACACGTTAATGTTGTACACTAACCCTTAGCTTCTGCCTACATAGCTACTCACTGCCTACTCTCATATACTCATTTCGTAGTAAATAGAACCATTACCAGAGCAGATAAATATTTCAAGCGCCTCTCGCTCTTTAGGTCCCGCTTGCCTTCTTGTGGTGGCTAGACAGCACTGCTCTGGCTGGCCGATTCACCGGTCCGTCCGTGATGAGATTCGGGTTACCGCTGATGAGGCAGTAGCGCCCCTTCGCATAAGTTCCTTATGCTGCTGTGCCAATGGGCATGTTTCGCGTTCAGTTTTTTGCCACACATGCCACTAGGCGAAAATATAGTTGGATGGTGTAATCTGCTTCGTATAAGCAACAGTCGGGTGAATCATAGCTCGCCGATGGCAAGCTTATGACGCGCTTTCAAGTGCTGATGTGGCGGGAACGGGAAGGATGTGGTTTTTAATGAAAATAGCTGTAGTGCCAACCCGTCGGCCAACCCGATTTGACTGATGGGCGGCGTAGTTGGGTAGCCAAAAGTTAGTGGCAGCATCCAAATCATCAGAATGTCCTGGCTCGCGGCCAGATTACATAATTTCAAAGATTACTTCTGGAAGTTAGATCTGAATCCACGAACCAGTTACTGCATATGCATATCTCAAGGGCATGGATCGGATGACCTATTAATACTCTCTAGCCTTTCTTACGTAAATTCATATATGCAAATTTGTCATTAGGTTTTAGTGTATGAATAATTTGAACCGTGTATTCTGTGGTGCCCTTTGAACACATCATGCACTGATGAACACCGAATCTTTAAGTACAATCTAGTGATTTTGTGAGCTTCTCAAAAGTTTCTGTAATGCTCTTAGGTCAGGTCCATGTCTTTCTATGAGAAAGCTCTTGGATGTCGCCATTATTTAAGTGACAGTATATTCATGTGCTTAATCGGGGCCATGGAACAAAGAAAAAAGCTACATATATTCCTTGTCCTGGCTGCGTGTATATACATTATTTACCACATATTAATTATTTATTTTGAATACCTTCTATCCAGACGCCTGGTATATATAAAATGAAACTACTCTTTCAAATCTTTAAGGTGTGTTCTATCATTACACAATTAGCACGGTTAGTAACTTACTTGCTGCTTGTTACCCTAGAGAGCTCAATTTGAGAATAATATTTCGAGTTTTAGACACACCAGACTGATATTTTTCTACTTATTTTCATCCAATTTTCAGTTAAATACGCGGTATTCTTAGCAATATGTAACAGAAGTCATCAGTATTAAAAAGTAAACAAATAAGCTCACAGGAGTAAGGTTAAACTTCAGATGGTGACTATTTGAATGGAAGTATGTATAGTTATTAGTTTCAGCGATTTTGTCCGTCACTTGTTCTATGAATACGCTAATGCTTTTGGGGGTAAGTCTGGATAGCCCCTTTTTAAGTCCTCTGGTCATATTGGCCTCAATTCATATTGTTTATATTTTGTAATCGTTCATCAAGAAGGAGAAAAATTGATATAACCGCCAAAGTGTCTAATAGTGCAGGTGGTTGCTTAAAACTGAAGGCAATATCAGTGCAAAATGTGAACTGGGCTTAATTCCTAATTTAAAAGGAATAAAAATTATTAAAAAGATTTGAAAAGAGAAATGTGTCACAAATTTCCTCTTATAAACGACAACTCATGATCACTTCTGTCCAATTACTCTTTTACTCCTATCATTTCTTCTCTTTTCTCTGTCATCTTATTCTTTCTTTCTCATTTTAGGAAGTAGTCTTATATAGATGAATGCTATCCATAAAATTGTTATTGACTGGAAAAGGTAGACTGTGTAGATGGCCCAGATTGACCCGGAAGTGGTAATAGTCCCATGTTCACCTTATCCTGAGGAACGTTACGTAAACGCAATGCATCTTTATTAGCACTGGCATACATTTCTCCTTCTTACTTTCACCTAAACTCTAAGTGCTAACGGAATGTCGCAACTTCACTCTTTGCGTACCTCCTTGACCTAACAAACCTTAGCCTCTCGTTTCCTAGTGAGTGCCAATAATATTTATTGAACGAAGATGTGGCCATAATAATAATAATAATAATAATAATAATAATAATAATAATAATAATAATAATAATAATAATAATAATAATAATAATAATAATAATAATAATAATAATAATAATAATAATAATAATAATAATAATAATAATAATAATAATAATAATAATAATAATAATAATAATAATAATAATAATAATAATAATAATAATAATAATAATAATAATAATAATAATAATAATAATAATAATAATAATAATAATAATAATAATAATAATAATAATAATAATAATAATAATAATAATAATAATAATAATAATAATAATAATAATAATAATAATAATAATAATAATAATAATAATAATAATAATAATAATAATAATAATAATAATAATAATAATAATAATAATAATAATAATAATAATAATAATAATAATAATAATAATAGTAATAATAATAATTATATGTATAAAATGTTCATACTTTCCTAAAATGTATGGTGAAGTTTATTTCAAATTCAATGTCATACATGTAGCTGTGCATCTCTCATTATGTGTGCACTCCAAATGATCTGTTCATGGAATTGTATACAGAGCTTGGAATCATTCCGGTATAAACTTCAGGTTAAATGCTTAATTATATTACTTTAAAAACAATTTTGTGTAATTAGCAGTATGTCAAAATAATTGTTTGCTTTAATTTTGCAATTAAAGTAAATTCCCAAGTTTTTAAAAGGTAATGTGTTACTTTTACATAGCTTTACCTAGCAAATGTTGTTTGTATTGATGTAGGATCTACAAGTTATTAATGCTAGACCTTATCTTCTCTGTCCATGCTGTCCATGTTAATTGAGATAAAGGTTTGCAGAAATAATTTCATTATATATTTGTTGAAGTTACAAGAACGATACCCAAGGTTGAAGTGATACAAATATTTCACTCTTTCCGCATCATTGTACGAACAAATAAATGTCAGAAATTAAAAAAAAAATTAATAAATTAGTGAACAGTCCAGTTAGAAAAGACAAAAAATTAAAATGTTATAAAACAATGGCTGTACTTTTGTTACTCCACCGCAGTGAAACTTAGATTGACAAAAACAATAGATACAAGCAATATACAGTCAGTAAAAATGAAATTTTTAAGGAATGAACGGAATTAAATTTCCCAAATTACTTACTTTTGCGGTAGACCACAACAAAATCTCCAATTGCTCATCATATACATCAATGACTCAACTATACATAATACCTATCACTGCAGTTATTGCAACAAGCATTAGTTCTGGCAACATGGGTCACTCATATGTACTCTCACACACTCATTTCCTACGAGGAATGTTCAATAAAGAATGATCATAATTCTTTTCTGGTCATAATTTTTCGCACTGAAATTCAATATTATTATATTCTGTTAGCTTAATGTGAAACAAACATGCCGTAGTAGTTTCATAGTTGGTACTCCTGATTACCGCCTGTAAGAACCAGGCAATTCCAGACATGTTCAGTATCGCCTGCCGCTGCAATGGAGGTAACACGCGAGGAACAATATGCGGCTTTGAAATTCTGCTTTTGTCTCAACAAATCTTCAGTTGAGGCCTATACAATGTTACAGGAGACCTATGGAGAGTCTGTTCTTCCCTACAGCACAGTTCCAAGGTGATTTAAAATGTTTAAAGAGGGGAGACAATTTCAAAGGAAGGTGGACCCTGTGTTCCAGTTACTGCTCTTACGGAAGAAAACATCAACACTGCTGCTGCCATTGTGAGAGAGGAACGACGAATCACCTTATGATCACGTTCTGAATCCTGAATACTTCATTGGGTGCCACCCACACGTTGGTGTGTGTGTGTGTGTGTGTGTGTGTGTGTGTGTGTGTGTGTGTGTAATTTACGTCCTCCAACGTTAAGTCATATCGGACGATGAATGGAATGGGTGAACTGATACTCAGATGAGCCCCGGGGTTCACGGAGCTTAGAGTTACCTGACATTCTTCTTTCAGGATAAGGGAAAACCCCGAAAAAGCCTTATCCAGGTAACTCACCCTGGCCGAGATTCGAACTCGGGATCTCTTGAACGTGAGGTAGACACGCTACCATCTACGCTATCGAGGTGGGCCCCACATGTTGGTGACAGAAACATTACACATGAGACGTGTTAGTGCGCGATGCGTTCCAAGACTGTCGATTCCCTAACAAAAGGACATTCGCATGCAGGTCTGCATGCAGTTAAAGCTGACGTAATCACTGCTGATAAATCTTGGCTACATCAGTTTGATCCTGAGAGCAAACAGCAAAGCTCAGTGTGGAAATCTCTTTCATCGCCAACCCCCCAAAAGCAAAAGTGGTTGCTTCTGATGGGAATGTTATGGTCATCTCATTCTTTGATATTCATGAAATGAAATGTGTAAAATAATAAGAGTTAAATGATGAAGCCTGGGACTTAAGTACTTACAATAGTAAGTCGTCACAAACGGTGTATCTCGGATGCGAGAGCCCCTAGTGGTATACCGGGGAAATATACGAGTCAACTGGAGAATTTAATGTCAGGACGGTGCGTTGGCCATGGTAGCTCAAAGGTTAAGAGCGACTGGACGGAAACCAGGAGATCCGTGTTCAAATCCCGGCCATGGCATTGAATTTTTCATGTTGACTCTATCCATCAAACATCTTAGCCTATATACGGCTAGTGTGGAGAAATGATTAATTTCCATCAATTAACTAAAATGAAATGTGTAGTGTTTAACGCCCGCTTTTACTACATACGGCACCGCTGGCGGTGACACTGATGATACATGAGATGAAGATGGAGCACCGGTGGAATGAGATGGCGGGGGAAACCGGAGGTCCCGGAGAAAACCCGACCCAACGCCGTGTTGTCCACCACAAATCTCACTTTGCGGTCGCCTGGGATCGAACCCGGGCCGCCTTGGTGAGAGCCAAGCGGTCTAACCACTGAGCCACGGCGTAGCCTTTTTGATATTCATGGAATGGTTTATCAGCATGTTGTACCTGCACACACATCAGTAACTGGACAATATTACAGGGATGTCCTGAAAACGTTGCAAGTCCACATCAGGCGCAAGAGACCACATTTCCGTGTAGCAGAGTGGATGCTGCACCACGATAATGTGCGGCCGCATATTGACAATGTTGCTGCTGAATAACTTGCAAAAATCAACGTGAAGTGCATCCCTCACCCTCCCTATAGTCCGGATTTAGCCCCATGTGACTTTTTATCTACTCCCTAACTTGAAGAAACGCCTTCGTGGGAGGCATTATCCATCATCAGAAGCAGTGGTCAATGCTGCGGAGGCGATTTTGAAGGATCTCTCAAATATGGTTTCCAGCATGTCTTTGAAGACTGGCAGAAAACGCTGGGACAAGTGCACCGCATTCAGGGGAGACTATTTCGAGAAGGATCATCAAAATTATGAGGATGAGTAAAGGTAAGTTGTCAAAAAAAATTGTGATTATTTATTGAACAGCCCTCGCAGTAAACAGATCCACTACCAGAGCAGATAACCGGTTCAAACCCCTCTCCCCTTCATTCGTATTTTGCCTTCTTATGGTGGGTAGGGTGGGTGCGTGGGAGGTAGGTGGGTACGTAGGAAGGTAGGGCAATTTACTTAGCAGAGTAACGAATCATTAAGGAACATTTGTGATTTTTCCAGAGTTAAGTGGAGTACCCTCCTCGAAGTACTCAGGTTCAGTGGAACTCAAGATAAAGGAGTAAAGTAGGCATATTGTAAAAACAAAAGTGAATTTAACTAAATAATTTAAGTGAATAAGTAAACCTGTTAAAGAAGGAAGATGATCTATAAGCAATAAATGAGAAATATTTAACAAAGAAACACCAATAAGAAACGAGAACTGCCTGATAGTGCTCATAGAAAATGACTTTCTCTTGTTCCACCGTGCTTATTATGACATTGCGTGGTGACAGTGTGCTAACATGCGGTATCATTGTACCGAGAACTGTCCCTTTCTTCTTTGTGTACCACTACAGTTACCGGCATATTTAGAGAATGGAGATCATACCACATGATAATATTATGTTATATCCACTAAAATAAGATTAAGTTTTTTTTCCTTCCAATTTATGTTCTCCAACGTTAAGTCATATCGGACGGTGCATGAATTGGGTGAAATGATGTTCAAATGAGTCCAGGGTCCATGGAGCTTAGAGTTACCCGACATTCATCTTTCAGGATAAGGGAAAACCCCGGAAAAAACCTTATCCAGGTAACTCACCCTGACCGAGATTCGAACTCGGGACCTCTTGAACGTGAGACAGACATACCATCTACGCTACCGAGGCGGGCAAGATTAAGTTGGTTAATGAGTTAGGCTGAGGATATTAACTGTGGTAGAATCGCAATAACAGGAGGAAAGAAAACTAAGCATGAGGGAACAAGGACAACTTTATATTTACAATCTCCTTTCTCCAACCATTAGGCGTTAATCAGCGCTTTATGCAATACGTACTTTGCTGTCTGCATTTGCTTTTATTTTGTTATTTAAAAAGCAGGCATTGCCATATTCCGTTAGTAATGGTTGAACGGAAATGGTCTAGAGTGCAATCATATAGCCCGCCTCGGTAGCGTGGTAGTAGCATGTCTGTCTCATGTTCAAGAGGTCCCGAGTTCAAATCTCGGTCAGGGTGAGTTACCTGGATAAGGTTTTTTCCTGGGTTTTCCCTTATCCTGAAAGATTAATGTCGGGAAAGTCTAAGCTCCATGGACCCTGGGCTCATTTGAGCATCATTTCACCCATTCCATTCATCGTCCGATATGACAGCGTTGGAGGACGTAAATTAAAAAAAAAAAATACTACAGTGGTCTTGGGAATACTGCAAATAAAAATTTGTGTATACGCTTAGGTTAAGCAAAGAAGCAAACTATGCTTCAAAAATTTTTTTTACAGGTGTTCAACCAACATAGTCGATACAACCATATTAGAAATTCTGGCTCACTCCACCAAGCAGTACACCCATTGGTGCTAGCCTAGCATTTACTCTTCCCTTGCGATTCAATGATTGAAGTGTTATTTTCTGTCACGCCAAGGTCAGGGACCATGGTGCAAGTTGCGCCATTAGAATAAGTGCCGGGGGTTGGAATTCAAAGTTCAGGGGATTAACAAATATTGACATGGCTGGCCCCGTACCTCAATCGGTAGAGTACTTGCCTGTTGTGCAAGGGGTCCCGGGCTTGATTTCCGGCTAGGGTTGGGGATTTTTGTCCAACCAAAATGATTCCCCATCTTCTCCAGAGTCTGGAATTGTGAATGAGTGTGACTGTGTGATCTAACGATTAAAATACAGAGTACAAGCAGCCCAACGTTAACACCACCTAACACCATCAATATGTTCAAAGGAGAACAGCCACTGCAGTTAAAGGCGGAGTAGAAATAGAACAGAAAATATTGACATATTTGCAAAATACTGCTTTACCGTGCATTTCCAATAATTTATATTTGTAAACTGAGAAGATTATATAGAATAATAAAAGTTATATTAAGTTATATTATTTAAACTTCCATTTGGAGCTGTTAGCCATTGTTGGTTCCATTCTTCAAGAATATGTTGATGTATTATTCTCCTTGCATTAGAAATAGGACATAAAGAATATGTCACAGGAAGATTGGATTCTGCAGCCTTTTAGCCAAGCAAACAGCTCTCTCATTACCTAAAATTCGATCCCATGCAAACATGTCCTGGATTGTTTTGAAGTAAGGTTCTGATTTCATGTGCTAATGAATTTAAATTGTATTTATCATTAATAGCGAGTAGAGCTGATTGTGAGTCACTAAGAATACGGGCACTCTTCCCATTAACAGTACACCATCTTTAATTGCTAAGAGCTCCGACTGGAATACAGAACATTCAGGTGACAATTTAAACATGGAGTGAGTTAGTTCCGTTTGGTTTTCGTAAACAACAAAAGCACACCCTACTGCAGATATATTATCTTCAAATTGGTAACGCGAACCGTCTGTATATATGTAATAATAATGAAAATTACATTTTCCTTTAAACAGGTTACAAAACTTGATGGGTGTTCTGCTGTGGTAGGATGCTCCGGGATTGTAGTTTTAAGTTAGACAGATAAGACGCACATTCACGTTCATGTCTTAAATTCGTCATAGTTGCTGTTGATAAACCAGTGAGAGCCATAGGTTCGATGTTAGCTATAATCTGAGCTGCATCAGTGAAGATTGTACGATATCCTCGAATTATGCGAAGGAGGAATCCCCTTTGAATTTGTGCAAGTTTTTAACTGCCCATTTTTTTATCAAGAACATTCTGGAATGCAAATACACCATACAAAATTAGGGACACTACAGCACCTTGATATATAATTTTAAGAATACTATAATTCAGACCCCAGGTGGGTCTTGTTGTTGTTGCGAGGGCACCAAGGAGCTTGCTGGCTCTTTCAGCAATGTAATCAAAGCGTGATCGGAATGTTAATTTACAATCCAGTATAACGCTATGGTATTTTATCGTAGTTACCACCTTCAAGTCGACGTTATTCATGGTAAGGGTAATGGGCTCCATTTTTCTTCTTCTGGTGACAATCATCGCCAAGGTTTTGTAGGGATTAAACGTAATTTTATTTTTAATTCCTCATGAGTGTATTATTTTAAGTGCTTCATTAGTTCTATTAGTTAGAACTAAAGAATTTGAAGAAGTATTATCAACGCCAAGTTTTCTATAAGTTTTTATAACACAGAAAACGAAGAAATGCCTAGAAAGTGAACTATCGTAAACAAGAAACCCATTCTTTGTACTTAAGGGTTTTGTGTGAAGTCCTGAACACAGTAATGGCTAAACCTAAATTAAAATTTGAATCACAGAAACAGTTGAGATTTCTGTTATTACTGGACTATAGCCATTTTGCGAGTTACCATAAAAATGTTTTCAACAAATATATTATGTGAACTAAGGGAACTTGGATTTCCTACTTCGCTGTACTGTGTTTGAAAAATGAACTAAAAGTGATGCATTCACTTCCAGAATTTTCTAACAAGTTGGTTCAGACCTTTGCAAAGTATATGGAATCTAACGAACTTGATACACTGTATAGTAAAGTTTATAAATTATGTAAAGTGGTTTTAACATTTACTTCTACTACTGCAATTGCAGAGAGGTGGTTTTTAGCCTTAAATAAGTAACCTTTCTTTACGCGCAACACAAGGACAACTTCGTCTGAGCAACTTGGCTGTTTTATTGGTGGAAAAGAAATTCCTTATTGAGAATACATGATGAACTGCTTTTGGTAGTATAAAACGCAGTTTATCCGTACACAAAGACACGTATACAAACAGGTATTACAAAATTATTTATTTTACATCCTCAACAGTGTTATGCAAGATTTCTCTACCAAACAATAGGTCTTCAACAGGCTCTTTCTCGTGTTCGTAACGTACAAAAGTGAAATCAGTACTTTCGTTAAGATGTAGAGCATACTTGTACATTGTTGTTGACTTTAACCTCATAATTGGCTGGTTGAAACATATCAACAATTCTACGTTTAACTGAATCATATTATGATAATGGGACTGTGTTAAGCTATTTTGGCAGCTGAGTCACCAATCATTAAGCTACACATCTTTTAAGTTGCTGGCAATATTAATTCCTCTGCAATGTTATAAGGCTTGCCATCTTTAGCAATGAGTAGCGCTGCTTCAAAGGAAGCTGGTGTTGCTTTTTCACTACTGGTTCCAGTAGAAATTTTTTCTATTGTAGGTTTGCTAATTTTCATCTCCTTACTTTTTATTTTAAAATAATCAAGTGTCTTACCAATACAATCCGGATGTTTCGTCTCTAAATGTCTTCGCAGCTTATCAGGCTTCATTGCGTCATCAGACAGTACATCATAACACAGACATTGAGTTTTTTGTTCATCTTTAGTTCCAGCTCGAACAAATCTGAAATTTAAAATTCTTCGCTATATTTTCGCCGTTTTACTTTTTGCAGATCGGCAGAACAGCAACTAGTTAAACTAGTGGGCTCACTACTGCAATTTGCCTCTTGATCGCCAGTTATTGTTGACTAACGTTTAATTGACCCAGTCTGTAACCAACGATTCATGCTGAACGACGCGAATAAATTCTCAGATTCATAATTACAAACTTTCAGGACAACCAAACACTATCATCACTGACTTCAACGCAGCGAGAACGACAGCGCTGACTCAGACCTGTGAACGCAGGCTTGGCTGACTTCACCCGTACGCTCAGTACGGTTGCGTCGCTATTATAACGCTGCACTACACGCTCCCAACTATTACGTTGATTGCACCTCTCATTTGCGTTACATCGTTACGATATAGCTGCATAAAAATGAACATGTGAACATGTGAACATATAACTCCATAAAACATATGGAGTTCGGCACAGAGCAGATAAGTGACTCAGTAAATACAATTCTACGTTTTCTATAGTTTTAATTGAACATTATAACTTGACTTAAAGGATCCCCTCCCGGACCCCCTGACATCCCCTCGCGGACCCCACTTTGAGAAACACTGCATTAGTGTATGCATACATATCTGTGTATGTTTGTATGTATTATGTATGTTGTATGTGTGTCTATGTATGTATTTCTGCCCTTTAATTGCAATTACAATGTAATATGTCATACATTACATTAATTATAAATTAGAAAGGTTTCTTTTAACAGTTCCAGTTTAAATGCATGTCTAAAATATGAGTGAATATATTTACAAAATAGTTGGCATTGAAATATCCTATTCTACTGTTGTATCAAAAGTAAATGAGAATATATTTTTAATGGTTTCAGACCTTGTGTAATAATTATACAAATATAACTATTTGTAACAAAATATTTCACTTATCTTAAGAAAAATGACATACCCCTGAATATAGGGGAATTTAATAAAGAATATAAACATATTATTAATACGGCTTTAATTAATGCTCATAATAAGGACCTTACACAAAAGAAGATGGAAAAATTTAAATATAAAAAAACTGTTAATGATATTTCTACTCTTAAAAAAATAAAAGACAATTATAATTTTAAAACTTTACTTACCATCCTTAGTTTAATAAACAATTTCAAAAAGTCTTTAAAGAGTTTGGTATAACTTTGGTTCCTCAAAACAAATGTAGTATTAAAAATTTACTACATTTCTCTAAAAAAGATGAAATTCCTAATAGTAAAAAATCTGATATTCATCAATTTGTTTACATTGTGATCAGGTCTACATTGGTAAGACGAAACGTAATTTGGAAACCAGAACGAAAGAACATTTTCGTAGCATTAAGTACAAACAAACTGATAAATCGGCCGTAGCAGATCATTTTTGGTCATTTAACCATAATATAAATCCTGAAGTTAAATTATTAAAACAATTAAACGTCGTGATAGATTTAATGATTTGGGAAAAGATATTCATTTTAAAAAATAAATATCGCGTGATGAATTTTGAAATACCAGCAGTTGATTCTGTTCTTAAGTTTGTTTCGTTTTCAGATTTTGGTAATACTGAAAAAGCATAATAGCATAGCAACTTCCTTAACGACAAATGTGTTTTCTGTGACTGACGACACGAACTACAGTTCGTGAAATTGATTTCAACTTCAAATTGTTCAACTAATAAGAAAAATTGACATCATTTTTCTTAAGATAAGTGAAGCTTTTTGTTATAAATAGTTGTATTTCTTTAATATTTATTGGTTCACTGTAACTAGCTTCATTTTCTAGGTAATTATTGTGCAATGAGTTTCTGGTCAGCGACGGGTCATGTTCCTGCTTTTTGTGTACATCTGCTATCAATACATATCTGCTGTAGTGTGTCCTTATACTCAAAGTGAATTACTGTCTGCTGGGGCTATTCGTATCATCTTTCTTTTATAATTGATGTTGTCAGAGATTTTGGAATTTTCTTGTAAATGATTGGCACTTCTGTATCTTGCGTAGGTGCTTTGACTAGTTTATCAATCTCATTGACAGGTATTGGAAGTGAAGTCTCCACTGATTGTCAGGTCTGTCTCTCTTAGCACTTTCAGGATATGTACTTGTACTGCCTGGTTATTTGAGCATTTTCGGTATTCTTATGCGCTAGATAATTAACGCCCAACTTATTTATTTTTGAATTATAGAAAGTGTGTAGCGTATTAGTTAAGCATATAGAATGTCAAAAATATATTTTGTTTGCCTTTCTGTTCGCCCAGTGTCCCAAAATCACCCAGTCAAATATACCACTGGATGTTAATGGTATCACAGCATTCTGTAACGATGAATATATTTCCGTCAAATTTATGCATTTTATGTTAAAAGCATTTTTCTTAAAACAATTACAGAACATTCAGAGTTATACTGCATTTTAACTGAAAAACATTTCGAGTGCGAAGGCTTCTTAACGACTGTGATAAGTTGAAAACATTTTAGGCAGAGTGTTAGTGGCATGGCTTTACCTTCTATCTGAGAATACCTCTGTGAATAATACTTAAGCCTTTTTTATGTTTTTAGTTTACTTCCTCCAACCTTAAGTCATATCGGACGATGAATGGAACGGGTGAAATGATGCTCAAAAGATCCCAGGGTCCATAGAGCTTAGTTAACCATTGGTCTTTCAAAATAAGGGAAAACCCTGGGAAAAGCCCTATCCAGGTAGCTCACCTTTGGACCTCTTGAACATGAGTCAGACACGCTACCAACTACGCTACCGAGGCGGGCAGCCATGAAGTGATCTATTCCATTAAACCTGAAATCAAAGTGCAACATATGAGGCGAAGAAACTGGACATCCCATCTTCTTTCTGACTGAAAACATTTTCACACATTGCTGCACAAGCATCGTTATAATCCAAACAAGTCCAGGAAATCTTGTCCGTCTATTGCTGTGTAGGTCATCCAACCATTTACTACCGTAATGTCCAAAATTACTGTGAAGAGGGCCCAGTATCACTTTAATTTTCACGGACTGAAGTAGCATATTTTTCTACCAAACAATCATGATGGTCTACTCCATCTATATTCTTTCTGTAGTGCTTTATTAATAGCGGCTGTTGAATACTCATTTTCTGCCTTGCATTTGTGTTCCACCTGCTTACAGAAGCCACTATATCAAAGTTTGATGCTGCGGTTACACATTTCTTATCATGCCATTTGACTAAAAGTATTTCACCTTGAGTGTTAAAGTATAATAATCCCCGTGTTGAGTTTTGCAACAGTTCCGGTGGTCCGAAAACAGATTTTGAAGGTGGAGCAAAAAATCTCTGTTTGTGCAAATGTTGAAATAGATGTCATGGAAATGAGAATTAAAAATGCCATTCAACATGATCAACACCACTCTGCTGGTTAATGCTAAGTCATTCCTGTCATGGGCTTCATTTCTTACTGCTTTTTTTCATTTTTTTTTTAACCACAGTATGTCAGATTTTTAACAGTCACTATTGCAACTGCATAGAGCCCAAAGCTTGTAGCCAAATCGGGTAGGCTTCTTTCGAGTGAATTGTTTGAGGGAATTGTAATCATAGTATTTTACTATCATCTCATCTATGGCAAGTTCTGAAAAGATACCAAACTGTTGGAAGGAGTCATTCAGTATCGATATAAGCAGCCTCACTTTGAATCCTTCATCGTGCCTCTGGTCATTAGCAAGTGCGTTTTTATTAAAATGTGTGAAACTCTTCACTTTTAGGTACTGATTTCGAGATTTCTGGACATAGCATTTTCTACAATGTCTAAGCCCAAATCTGGCTCCTTTGACCAGTAGTTCCTCAGAAGGAAGGTTATGAGACCCTGAAAGCAATAATATGCCTGAGAAATATCTGTACTCATCAGGATCGAAAGAGAAATCAAACGTATTTTGGCAGGAGGCTGCATAGGACAGTTTAACAATGAATTCAAATATTCAATTCTAATTTAGAGTTTTCTTCCCATTTTGGACACGTAATTCGCATTTTGTTGGCAAGTTGCAAAGTTATCCTTTCTGATTGACTTTTCAAACTTAGGGTCATTAGTTTTCTGATGTCACTCTTTTCAGAGACCGTAAAATGTACTTCAACTGGGCCGGTAATATCATTCACATTTATATACCAGTAGCATCACCAGGTGCTTCATTCTCATTAGTTAGACTGTCTGGATCAAGAGGAAGACGCACATTAATGGCTGTATCACAGTCATCTTGAATTTCACTGGCAAAGTTATCATCACTTACAATATTCAGTGCTTATTTGAACGTAATTCCTTTTAATACGACGTCGTAATTATTATACAGCTTATCTGTGAATGTAATTCAAAAATGAAGAAATAAAAATAAATATATAATGGACTTCACGTATTAACGTCCACATTTTCTGTCAGACCACATTGCATAACTGTCCCAAAGAACAAAGACATACGCGCTTTAGAAATCAGTGTACATACGCGTTATCCTCGCTTCAAGGAACACAATTTGAACATCGGTTCACTTTGGAAATTTGATCATTCTTCCACATTAGCCATGGTAGTCTAAAATTTTGAATAGATAGTCAGACTGAGAAATTCAGTGCCATGGCTGGGATTTGAACGACGGATCTTCCGGTCTCTGTCCGGTCGCCCTTAACCTTTAAGCTACCATGGCCAACGTGCCGTCATGACATTAAATTCTCCCATTGATTCCTATGTTTCATGGTAAACCACTAGAGCCTTTCATATTCAATGAGATACGCACCTTCTGTGGAGACGCACTAACTCTGTACTCAGGTCTCAGGCTTTATAGTTACCACTATTAGGTTATTTATTGAAAATTTAATAATTCTTCCACACTAGTCGTGTGTATGCTAAGATTTGAATAGATAGACTCAGACTGGAAAATGCAATGCCATGTCCAGGATTTGAACACGGATCTCCTGTCTCCGTCAAATGGATAGTAACACAGCATTCCCAAATGTTAGCTTAACTTGTACAAGAAACGTTAAAGAAAATACGATCTTAAACAGCTGTAATTTTATCTTCAAAATAGCTGTAAACAACACATTTTTCATTATATTTGTCTCTCTTATTGGCCTAACAGTGGTAAACCACACGGCCAAGGCTCCACTGATTTATTAAGGACAACACGGAGAAAACAAAAGGTGTTAGATTCATGAAGCGTTACTGACAAGATTGGAACCATTAACGAAGCAGAAAAGTGTGACGCTAGACCTTCAGTAAAGAACAAACACCTTGCATAAAGCGCGAAATGAAAGAAATTTGTACAATCAACGCATAAAGTTAAGCTTAATGAGTAATTCAAATTGCAGAAAACCTGCTTTGTTGTTCGACACTGCCACGAATTGCAAATGAAAAGAAAGTTAAATGAATATTTTAAGCTTATACGTGTTTTTCTATCCAAATGAATGAACTTTGATTAATTATAAACTTCACAAAAGTTAAAGGTGGACCGTACTGCACACTCCAGCGAAGCGTAAACTTACCCTCCTACCAGCGCTGCCGAATGTGGTGCAGGCATCTCACGCGCATGAACTGACAACATTATCTTATTTTGTTGCACTCGGATAAATATTTGAAAATGACAGATGCCAATCTCATAATAAGAAAGAATGTTCCTTTCTGATCATCACCGTATAAAAATCCTGTCTCTACGATACTTAGAACACAACCGTTGCACATTTTACCTTCACGTGGTTAAGGTTAAATGTTACGGATGAATATATTGTCACGGCAACAGGCATAAAAGTTTCGGCACAAATAAGAAAACGAATTAGGTATTTAAGGACGTGACGGCTCGCCTACCAGGTTGCTTCACGAGACCTCGAGTCTTCCATACGTGGAGGATGAAATTAGGCGCCGGGCATCAAAATTGTACGCAAGTTTACCCAACCACAGAAGCGCCCTTGTCAGATCCCTGGGAGATTATGACCCCACTAGACGCCGTTCTAGACAGCACCGGTTACCCCGCATGGCTTGCGGGCATCCGAGATAACCCAGGAGCTAATCCGAACAGCAGCTAAAGCTGAGCTCCACATAATCCATCCAAGCTGCTTGGCATAAAAATTATTTCCCCAAAGTTACACAAATAAAAACACCAGGGTGCAAGGTGTTGCATCCTGTCCTTCAACCCCCAGGTACATACTAGTAACCTCATAAATAACACTATTCTAAAAACCCACATTTCACCCTATAACATCCCGAAATCTACCTTACCTGCGGTAAAACCCTTAACAGGTGGGCACGCAGCAAAAACCTTTTGGCTATATACAGCCAGTCAGCACCACATGGCACATGGCGAAGTTAGTTGTAAACAGAGTAAGCGGAGAACGGCTGAGAGTGTTGTTGTTGAAAATACAGTTGGGTAACAAGAGTGTTATTGTAACGAGAGCTAATGTAATCAGCTGTCACGGTTTGTTATTGTCATCGACCTTGGAAGATTGTGTTATTATGTGATGTAATGTTGTTACGTGAGAATAGAACAGTGTATCTCTACGGATATAAAGGAGATTTTTAATTTCTGCAACTCGGCCTTTTAATTCTACGGACCCACAAAGTCATAATATGATATACGTGGATGTCAATGTTATATCAAGAAAGATTTTCATGTTTTGAACATGACCGTACAAAAGTCCTCTACGATGCTTAGAACACGAGCAATGCACGTTTTATCTTCACATGGTCATGGTTACCCAATATCCATCCATTCAATAAAGTTAAGCCAGGAAAACACCATTCTTTCCTCACAATATCTCAAGCATAAATAAATAGTGGATCTACTATGAAAACAGAAGTCACGCAGTTTGAAACAGAGTGACAATGTTCAGTTTATTTTAAGAGTAGTGGTGGGCTATTTTGTTAATGCGAACGGCATCGCTAAGTCGTGTGTCGAATTCGAGCTGAAATATTGTTAATATTACATTAAATTATTATTATACACACATCTTTTACCCAGTGTTTGCGATTCGAGTGCGTGAACATTTCCATCGAAGCTGGTACAAGTGATTTTTCGATCAATAAACGTGAAGTGATTTCTCAGGCCAGAAAAATTATATTTAATGTGAACAAGTTCTTACGAAAGCTCTCCAATCCGGAATATAGGGCAATTGTAGATTTTTGAAAACCCAAGTAATTAACTATGTAACCTTGTTGTGTTGGTAGTGCATACAGTGTCACGAATTTATAGTGAAACAGCCTCATCCTTATAAAAAGGGAGCGTGCCTGGATTTCAATCTCCGGGGAAGACACACGAAGTTGGAAGGCACACTACTGGATTGGAAACCGTGCTTGCTGTTCCACGTCTGTGACGTGTGTCAAGGTAAGATTTTAATGTTTCAGGAATATTTAATGTGCGGTTTAATTACAGGAAAATAGGCCAATCTTTGTTGGCATGTAAAACTAGCTATGTACAGAACCTCTGCCGGTACGCTTGGCAACAAGACTCTGCTTGAGCATTGAACCTTTAACTTTTGCGAACGGTATAGCCGTCATTCTGCCCCACTCTCACATTTATTTTAAATAGCAATAGCCTTATATTGGCATATAAAACTCACGTTTACCATTTGCATCTTCCCAAATATACTGAACTTACTGGAGGAATTATATATGTATGTCTATTAAGCATATGAATGAATAGAAATCTGGATCAGTGTTAAAACGCACTTGTAATTAATATACATATGTGGAAAGCAACTTAATATCACAAGTACGTACTTAATTGTGTAGGAAATAATAAGTGGCAATTTCTTTCATATTGTAACTTTGTGGGTTCGTGAAATTAAAAATCCAATTGCACAACTCAAGACTGTTCTTTATTTCCTCTGAATTACAGTCGGAACACTTGCCGATTACACAGAATTACGTAATGCACACAATTACAATTCACCAGTTCGTCTGTCACAGGTCCACTGCACGCTCACAGTTACGTACAACTCCTCTGATGTACGTTCAAGGTCCGTTCTCTCACTCGACGCTCCTCGCGGCTGCTCGCCAAGAACTGAACTCACTCGCCACTGCAGCCCCTTTTTATAGGAATATCGCTTTTTCGGGAAATCTCGCGGTTCAGTGAATCATCACAAAGGTTCGAGACGGCAGGGGGAGGGGAAAGAGGCGGCCAGCGACCAGTGACACTTCCCTAATCATCCCCTCAGTTAGTGACCGAAATAAATGGGTAGGCATGGTCCGAATACCTCCAGTCCCCTACTCAGCTGTCAGTTGGCCGTGCTTTCCGATAATTGGGTGACAATATTAACTTTCTATACGCTGTCATACTTGAGATGTATAATAGTGGTTCGTACGATGCTGTGGCCGCCAGAATTTGAACCAAGCCTTTTTAAGTTTAAGCCTTTCCACATACCTTTGTACAAGGGACTTATTCTCAAAATTTATATTCTAAACACGATTTATATATACTGGAGCCGTCCTTAGTTTATGTTGTAATATAAGTAAAAGCATTTGTTCGTGTGAGACATCATTGGCTGTTTAGCCTTGTATCTCTTTGCGGATGAAAAATAGTTTGCATATCATTTTTAAGGAATTTAAATCTAATGTAAAATGTATAAACAGCATCGCATTATTGCAAATGCAATAATGTGTGTAGGGCAAGGTTTTGGATAGGTAGTCAAACTGAAAATACTCAATGCCATGGCCGGGATTTGAACCACGGGTCTCTTGCTTTCCGTCCAGTCGCTCTTTACCACTGAGCTACTATGGCCGACGTGCCGTCATAACATTACATTTTCCAATTGACCTGTATGTTTTCCCGGTAAACCACTAGGGGATCTCCTATCCGAGACACACCGTTTGTGGCGACTTACTTGAGTCCTAGTCTTCATCATTAAACTCTTATTATTTAAGTTAATTGATGGAAACTAATTATTATTTCGCACTAGCCATGTATAGGCTGCCTATATACATATTCCAGAGGAGCAACAATATGCGAATTAAATCCTGCAGGACGATACGTCTCACATTCGCTTAAAATATCTGATACTCCTTTCAGAACGGTATGTCCAGATTTTTTGGCGGGCACCATTTGTAAGTTTTTGGAAACAATTTTCCGAACCGCACTAACAGGTTTCTTTTAAAGACTTGTAAATAATGTGACTGATTATGTAAGACTGAGCTTTGATGATTCTAGCTGCTCTGTAGCATGTGCTAAAAATGTGAAATTAGCGCGAATGTATGAGAGATCTTTGGTCAGACCTTTCTCTCGTAGGACATTCAAGCAACCGTAATACAATGCGATTCTTCTACTAAAAGCTATATACAACTTCTTCAACAATGTTAATGTTCTCATTGTAATACTTAACAGCCTGCAGCTGCAACATAGGCGTTGGTGGCAAAGTCAGATTGGGACATCTTTTTTGTCAGCTACAGTTCTGTAACTTGACTTTAAAAATAACTTCCTTTTCGAGGATAAAGATTTTTTTGTTTTGAGAACTGGTTTCGAACCTTCTCTGCTACTCTCTGTGCAAGACAAATTAACATGTTTTAAATTCTGGAAAAATACCTTCAAAAGTTTCCCAGCTGCTATGTTATATGGTGTTCTATCAGTGTACAGTAACGACACACTTTCATCCTTTACAACATTAATCCGGAGATTACAAAGAAGGCAACTGATTGAGCACTAGTTCCCTCCAACACCCTCGAACAAGTCGCATGCATATTTTCATAATTCTCTTAATTAATTTCCCAATAATTAAATCTGATACTTATCCCCAGGGCGTCTGTGGTTTTATCTAGATGTAGGTAATCCATATATAGGAATCTGCTATTTCTGACCTATTTCGTTCAGCTGTAGTTCATACACCATCTCAAGATAATTTGTTATAAGTGTCGACTCGGAGAATATTATTTCTTTGTAATACTTTTCTAAATATGACTTCGTTAATTTTATTTTGTTAAAATAATTAAATGTTTAAATTAACAACCAGTATAATTTACATGTTTTACAAAATTAGAAGTGTCTTAATTGTTGTACTGTTAGATCGCAGTATTTAACTTAAAATTCATCAAAGAAATTTGAGGTTATATTCAGATAGAAGTCATACAGTACAATTAATCTCGGTGTTTAACATACATGGTCTCCTATGAATAATAAAACTGAAAGAAACTACAGTAAAAAGCTTACCCCTTTATTGCAGACCTGACAGAAGATTACACTGTACAACATGTAAAATGTCCTTTGGATGAAAATATGTGTATCTTGTACAAGTATGACAGAAGATAACGAATCTGTAATTAGTTTTTCTCTACCATGCACCATTTCCCCAAAAATCCACATTAGGTTTTTACGTATTTTCGCGGTAAATTTGCCTCTTTGTTAATTTAAATCAAAATTTAATAACCTGCTTATTCTATTAAACATTTACACTGCAGGTATTTATTGTCACGGCAACAGGCATAAAAGTTTCGGCACAAATAAGAAAACAGTCGGCGGGTAAAATTTAATGGTAATAATGAGCCTTGCTAAGCAGTTAATGATAGCGCGGCTATTGTAAACAAGCGCCGGTAAGCAAGATAACTGAGGTAAAGGACTCGCTGGTATAGATTAAGTTACGCTTCTAGAATGTGATAGAATATTCGGATTACGTCATTAGATGCCTTGTTTTCCAGAAACATCTAGTGATTGACAGAACAGTCTGGTAATCATGAATGTGATATATAAGGGATTGTGACACGCCAGCAAGAGTTGTGAAACAGTTGTTGTGAAACGAGAGACAGCTGGAAGTGTTGTTGTAACGAGAGCTAATGATGTAATCTGCTGTCACTGTTATTGTCATCGACCTTGGTAGACTGATGGTGTACGTAACATAATCCTGCTGTAATCTATAAGATTATTTCTACGAAAATAAAGGAGATTTTTAATTTCTGCAACTCGGCCTTTTAATTCTACGAACCCACAAAGTCACAATTGGTGTCAGTAAGTGGGACAACGACCATGGAAACGGCATTGGAAAAGATTCTACAGAAAATGGAAGAAATGAAAACGGCTAATGACAACATCACGGAGAAGATGGAACAAATGAAGGCGGAATTAACAGCCAAGACGGAAACAGCAAACTACAACCTGCCCGTGGAACTGAAGGAAATGAGAACGGCGAACGATAGCCTGGCCGAGAAGATGACCGAATTGACCACGGAGATGAAAGCAGCAAACGACACAACATCGGCGCGCGTCAAACCTCCTAAATACAACGGTGCAACAACCTTCGAAGTACTCCGCCGCCAGTTCGACGCAGTGGCCAAGCACAACAAATGGTCACCAGAGGAAGAGGCCACACAGTTAATAGCCAGCCTCCAGGAACGGGCCGCCGAAGTCCTGAACGTGGTACAGACAACGGCGGCGCCCAAGGACATCTCGGAGGCCCTGGAGAATCATTTTGGAAACCACCACTTATCCGCAGCGTACCGTAGCCAGCTAGGGGCAAGGTCACAGCAGCCAGGGGAGACGCTGCAGGAGTTCGCCCTAGCACTTGAGCAACTGGCTGGCAAAGCCCTAGTCGACCTCCCAGCCAAGTTCGTATCCCGAGAGGCTGTTTACACATTCGTTCACAGGGTACGAGACACGGGGATTCGTCAGCGCCGAATGCTTGGCGATTACAAAACCATCCATGAGGCGCTAACGTAAGCATTAAGGATGGAGGCGGCCAAGATAACAGCTATCCCGACGTCGAGAACGAGGAGTGTCCGCTACGCCGGAGACAGAAGACTAGCTGAGGGTCGCCGGCGAAGACCTAGTGGCCTGTGTTGGGGGTGTGGACAGCCGGGACACCTGGAGAGAGACTGCCCACACCAGGAAGAGCAGCCGGAAAACGAGTAAGGGCCGTCGTGGAGAGGGTCACGTCGGCGCCATTACCACCATCCCCTCGAGTGACACTGCGCGCCGTCAGCCGGCGTTTGGATGACAGCCTCATCGCGGATGGTTGGGTGGAGAGGAAACCGTGCTGCATGGTCGTAGACACGGGGCGGCCGTGACCATCATCAAACCTGACGTGGCCAAGGGGTTGCCGACGAGGAAGCCGAGCCGACCATAACAGCTTTTGACGGCATCGGGTGGCACCTTGCATTTGGAGAAGGAGACCCTGCTGAAGTTGACCTTGGGAAGGAGTTCCGTATGTCTGTGGGTGTTCTTCGCGAAGGTGGCTGAGGAGGTGTTACTGGGATTGGATGCCCTCAGGAGCCAGGAGGCGACGGTCGAAGTCGGCAGGAAGGTACTACGACTCAATGGAGAAGAGGTGATACTCCGGCAGCCCGATGAGCGCCTTGGAAACTGCAGGGTCATCTTGAAGGAGGACGTGGTGCTCCCCGCGAGAAGTGAGGTGCTGGTGACGGCACGACTGGAAGGCCAGCGGATGAAGAACATGATGCTGGACCAGATGATGCCTGTGCACGAACTCTGTGTAGCCAGGACATTATTGCCGTGCCGAGAGGATGTGCCAGTGAGGCTGCTCAACCTGGCAGACACTGATCACGACGTCCGCGCCGGAACGGAGCTGGGAATGTGCGAGCCCGTGGTCAGCGTAACCGCAATCGACAAGACACAGAAGCCGGTGCTAACGCAACACCTGGGCCCCAGCTGGAAGGCCTGCTGGAGAGGGCGGCCGACCACCTGACCGCAGAACAGCTGGAGAAAGTTCGACAACTACTGAGGCAATACCAGCGCGTCTTCAGCCAAGGCGACAGTGACTACGGCCGCACGGATAAAGTGCTGCACCGTATCGACACTGGGGACGCCCGACCTATTCGGCAACCTACTAGGCGCGTTCCGCTGGCGAAACAAGCGGCGGTACGGGATATGGTAGACGACATGAAATCCAGAGGAGTGATTGAAGAGTCTGACAGCGCTTGGTGTTCCGCTGTAGTTCTGGTAACAAAGAAGATGGGCGAGCTACGCTTCTGCGTGTACTACAGGAAGCTGCACGCTGTCGCTCGAAAGGACTGTTTCCCCTTACCTCGGATTGACGACACCCTGGACACGCTAGCTGGTGCAAAGTGGTTTTCGACCCTGGACCTAAAGTCCGGTTACTGTCGGGTGGCTCTAGACCAGAGAGACAAGGAGAAGACTGCATTCTCGACAGGCCAAGGAATTTGGCAGTTCACAGTTATGCCCTTTGGCCTCTGCAATGCACCAGCCACAATTCAACGCCTCATGGAATCAGTAATGAGATGATTGACATATGACGCATGACTGCTATATACTTGGACGACAACATCATCGTCGGTAAGACGTTCGAAGACCATCTCGACAACCTAAGCAAGGTATTACAGAGACTTCAGGCAACCAACTTGAGGCTGAACGCAAAGAAGTGTCAGCTCTTCCGCAAGGAAGTTAACTACTTGGACCACATTGTCTCACCAACCGGATTGACCACAGACCCGGAGAAGACGCAGGCTGTGAGAGATTGGCCTCGCCCAAAGGATAAGCGAGAGTTGCGCAGTTTCCTGGGACTGTGCAGTTATTACCGCCGTTTCATAAAGGGGTTCTCCCACATTGCCAAACCCCTCACCCGCCTGACAGAGGAACGCCAAACTTATGTGTAGACGGATGACGCTGAAGGCGCTTTCCAGCACCTGAAGAAGACCCTCTGCAGTGCTCGTATTCTGGGATTTCCACAACCAGGCTGCACCTTCTTTGTGGACACCGACGCCAGCGACCATTGCATTGGAGGCGTCCTATCGCAAGTTCAGGACGGCCACGAGCAGGTGATAGCCTACTACAGTAAGGCGCTATCCAAGTTGGGGAAGAACTACTGCGTCACATGACGAGAATTACTGGTGGTAGTAAACACCTTGAAGCACTTCCACAAATCCTGTATGGTCAGCCATTCCACCTGAGAACTGACTACTCTGCCGTAACATGGCTACTGAGCTTCAGAAACCTGGAAGGCCAGACAGCACGCTGGGTACAGTTGAGCCAGAGGTTCTACACCCATTAGTCCTGAACCCGTAGAAACTGGACCCGGGCCTCCTTCAACCGGGGAGTATCCGAGCTGTCCCAAAGGGCGCTCGGCGTCCTCCGTGGGGCTTTCCATGGGACAAGACCTAGAGACTAACAAGCACCCCCATCTGGTTCTATGGACTCAAGACGCAGGAGTACGACTTAACCTCTGAACATCGTAAAGGGAAGAGCCATGGTAACGTAGACGCTATGCCCCGAAGACCGTGCCCAGAGGAGTGCGGCTAATACGCAAGAGTGGAAGAGAAGGGGCGTGCCGCAGCAGTCCGAGAAGTGACGGCAGTGCCTAGGGATGGCTGGGATAGCGCAGGCCTGAGGAGGGAGCAGCTGACGGACGCCGACTTGGGGCCACAGTTGAGGGAAGTGAAGGCAGGGACAAGACCAACCTGTGAGGACATCGCACCGAGGAGCGCAACCTACAATTCATAATGGGCCCAATGGGATTCGTTGAAGACCAGAGAGGGCCTGCTGTTCCGCGTATGGGAATCACCCGATGGGAAGACCCAGAGAGAACAGTTGGTACTTCCACGGAGTAAGGTCCCGGAAGTTTTGGAGGAAGTGCACGCCGGTACTTCAGGAGGACACCTGGGAGTGAAGCGAACGATTGACAAACTCCGTCAGCGCTACTACTGGTTGAGGCTCCGAGCAGATGTTGCGAGATGTTGCGCATGCAGCAATACAAAGTCGGAGCGCCATTCGGAAGGATCGCCGTCGACATAACTGGACCATTCCCCGTGTCCGACCGAGGCAACAAGTGATGGTGGTCGTGGACTACTTCACTAAGTGGCCGGAAGTGTTTGCCATTCCGAACCAGGAGGCGAAGGCAATCACGGACTGCCTTGTGGATCAAGTGTTTTGCTGATTTGGGGTGCCGTTAGAGCTCCACAGCGACCAGGGTACCAATTTTGAATCCAACCTGATGAAGGAGGCACTTGAAAGACTTGGGGTGAACAAGACCCACACCACACCCCTACATCCACAGACGGACGGCATGGTCGAGAGATACATCACGACCTTAGAAGAATACCTGAGGAAGGTCGTGGCTAGCCATCAGCGAGACTGTGACATTAAGCTGCCACTCTTTTTACTGACCTACCGCTCGTCAACACTCGACACCACTGGGATGACGCCAGCCAGCTTAATGTTCGGCCGAGAGTTACGCCTCCTCTGTGATTTGGCTTTTGGAAGCCCCTCGGACGCAAAACAGCCAGCAACCGGGTACGTGGAGAACCTGGTGGACCATCTGCACGACATGCATGAGATGGCTCGTCAGAAAATCCAGATGGCGAGCGACCGCATGAAGACCCGATACGACAGGCAAGCCAACAGCCAAGGGTTCTAGCAGGGTGACCTAGTCTGGTTGTACCGTCCTACACGGACCAAGGGACGATGCCCGAAAATCCAAAAACCATGGCAAGGATCGTACCGGGTGGTGAAGAGGATTAACGACGTGGTCTACCGCATCCAGAATGTGCCCCGAGGGAAGAAGCTGGTGGTACACCTGGATCGTCTGGCCCGCTACGATGGAGCTGTTTGGGACGGCCAGCCTTGAGGAGGGAGCAGTGTCACGGCAACAAGCATAAAATTTTCGGCACAAATAAGACAACAGTCGGCGGATAAATTTTCATAGTAATAATGAGCCTTGATAAGCAGTTAACGATAGCGCGTTTAGAGTAAACAAGCATTCTGAAGCATTCTGATTGGCATTCTGATCCCAAGTTTGCGGGTTCAGACCCGGTCTAGTTCGATGGTTTCTTCGTGGAGCTAAAAGTGAAATGCATCATATCAGTTTTACACACATTTAAAGAACTCCTTCGTGAAACCTCCGACATGCCAGTGACTCTAATGTGATTTTGTATATGTGCTATCATTATCAAACAAAATAATTATTTATTTCGTTGGTCGTTAAGTCATTTGGTGTCAAGTCATTTGGTAACTTGGTGGCTATATTAATTGTAGTAGTATATCCATATAATCTGTTCTTGAGAACTGTATCAAACCAAATGTATTTATTTTTGGAACAAGATACACTTAATTTTAAATGCCACGCAGTTTAATATTATATTCATTATCGCTAATCAATGAAAGGTAGAAGGATTTCGTTCCAGATAAAACTACAAGTTTGAGTATTGGAAATGCATTTAAAAAGAAGAAAGGGAAATTAAAATATCTGAGAAATGTATGTGCGAGAGAGGAAGAGAAAGAAAATGACGTCAATAAGAAAAGTATCGATAAATACGTAAGATGATACGGAGAGTTGTACAAAACCACCGAGGTTTCATGTGGCAAAATTGTTTTTATTTTCCTTTGAGGAAATACCTGTGCGCCGAACTCGCTGTTCCGAATAGGGAAACTGAACCGTATTGGCACAACTAACTGATAAGAAACTCGCCTTCCTCCCGTAGATCAATCTTGAATGCATCGGAATACATTTGCTCGCGTCTGATCTGGATATATGGCACATTTGAACATCAAGATAGCGTTTCTTCTCGTACAAACCATATTATTCTACTCGAAACATGAAAGATAAAAACATTTCAAGAAAGTGGCAAAATCGTCCTTGCTTTGTTGGGCTCCGACCTAAAATGTATGCTCTCGATATTGACGCTCCGTGATTAAAAGGTTAAAGACATAAAACACGGCGCAATTAAGCAATATATCAACTTCACTATGTGGATTGTCTTAAAAACCAATATATTAGAAGAACTCCGAGAACTTAATCTCATCCGTCATCATGATATTTCAGCAATTGAAGCTAATAAAATAGCCCTTATCACCTCATGAGAAAAGATGCAGAAGGTGGAACTTCAACATAATATGCGTCTCGTCATAACGTGTTGCAAGTACATGTGTAAAAGAAAGGAACATAAATTTGAAGACAATAATTTTGTCTGTGAACCTATGTGTACGAAATGAAATTTACACAACTGTCTCCACGCCTGCCATAAAGCGTGTCGGAGAAACGAGTAAAATAGGAACGTCTACTCTTGAAATTTTCAGCTATACATATCTGATCAACTATATATAAAACTTTAATGAAGGATGTCATCAGATCTTGCAAAAATATAGTTAATGAGAATGAACTATAAGCACTTCAGAATCAACGACTAAAACACCATCTACTACCCGTTTAAAAAATAAAACCTGGCTAAGAGGAGAGTAGTAGAAATACAATAAAGGAATTATATGTGCAATACTTAAAAAAAGCTGGTTCAATCTAGGTTAGGATAGTGTAAAAGAATTTTACAAACAAATTAGAAGTTTGGTGATGCCATTTTATGAAATTCCCCGTTGCTCCAACAGCCGATGCATGAAGATTATATTTCTCAGACGTGTCTTGGGCCGAGGTCTTCAGGAACTAATTTATTAATTAAATTAAAAACATTATTCAACTTCTTTAAACTATTCCATGTTTAATTCTGGATAAAAATTAACAAAACGTCTCGTAACATAGGTTAATAAATATATTTAGAATCGTATTTTCTTTGAAATACTAAACCAAATATGTCTATAACTTTTCACAAGAAAACTTGAAATCGTCTGTCTTCTCTAGATGTCACACTGAGAATGATTTATCTCTGTCTTCTGCGAAGTTAAAACTTAGAATGACCGTTTAGTTTTCGCAAAAACAAAGATTATGATTTTGCCGTTTGTAGATTCGTCCGTCATACATGACCAATATAATCATTCCATTTGTATAATTAATTGTATAATTTCTTTTTCAGAACTTAATTTAGTCAATTTAACAATCAAACATTGCTCCAAATAATTTTAAACTCCTAACATCGTTAAAAAAATTAACATTAGTGATTCTTTTCCATTCATACGTCTTTCTTTCACTCACAAATTAATCTCGTTCACTTTACAAACACTTCCAACAATTTAGAACTATTTTTAAATGTTCTTATAATACATTTAGAAAAACTAATACAAAATATTTTTGGAAAAGACTAAGCCATACTCAACAAATTTCCGTCAGAACATGTAGCAGTACTTATAGAAAGAATCATAAAAATAAAGATATTAACATGTATAAAGTACTGTAGTGGAGGGTAGAAGCTTACTGGCACCTCACAAACTATGGAAAACGGAGCGGAATGTCTCCAAAACCTTTGCAAATTTCTGTGAAATGATAAAAATGCCTTAGCAAAGGTTTACGTGGAAGGAAGCTAGGTATGTTTAGCTGTAGAGAACAGAATAGCATAAGACAGGTTGGTTAGGAAGAATTAGAAAGGAATGGATAAGTGTGGTGGTGATAGGACAAAATAGATTATCTAAGGTTCTGGCAGATTATGGTTGTTTTGGTGGTTTGTGATTGCTATATTGTTTTCTGTAGCAAGGTAAGAAGCTACTAACACCTCCATGTATTTATTTCATGGTCATATAATTAAAAATAGTCAGGTAGCGATATGGTTTAATTCAGTCACTATGAGTAAGTGACTTCTGTTAGTTTCAAAACACCCTGATACAAGAGGATGCCTTTAAAAAGTTTAGCGTATTAAGAAACACGAAAATGTCTCTAAATCACAATTTGAGTTTACACTGCGTTTCGGAGAAGTACTTTATAAGCATGCAAACAATGAAAACATTGGAATGGGCATAAAATACCATATAAACGAGAGGAATAATTGAAAGAAGAAAAATGGTGAATTATTCTCGACTACTACAAAATAAGTGTTTCAGCAAAAACACAGAAAAATGTTACATAAGTGTTTCGAAAAAGCTCTGGAAGTTAGGATAAACGTCTGTGTTAGAACTCTGAAAACTCTTAAAACTGTCATCTCTGAAAACTATTAAAAGATCAAAATCTGCTCCAGCACTCTATGCGTGCACGAAAAGGTTTAAAACATGCACAATATCAATCGCATTATTGTAAAAATAAGTTAAGATTGGATTATGATGAACAATAAATGAAAAAAAGGAGGGATTAGATACTCGCCCACACCCAGATATGGCCATTTTTTAAAATATTGTTTTGGTAGTTTCGGGTGCTTACAAATGTTTTTTCCTTCTCTTTTTTCAACACAGCTTGGTATTCAAATTGTAGGTGTAGGATACTTAGTGTAGTTAAACTGCAAAGAACAGAAAGATATGAACTAGGTATAAGGAAGGTATAACAAACATCATTACGGATATAGATAATGCCACAGTTTTTGACAAACCTGTGGGGCAAAATGAATATTTTAACAGCATTCAAATTATGTGTTATCTGTGTAGCGTGTTATATCATAATTATAAGAAAGCCCGTTACATGAAGTAAAGATTTGCATTTAAAGATTAGTTTGGGTTGCGGGAATTCTATTGAAAATTTCGCTCTCCCAATATTGGATGATACTGAACACTTTATATGAAACTTGGTATTTACCCAAAATATCGCTTTAATTTATGCTGTTTACACACACACACATACACACACAGACGCACACACACACAGACGCACACACACAGACGCACACACACACAGACGCACACACACATACACACAGACGCACACACACACACAGACGCACACACACATACACACAGACGCACACACACATACACACACAGACGCACACACATACATACACACATACACACACAGACACACACACACACACACACACACACACACAAGTGTTTCTGCTTTTCAATGAGGTCTCAAATGCAGACTTCCTGCGCAATGTGTAATAGTTTTTGTTTGGGTAATATACTCGTTCAGTAGGTAGCTTATTACTGTAGGCGAGCACTAGAGAAATATATATGAATTTGATGTATACGATGCAAAGAGAAAGCATTCTCAATAGGTGGCTACGATAGTCAATACTTGGTGAGCCAACATATATTCCTCTTCCTCCTTCACTGCCTTTCTTTCCTTGCCCTCCGTTCGTAGGTTAACTTTCTCTCATTCAGAGGTTGAGGTCACTTTGCAATACTTAAAAACACGTGAATAAATATGTCGCTCTCGAATTGAAACTTTCAATAACTCTTTAGTTTTACGCTTCTTTCATTCTTTCTCTCTTTCTTTCTCTCTCCCTTTATCTCTCTCTTTCTCTCTTCCTTCCTCCCTTCCTCCCTTCCTCCCTTCGTCCCTCCCTCCCTTCCTCCCTTCCTCCCTCACTCCCTTCCTTCCTTTCTTTCCTTCTTTCCTTCTTTCTTTGTGCCTTTTCCCAGAATGACATTAGCGAAATTCCCTCAAATCACGGAGCTTGTAATTGTCTGACATGCTCTGTACTATTTCACCGATGCCTTGAAAATTAATGGCATACTTTTTCTTACAAGGGAACTATCACTATGCTCATATTTGTATTCTCTTGAGAGTTTGACCCCGCCCTGTGGGGTCCGTGCAACATAAATCTGCTGCGGAGTAGAACTGCAACATCCAAAACTGAAGCCTGAAAAGTGTCGCATGCGACCACTAGCAAGTAGTTGCTGGACATCCCTCATGAGCTTTGTGTCGGCGCTCCTTACGTATGCCATCTGTAGACCGCTACCCTCAGGGGTAAACAATCCCTCCCGTACAATGCTATGTTGTTATACCATATGTTTCTACGTATTCTGGGTTCATTTTCGGGTTCTTCCAGTTATACTCCGCACCTGATTTTTGGTACAGAGACCCCACATATGAGAGATGTCATTAAACTCTCAAGAGAATACAAATATGAGCATACTGATAGTTCCCTTGGCAGCTTAAGTATCTCAGGTTAACCCAGATAATTTATCAAGGTTTGCTAACAGGACCATTATTATTATTATTATTATTATTATTATTATTATTATTATTATTATTATTATTATTATTATTATTATTATTATTATTATTATTATTATTATTATTATTATTATTATTATTATTATTATTATTATTATTATTATTATTATTATTATTATTATTATTATTATTATTATTATTATTATTATTATTATTATTATTATTATTATTATTATTATTATTATTATTATTATTATTATTATTATTATTATTATTATTATTATTATTATTATTATTATTATTATTATTATTATTATTATTATTATTATTATTATTATTATTATTATTATTATTATTATTATTATTATTATTATTATTATTATTATTATTATTATTATTATTATTATTATTATTATTATTATTATTATTATTATTATTATTATTATTATTATTATTATTATTGTTGTTGTTAGTAGTAGTAGTAGCAGTATCAATAGTAGTAGTAGTAGTAGTAGTAGTAGTAGTAGCAGTATCAATAGTAGTGGTAGTAGTAGTAGTAGTAGTAGTAGTAGTAGTAGTAGTAGTAGTAGTAGTAGTAGTAGTAGTAGTAGTAGTAGTAGTAGTAGTAGTAGTAGTAGTAGTAGTAATATGCATCACATAATAGGGCAAAATCAGTCAAATTTGTTTATAGATGAGACATTCTTCACATTCGTAATACGTTCAACTTCGAATCATTGATAGTATTATGCGTTCTACGCCTTTCTCTCTTCAGTCTCTATTGGTTGATACTCATAGGGACAAACTTACATTAGTTAAACGGTGAAAACTGTTTAATTAGATAACAAAAGAGTAAGGTTCAATGTTTCATCTCTTTCATCTCTTATAATCCAAGTAAAGCGGAGAAGGTTATTCAACCACCCTTTTCTTATTGTAACTGAAGACAAATTTGGATAGCATAGCTATATTTTAAAATGTATAGAAAGCCATAAACGCACCATTTATCTCATTTTAACTATGTGATTTATCGGATGTCTGGAATGTTTGAATAAATCATTGAAAATATATTTTTCTATATTATGCAGTGGCGATTCGTGATATAAAAATATAGTGATGCACATACCGGGGAACAAAAATAATTGGTAGCAGTTATACTCAATTAAATACACACTAACTGATGATTGTATATTAGATCTGTTCTTCTCTCCCTGAGAGAAGCGCTCTTCTCTATGGCATGTTTGTTGAAATCTGGAACTTCACCAACCAATCGTTTCTCTGTGCACAGCTAAGGGTATACAAGCCAGTCTTTCAATTCTCATTGTGTTGCTTAGAAAGTTTTGAATTCTGTCTAAATTTGAAAGAACAGCGCTCAATCTCGACGGTAGTCACGAGAATAGTTACTAGTTAATTTCAACACCTCTCTGCATTTGGGGAAAGTGTGCAACATATTGTTCCGGAGGAAGAACTGCAACAATGGCAGGTTGCCCGAAATGTCGTCCAGATCCTCCTGAGAATACAAAACTTAGTTTTTAGTCTTCAGTTTTGAGCACTTAATGTGAGTTATGCTTTAATCGTAACCTGAAACTCGATTTTTTGGAAATACTGTCATATAATATTGCAGCGCTCAGATGAGCAGTGATTTTGAAATTGTCTCTAAGGTTGCTCATGATTATACCACACACTTCAGTAGCTGTTATGTGACGTTTTAAATTATCACTGCAACAATTCTTCATCCCAAAGCCTTGCGCATAGCAACACCTCCGCAAAATCTTTTCAATATTACTTCTACGGCATTAATGTTTGCTGTTAATTACAGTGAAAGAAAATAACTTCATGAGGCAGAATTTTGTGATAGAATGTTAGCCAAAATAAGAATAGTGGATCTGCGAGTTTTCGCACAAATCATGCTAAAAGTTGTTTTTAATTTCAAACCCTAAAACATTATATTTTTATATTTATTCTAAATTTATTTTAAAATTGTTTAAGAAGAAATCCTTATAAATTGTTGCAACTGTTCATTATGTGAACGAGATTAATTAATGAGTGAAAGAAAGAAATGAGATAGAGCGAGCTATGAATGTAAAACTTATGAGGAGGCGTTTGTCGTTAAGCAACGCGGATCTAATCTTGGAGCTTCTGCAAGAAAGACGCGAAATGTTAAGACGTGTTCTTACACGCTAGTAAGGGATTCGGTTATTAGTTCATCTGAACAAGAGAAGCCGTCAGTTTTATGTAAAAGTGTGAATAATATATTTTATAATTACTTGGTAAATAAAAGGCATGTGAAAAGAAGAATTGAAATCATAATTATTTGTTAAACCACGCCAAGTTTCTCCAAGAGACCACGACCTTCAGAAGAGTACAGTTACATTTTGAATCTAAGGTAATTTTTCATCTCAATGAGGAACTTGAGTCCATGAAGGATATTGCTCAAACCATCATTAATTGTTACAACGTTGCTTGACTACTTGCATGTCTGCCATCAAGCTCTGCATCTCAAATATGTTCAAAATACTCGACCCAAGGTTTCTTATATTCATAAACACTAGGTATTAACAATTGTATGCAAAACTTACTAACTTGCAGATAATTATCAATTATTATAATTAGGAAGCTATTTTCTTTGGCACAAAGCTAATTAAGCAATTCATTTTTTGTGTGATCTAGAAAACAATAGACCAAAATCTTGAATATCTTGGAAAAATATTATACTCCGGAGGAAACTACTGTGGCTTTGTTGTAGGATTAAATTTCTTTGATGGACATAAGGGATGAAGCGTTAGAATATTTTTCTCTAACCAAGTACTATACAACTCCTTCTGTCCTATTACAGAGGTAGACGGGCGGAAGATGTGTACCTATATAAGGGCGCTCAACTGCAAGGGTATCAGCGACCTTTGAAGAACTTTTCAAAAGCCACACATAAACAATACTATAAATTACTACAACTGTAAGTAAAATCAGAAATAAAATATATTTACACAATTAATGCAAAAGCCAAAGAAAACAATAACTATATAAGGCCACAAGGCATAAAAGCTATTGCCTTCACTAAATTCTGAAATCCAACTTAGAAAAATATTCAAAAACCTTCCCTACCGCTTTGTTGTCAACCGCCAGAATTTCTGCAAAGCTGACCGGCAGCTGCAGAAGGGGTGTTAGGGAAAACCACACTAGCAACACCTGACGGACGGATTAAACTTCGTTGTAAAACGGACAAGCTGGAGCAGGATCCCTTCCTAATAAATAAATATGCGTAGAAAAAGCAATGGCCAATGCGCAACCGAGCCAAACTCACTTCCTGTCGACGAGATGAATGACAGGAAGTAACCCAGGAAATCGGGAGTTCTTTCAATGTCCTAAGTTTATTTTCGTGGAGAGGGATCACTCTTCCCGTCAGCAGCACTGTACGGCTCTTCGCAATACCACTCTAAAATTTTCCCATGTAACAAACGGTATTCTAACCTTGCGTTGCGTGGTAGTCATCTTTGCTGCTCAATCCGCCATTTCATTCTCCGGCATGCCAACGTGACCAGGAATCCATGCATGCACCACGCTAACGCCGGAAGCGCGTAAAACGTGTATGGTATCCTGGATACACTTGCCAATAAGGTGGTATTTGTACAGCTACCAAAGGCTGTGAAGTACACTAAGGGAATCACTTAGAATTAAGCAGTCTCCCATCTTTCGTCGACGTACAGGTAAAATGACCTATGAAGTGCTAGTATGGAATCGGAATGTATATGGTTTGGTTCCACAGACAAGCACCCCCAAGTCTGAGCCCTCATATAAATTAATAAACGGTCTTTGTAACATGATAACAATTCTAAAAAAAGGTGTGAATACTAGACGTAGACATGGTAGATTTGTTATATATTTATGCCCAGATCTACGGGGTGTACTCTCTTTCCCTTAGTATACATTTTTGGCATTTCCGCGCCAAGCTTTCTAAGAACCTCTCGGAATCGAATACCAGGTGGCTTTGGTTTAAGAGAGGTACCCTTATTTATTCACTTAGACTTCGGACGCGCTTTCTTGTACTCAATTAGTTTACCTGGGGTAGTGTATCGTTGGAATACCCCTAGAGCACGCCTACGAGCACAAATAAGATTCCGGCAGTCATTCGTCCACCATGGGACAGGAAATGTGGGATAACAATAAGACCTCATGGTGCAATTTTGCATCATCTTTTAACAGACATGTACCTTCCTCTGCTGTATTGTATAAACTAAGGCGCGTGGCCCGAAAATCTAGCTACATGCCAATCGCTGGTCTGAAAATATATTCAGGAGTTATTGTTGTTCCGTTTGATGTGGCTAACACCTTTGGCAGTGCTTTCGCTCAAGTGTCGTTTCATATACAAGTTGATGGAACTCATAATTAATGGACGGTTAATATGGGGGCTGGAAACCAGAACCTACTAACCAACATCCAGTGCGGTTTTCGACGATGCCGTTCGACATTACTTTGAATATCCAGAATATCCAGAATATTCCTGGACGTCTACCATTCTTCCTTCAGGATTTCATGGCAGACCGCGTTTCCGAGTAAGGGTCGGTTCTGTTCTTTCTATTTTTTTTTCTTCTGAACTGTGTACCTCAGAGATCGGTACTAAGTGTTACGCTGTTTGCTACTGCGATTAATTCTATAGCGAAATGTGTTCCTACAGGGGTTTCGTCATTCGTATTTGTAGACGACTTTGTGCTGTACTTCTCAACGCACACCGTTTGTAGAGCGCCGTCTACAGACAGCTTTAGACAACCTTAAAGACTGGAGTTTGAATAAGGTTTTCGATTCTCATCTGAGAAAACAATCTGTGTTAACTTCTGGCGCCATCGGAGTTCATTATCACCTTCCATCTGTTTAGGTCCAGATCTACTTACCTTTTGCAAATTAGACGAGGTTCCTTGGATTGATATTTGATAGGAAACTTAGTTGGTCATCGCATATAGCACAGCTAAACGCACGATGTGACCGTCCTTTAAATACCTTGCGGGTACCAAGTGGTAAGTCTACGTGGATAGCGGATCGCAAAGTGTTGCTGCGACTCTATCGCACAATGAACCATTGCAAATTAGACCATGGTAGTATCGTTGTTGGCTCAGCATGCCGATCTGTGCTGAAGAAATTAGACACAGTACGTAATTGTGACATAGTACAGCAGTTTGAGCTTTTCCAACAAGCCTTGTTATAAGCCTTAATCCCAACCCGCAGAACCCCCTCTGCATTACCGGCGTGACATGTTATTAGCAAATTATGGATGTGATCTGAATTGCATCCCTCACATCCATCGTTTTCGCCGTTCTACAACACCTTAATGGACGCGCGTTATAGAAATAGCTTTCTTAAGCCAAAGCCACCATGCATTTCGATTCGATTCCGGGAGCTTCTTAGAAAGCTTAACACGGAAATGCCAAAGATGTATACTAAGCCTTGTTGCGTGGAACGCCCCAAATAGATCTGGGCATGACTAAATATAATAAATCTGCCTTATCTATGTCCAGCATCCACACATGTGTTTTTTTTTTAAATTTTTATCAAGTTATAAAGACAGGTTCTTTTAAATTTACACTGATGACTCATGAGCTCAAATTGTGTTAGGGGTGTTTGTCTGTGGAACCGAACCATATAGGTACATTGAGATTCCATACTAGCACTTCCATTTATTGTGCAGAGCTTTATGCAATTTACTATGCAATTTTACACATACCTACGTCGACGAAAGATGGGAGGCTGCTTAATCCTAAGTGATTCCCTTAGTGCACTTCAGAGCCTTCGGCAGCTGTATCCAGGATACCCTACACGTTTCACGCTCTTCCGACGTTAGCGTGGTGTGTACATGGATTCCTGGTCACGTTGGCTTGCCGGAGAATGATTTAGCAGCAAAGTTGACTAACACGCAGCCCAGGGTTCAATACCGCTTGTTACATCAGAAGATTTTAGAGTGGTATTGTGGAGAGCCGTGCAGTGCTGCTGCCGGGAAGAGTGGTCCGCTCTCCGCGAAAATGAAGTTACGACATTGAATGGACTTCCGATTCCTTAGGTTACTTCCCATCGTTGATCTCGTAAACATGAAGTGAGTTTGGCTCGGTTGCGCATTGACCATCACTGTTTACGCATAGTTACTTGTTAAGAAGGGACCCTGCTCCAGCTTGTCCATTACATCTACAACTGATATTGCTGGTCTACTGTTTTTAATTCCCTCATACTACTCCATGAGAAACACACAAGTATGTGCTACAACCTTCAGAATTTTCTGCTTTCTTCTTTGGAGAGCTGTAGATTGCCCTCTGCACATCAGCAGGTATGAAGAATCTGTTATAAGTGGACAGTTGGAGAAGCAGAGAAAGTTTCCTTTGTGGTCCTAGTGAATTCAATTTCTGTCAGCATCTAGTTAGAACTCGAAAAATAGTTCCACTGTTTCTTTTGGAGTGGAGAACCAATTAGTGTTAGATTTTAATTATGATATTTAGCCATTGTATTTATTAATATTGTGACTTTGTGCGTTCGTGAAATGAAAAGTCCAATTGCACCACTCCAAAAATGTTCTTTATTTCCACCGACTTACAGTTAAACACTTGCCAATTACACAGAATTACGATTCACCAGTTCGTCCGTTACAATTCCATATTGCTCTCGCAATTACGTACAATCCTCCGATGCATGTACACAGTCTTCTCGTCGTACACTAGCACTGCACTCTTACGCTGCTCACCAAGAACTGACTGACTGACTCATTGAAGCCCCTTTTTATAGGAATATCACTGTTTTTCCAGAAGTCCCTGGTTTCCGTGAATCCCCGCAAAAGTTCCAGAGGACAGGGGAAGGGAACGAGGCGGCCAGCGACAAGTGACATTTCCCTAATCACCCCTCAGTTAGTGACTGAGATTAATGGGGGTGGGGGAGTGGCTCGGCTGCCCCGGGTCCCTTCTCAGCTGTCGTTGGTTTTGCTTTCCGCTAACACTGCTCCCCCCCTCAAAGCTGGTCGTCCCGAACAGCACCAACGTAGCGGGCTAGACGATCCAGGTGTACCACCAGCATCTTTCCTCGGGGAACCTTCTGGATGCGGTAGACCACGTCGTTAATCCTCTTCACCACCCGGTACGGTCCTTGCCATGGCTGCTGGAACTTCGGGCAGCATCCCTTGGTCCGGGTAGAACGGTACAACCAGAGCAGGTCACCTTGCTGGAACCCTTGGCTGTTGGCTTGTCTGTCATACCTGGTCTTCATGCGGTCGCTCGCCTTCTGGATGTTCTGGCGAGCCATCTCGTGCATGTCGTGGAGATGGTCCACCAAGTTCTCCACATACTCGGCCACCGGCTGCTTCGCCCCCGAGGGCTTCCAAAAGCCAGGTCACAAGGGAGGCGTAACTCTCGGCCAAACATTAAGCTGGCTGGCGTCATCCCAGTTGTATCGTGTGTAGACGAGCGGTAGGCCAGCAAGAACAGTGGCATCTTGACGTCCCAGTCTCGCTAATGGCTGGTCACGACCTTCCTCAGGTGTTCCTCTAAGGTCTTGATGTATCTTTCGACCATGCCATCCGACTGGGGATGTAGAGGCGTCGTGCGGGTCTTGTTCACCCCCAGCCTTTGTAGTGCCTCCTTCATTAGGTTGGACACAAAGTTGGTACCCTGGACATTGTGTAGCTCTAACGGCACTCCAAATCGACAGAACACTTGCTCCACGAGGCAGCCTGTGATTGTCTTTGCCTCTTGGTTTGGGATGGCAGACACCTCCGGCCACTTGGTGAAGTAGTCCACGACCACCATTAGGAACTTGTTGCCTCGGTCGGAACCTGGGAACGCTCCAGCAATGTCAACGGCGATCCGTTCGAATGGCTATCCGACGTTGTACTGCTGCATGCGACCCCGGCTACTAGTCTGGGGGCCACGACTCGCCGCGCACACGTGACACTGACGGCACCATCTCTCAGCATCAGCTCGGAGCCTCAGCCAGTAGTAGCGCTGCCGTAGTTTGTCAATCGTTCGGTTCGCTCCCAGGTGTCCTCCCGAAGTACCGGCGTGCACTTCCTCCAACACTTTCGGGACCTTACTCCGGGGAAGTACCAACTGCTCTCTCTGCGTCTTTCCATCGGGTGACTCCCATACCCGGAACAGCACGCCCTCTCTGGTCTTCAACGAGTCCCATTGGGCCCAGTACGACTTGAAGGTGGAGCTCCTCGGTGCGATGTCCTCCCAGGTTGGTCTCGTCCCTGCCTCCACTTCCCTCAAGAGTGGCCCCAAGTCTGCGTCCGCCAGCTGCTCCCTCCTTCTCTTCCACTCGTGTGCACTGGCCGCATTCTTCTGGACAGGATCTTCGGGACATGGCGTCAGCGTTACCGTGGCTCTTCCCTCTACGATGTTCCGAGGTGAAGTCGTACTCCTGTAGCCTCTGGATCCAACGTGCTGTCTGGCCTTCCAGGTGCTTAAAGCTCAATAGCCAGGTTAGGGCGGAATGGTCAGTCCTCAGGTAGAATGGGTGACCGTACAGGTACTTGTGGAAGTGCTCCAAGGTCTTTACCACCGCCAATAATTCTCGTCGGGTGACGCAGTAGTTCTTCTCTGCCTTGGATAGCGTCTTGTTGTAGTAGGCTATCACCCACTCATGGCCGTCCTGGATCTGCGATAGGACACCTCCACTGTAATGGTCGCTGGCGTCGGTGTCCACAATGAAGGCGCCACCCGGTTGTGGAAATCCCAAAATTGGAGCACTGCACTGGTTCTCCTTTGGGTGCTGGAAAGCATTTTCTGCGTCCTCCATCCACACATAAGTCCGGTATTCCTCTGTCAGGCGGGTGAGGGGGTTTTGCGGTGTTGGAGAACCCCTTTATGAAGCGGCAGTAATAACTGCACAGCCCCAGGAAACTGCGCAATTCCTTCTTATCCTTTGGGCGAGGCCAATCTCTCACAGCCTGTGTCTTCTCCGGGTCTGTGGCCACTCCGGTTGCTGAGAATATGTGGCCTAAGTAGTTAACTTCCTTGCGGAAGAGCTGGCACTTCTTCGCGTTCAGCTTCAAGTTGGTCGCCTGCAGTCTCTGCAGCATCTTACTCAGATTCTCGAGGTGATCTTCAAAAGTCTTCCCGACGATGATGATGTCCAGGTATGGCAGGCAGGCATCGTAACTCAGTCCTCTCATTACTGACTCCATGAGTCGTTGGAAGGTAGCTGGTGCGTTGCAGAGGCCAAAGGGCAAAACCCTGAACTGCCAGAGCCCTTGGCCCGTTGAGAATGCGGTCTTCTCCTTGTCTCTTGGGTCTAGAGCTACCTGCCAGTAGCCCGACTTCAGGTCCAGGGTCGAGAACCACTGTGCACCAGCTAGCGTGTCCAGGGTGTCATCAATCCGGGGTAAGGGGAAACAGTCCTTCCGGGTGACAGCGTTCAACTTTCTGTAGTCTACGCAGAAGCGCAGCTCGCCGTTCTTCTTTGTCACCAAGACTACAGGGGAACACCAAGGGCAGTCAGACTCTTCAATCACTCCCCTGGATCTCATATCCTCCAGCATGTCTCGTACCGCCCCTTGCTTCGCCAGCGGGACGCGTCTACGTGGTTGCCGAATAGGCCGGGCGCTTCCGGTGTCGATACGGTGAAGCACTTTGTCCGTGCGGCCGTAGTCACTATCGCCTTGGCTGCAGACGCGCTCGTATCGCCTCAGTAGTTGTCGAACTTTCTCCAGCTGTTATGCGGTCAGGTGGTCGGCCGCCCTCTCCAGTAAGCCTTCTAGCCGGGGCCCCAGGTGTTGCGTCGGCACCGGCTCCTGCGTCTTGTCGATTGCTGTTACGCTTACCACGGGCTCGCACGTTCCCAACTCCGTCCCGGCCTGAACGTCGTGATCGGTGTCCGTTAGATTTAGCAGTCTCACTGGCACCTCCTCTCGGCACGGCAGCAGTGCCCTGGCTACACATGCACAGGCATCTTCTGGTCCAGCATCATGTTCCTGGTTCTCTGGCCTACCAGTCGCTCCGTCACCACCACCTCGCTCCTCGCGGGGACAACCACGTCTTCGTCCAAAGCGACCCTGCAAATTCCAAGGCGCTGTTCCGGTTGACGGAGTATAACCTCTTCTCCGTTGAGCCGCAGGACTTTCTTGCCGACGTCGACCGTCGCCTCATGGCTCCTGAGGGCATCCAGTCCCAGATCACCTCCTCAACCACCTTCGCGACGAACACCCACAGACGCACGGCACTCCGTTAAGGTCAGCTCCAGCAGGGCCTCCTTCTCCACAGGCAAGGTGTCGCCCGATGCCGTGACAAGGTGGTATGGTCGGCTCGGCTGTCTTGTCGGCAAACCCTTCGCCACGTCAGGTCTGATGATGGTCACGGCCGCCCCGGTGTCCACCAGCACGCGGCACGGCTTTCCTCTTACCCAACCGTCCGCGATGAGGCTGTCATGCATACGCCGGCTGACGGCGCGCAGTGTCACTCGAGGGGATGGTGGTGATGGCGCCGACGTGTCCCTCTCCACGACGGCCCTTACTCGTTTTCCGGCTGCTCTTCCTGTTGTGGGCAGTCTCTCTGCAGGTGTCCGGGCGGTCCACACTCCCAACACAGGCCACTAGGTGTTCGCCGGCGTCCCTCAACTGGTCTTCAGTCTCCGGCGTAGCGGACACTCCTCGTTCTCGACGTCGGGATAGATGTTACCTTGGCCGCCTCCATCCTTAATGCCGCTGTCAGCGCCTCGTGGATGGTTTTATAATCACCGAGCATTAGGCGCTGACGAATCTCCGTGTCCCGTACCCCACCGACAAAGTTGTAGGCGGCTTCCCGGGATACGAACTCCAGTGGCAGGTCAACCAAGGCCTTGCTAGCCAGCTGCTGAATCGCTATGGCGAACTCCTGCAGCGTCTCCGCCGGCTGCTGTGACCTTGCCTTCAGCTGGCTGCGGTACGCTGCGGCTAAGCGGTGGTTCCCGAAACGATTCTCCAGGGCCTCCCAGATGTCCTTGGGCGCCACCGTTGTCTGCACCGCGTTTAGGACTTCCGCGGCCCGTCCCTGGATGCTGGCTATTAACTGTGTGGCCTCCTCCTCCGGTGACCATCTGTTGTGCTTGGCCACTGTGACGAACTGGCGGCGGAGGACCTCAAATTTTGACGCGCCGTCATATTTCGGAGGTTTGACGCGCGCCGATGTTGTGTCGCATTCCCGTGCCTCGGCCTTCAAATCCTTCAGTCTCCTGCTGACGACGTCCTCCACCATGGCGTTCAGGGACTTGACGCTGCTGTCGGCCTTTCCCTCCAGGTTGTTTACGTAGTTCGCGAGTTCTTCAACGTCTTCAACTATGGCGTTCAGGGACTTGGCGTTATTGTCGGCCTTTTCCTCCAGGTCATTGAAGCGGTTCCCCAGGTCCTCGACGCGCTCGTCCACTTGGCCCATCCGCTTGCCCAGCTCCGTCACGTTATCCCTCACGCCGGCCAACTCTTCTTCAAACTTTGCGGCGAGAGCCTCGTTCGCCGCCTTCATTTCCGTTGCCAGACTGCCGTTCGCTGCTCTCTTTTTTCTGGTTAACTCGGCCTTCATTTCTTCCAACTTCTCGGTGATGTCGTTAGCCGTCTTCATTTCTGTCATCTTCTCCAAAATCTTTTCCAATGCCGCGTCCATGGCTGTAATGTTCGGTGATGTCGTCCCGCTTCCTGACACCAGTGTGACTTTGTGGGTTCGTGAAATGAAAAGTCCAATTGCACCACTCCAAAAATGTTCTTTATTTCCACCGACTTACAGTTGGAACACTTGCCGATTACATAGAACTACGTAGCGCACATAATTACAATCCACCTGTTCGTCTGTCACAGGTTCACTCCACATTCACAATTACGTACAACTCCTCTTATACACGTACGCAGTCTTCCACTCCGTTCGCTAGCACTGTGCTCACGGCTGCTCGCCAAGAACTGAACTGACCTGCGCACTGCAGTCCTTATATAGAAAGATCGCTGTTTCTGGAAGCTTCGTGGCACGGAACATCATCCCGACTGTTCCAGACGTCAGGGGGAGGTGAAAGAGACGGATAGTGATGCTTTTCCAACCATCCCCTCAGTTAACTCTACAAGATAAATGGGTAGGCGTGGAGTGAATGCCTCCTGTCCCTCACTCAGCTGTCAGTTGGTCGTGCCTTCTGATAATTGGGTGACAGTATTTTATTACTGTCTGTTACATTGGTGTTATTGTTGTGAAACATACCTACTAATTTCAACAAAAAATTATTAGTATTTCTTAGTTCCATATAATATTTATACCCAGAACTATATTAAAACATTTTAGGTATAACTGCTAATTGTTAAAAAAAAAGACACATGGTACACTGGTACAGTTTTGGAATCAGCACATCAAATTTAGTGAAATAGACATATTTTGGAGGAAACCCCAAAATCATGCATATCAGTGTGATCTATTTTAAAAAACAAAAAGCAAGGTGTACAAAATAAACCAGAATAATAATTAAAGTGGCTATATCAAAGTAACTTTAATGCAGGCAACATAAAACATTAAGTCATTTGACTGTAAGTGTAGCTGTCAGTTTGTCGGAATCATATCTGCACTACCGCTGTACCGGAATTTCGTAGTGCAAGAGTTCTATGTTCCAGTAAATCTATTCACATAGGACTGTCATTGTTAAGCCATAGCCCGCTCACATCCCTTAAAGCCTCGGAATTCAGTCGGATTCCTACGCATTTAAGCGACCGAGCGGTGTTTGCCTTTTTTGCCGCTTGGAGTTCTCAAAGCTGGCCCCTAAGCGGCGTTGCCGACATTTAGTTTTGTGGTGGCAGTTGAACCAATTTTATGGTCTCAGTTAGTATTGAAAGTGAATTTTACATGAAGTGCTGTTGACACCAATCTAAAGTAAGCGAACAAGAAAACTGGGCATAAATAAGAGACAATAAGAAAACTGGGCATAAATAAGAGATAATATAAGTAATCATAAGTATGAGCACAACATGTCATTGTTTATTATTATTACTTTTACTGTTGTGCCGTAAATGATGGCAGTTCATTATCTTAGAAGGTAGATTTTCCATGACAGCTTTATAGTACAAAAATTTACAATAGACAGCACTATATATCAAAGCTCTCCGTTTTTCCAAAGTCCAGGTCTCCGAACCACACATAGCAATGCTCCAAATGTAAGAATTACATATTATATTATTTTATTTTTATTATTATTTTTATCATCATTATCATCATCATTATAACAGCAGTAGTAGCAATAATTACAACAAACAGCATAGCAGCATTTATGAACTCAATACTTTGTATTTCAGATGGTGTATTGTTGCATATCCTTCTGTAAAAGTAAGAAAGGAAAATCAAAAGGGATTAGTTTCCATGAATTTCCAGTAGAAAAACTACGTAAACAATGGCTAAAAGTTATATCGTGCTCTAATTTCCTGGTAAATGATAAGTCTAATGCAACAGTCGTGTGCAGTTTGCATTTTACTCTGGACGACATTTTACTGAGCCAGGCTCTAAAATTAAACTGCTGAAAACAGGAAGTATTCCAAGCATTTTTCCGAACTACCAGATTATAAATTAGGCAGCAAATTTAAAAAATACGCTTACACACAGAAAGCAGAAAACGGAGACGTAGTTTCATCAGAGAAAGTGTTAACAGTGCTGCTGATATTAATGCGCTGGATCATTACGCAGATGCACGTACTAATAACTGCGCTGCAATTCAGATTGAGGAAGACATAATTTCCAAATTAAAGAGATTGGAAAGGGAAAATAACACCCTGAGATATAAATTATGGGGAGCAAATAAAAGGCACAAAGAATTTGTAAACAAGCAGCAGGCAAATGAAGAAAGATTAATTTATTATGAAACCAATAATTTTCATAAATCAATTCAATTATTGATAAAATACACCATTGTACACTGCAACACAGCTTCCAGACACAATAATCACAATATTGGGCGAATTGAATAACATTAAAGGAAACGTGAATTTCCGTCTTATAAGACCTACTAACGTATATTGTTAAACTGCTTTTAACTAATTACTTACTTAGTTTTTTTTCTTCTCTTCCTAGAGAGCCTCGTTTCATGCAACAGTGCACTTATCACTGGCATATATAGAAGGTTTTATAGTTAAAGAAATAGCGGCTGAATTCCCTTGTGCCATCTGTCTTACTAAAGTGTCTACTGCAAAGTGTACAGCATCCCTTGTAAATCTAATATTCAAAAGGGACGAAAACTCCATGTTCTATTACCCATCTCCAGAGTTTGTTTCTCTTTTGACAGTTATAGAGAAATTTATAACTGCTGTACCTAAGCTACCTAAATTATTTGTGAGAGAAAGGCTAGAGAAGACATAGTGCCAGCAATACAACATTGTTCTTAACTCGTGTGTGCAGAGAACTGAAAGCATTCAGAACTACTAAGTGAACTGATATTCAAACATTATATTCCTGTGATATTAAGGTGCATTGCTTCTGCGACAACGGAAGTGTTTGAAAAATGTAAATTCCTAAACTGTAAACCACTACATCGGAAAGTTCTGCGTTTGTAATGTCAACACATTGCAGCTGTCCGCTGGAAGAGGTTTACAGAGGGGTCATCAGCCAGCGCCATACGGTGAGTAGTGGAGAAATCTATAACTTTTAGTCATAACACTCCCGCTGGCGAGTACCGAGGCTTAAAGAGATGTGAGCGGGCTATGGTTAAGCATACACAGTTATCTTGGGAGGAGTAAACCAGAATTTAAACAATTGAGCCAACCAGACCAACCAAGAAGAGACATTCTTCTATCTACCTTAATAGTACAAATTTTCCTGGCACTTTTAATGCAGTAAGAGGTCTAGACATTCAGAAACATCAATATCAATCTAGGTTTCATGAAATAGAAGAAAAATTTAATCATCCTGTTGTGAGCTGGTGAGGAGAATTGCGAGCAGTTACTACGTTGTAGTAACAGATTGCCGAGATGACGATAGGAAAATCAGTATTGACTTAGGAAGAACTGGTTACTGTTCTCTGTGATGTAGAGGCAACAATAAATGGAGACCCCTTTATATGTATCAGAGTATTTAACTGCAGTGACACCATCTATGTTTCTTCATGATGTTTAGATATTTCTGTACAAGATATTTATCATCTAGAGAAGGCTAAGTTATATTCATGTTTAAGCTAAGATAACTAATGTAAGAGTTAAAACAGTGTTTCAGGAAAGAAATCTATCATAACTTATCGAACAGCCAAAGGACATACAGGGATCAAACTAGAAGGAAGGTGATACAGTACTATTAGTTCTGAACATCAGAAACAAGTAGGATGATCAATGGCAAGAATTGTTTCACTCTTTCATGGTAAGGCTGATATTTCTCAGGTAGCCAAATTAAAATTAAATAAATTTGATACATTAGATAGATCTGATAATCCTTGAGAGATAGGCACATATAAAAGCTTTTGTCTCCAAGAAGTGTTTAGCAAATGAGTTTCTGATGTTATAGAACCTAGAGTGGTCGCAGAGTGGTCCACAATCCAAAGTCTCATAATGTTAGAAATCAAGTTATTAGTGCGACAGGTTTAATTTGACCAACTGCCATTCCTCATCACACAATTTAAAAAAGGGGGGGGGGGTTGGAGAGAAGGTGGAATTGAAAAAAAGCATATTACATCACAATAATTGACCCATGTACAAGATTTTGAATTTTAAAAATATCATAAAGAATAAGATTAGTTTTAATTTAGATTCATGAGTGTTTATATCTGTTTAAAACTAATTTTCAAAAATAGCAGACGCTAAGGCAAAAATAATGTGGTTTGAAGAGTAAAACATGGTACAGATTCATAGACAACATGTTTGCAATAGTACACTATGGATAGATGATGCTTTGAAATTGCTCAAACTTCAAGAATCCAGCATAAGGCACACACTAAAAACTGAAGAGGACTATACCTTTCTTGGACCTTAAAATCTCAAAAAACAATGAAAAACTGGAATTTGATATATACAGAAAAGCAACACAGACAATTACATCAAAGCAAAGATTTCAACCCAATACCACACAAACATACCACATCAACAGTTTCACGCACCTCTCAGACAGCAAGAATATATTAAAGAATAACATCAAATCTTAAAAAAAACTGCAATAAAAATGGATATGGGAAAAGCATTGTAAAAAAAAAAATAATCATTCAAACTTAAAAAAAAAAAAGGATTAAGACAGATCACAGCTCTTTCGCCAATGAAATAATAAATTAGCTTGCTAAATTTACATACCACCCCTGGAAAACAAAAAAGTTCCAAAAAATATTCAAGGAATAGCACGGGCACCAAAACACAATTACAACACTATAAACCTACTTAACAGCAACAATACAGGTAGTATAAAACCAGAAGAAAAATCAGGCATTTATAAGATAGTGTAAAGACTGTGAAAAAGTTTACATGGGGAGGACAAAGTGAAACATAGGCATTAGGAAGAAAGAACATTTCAGGCCAAGAATATTGATAAGTCCACAATAGCAGCTCATTTTTGGTCTGAAAATCATGAGATTGAAGATAGCATCAAATTACTAAAATGCATACACAAAACTTAGGGAGCTCATCATCTGGGAGAATATCTACATAGAAAAGCATAAAAACCAACCAATGAACTTTGAAATCCCGCCAGAAGGCAACCCCAAATTTAAATTCATCACAAAATCAACAGATGGCAGCAGCTACTTTAAAACTACCCAAACCACTGGATCAAGCTTTAGTCGCAATGGAGCTGATGATGCGAACAATAGTTTGCAAAACTATCTTCAGTATAGGTACAAAGTGAAGTTGATGTGTAAAAATTATGACTTAACTATAACTGAATATATACCTTAGCTGTATTTCAATTCTAAAATCTGCATCTGGCATTTTTGACATATTCTTTACTACTGTTGTGAACTTTTTATTTGGTTTTACCATACTTTTCTAAAAACTATTTTTTCCAGTAGTGTTATTTAAGTACCAGGGTTCCCGAGCCAGCATATGGTAACCTACAATTTCACAATCAGTTAAGCCTCCTGAATACCTTTCATGTTCAATGAAATGTGTAAGGACACCATTTCTGCAAACTGAGTTAACAGTTACTAAAATTAGGCAAGTGAGTCAACCATGTATATACTTTTCTCCACTTACAAGTTTTTTATGAGGACTAGTTTCTGGGGACTTCTCCCCTATCGTCAGCTAGGTGGTTGACTGATGATGCATCCGGTGTCTGCATCTGGCTTGGTGTTGTGCTGCCATCTAACGTCCTGGTAAGTTTGATGACGTCATCTACCGCGGGAATTTCAAAATTCATCATGAGGTTCTGTTTCTTCGTAATAAATATGTTTTCCCAAATCTGTAGTTCCAGAGGTTTCTTTGCCGGTTTGATCAGTTCTATTTCTTGTTTTATGTTGTGATTCTCAGACCAAAAGTGATGTGCTACGGCCGACTTGTCCATTTGTTTGAATTTAATATTTCTGAAGTGTTCTTTCATTCTTGTTCCTAGATTCCTTTTGGTCTTACCAAAGTATATCTTGTCACAATCCTGGCAACTCATTTGGTAAATGCCTGATAATTGAGTTTTCGGTGTGCTATTTTTTAGAGGGTGGTTTAGTAAGTTGCGGATGTTGTGTTTGTTTTGAGGGGCTAATTTTATGTTGAAGCTCTTAAAAATCTTTTCAAATTTTTTGAAGTATTTTGGATGAAATGTAAATTTTCCATATCTGGTGTTTGGGTTTTTTAGTTTGTTTAACGTAGTAATGTCCCTTAAGTATTTGTTTCTTTTGTGTCTATAGATTAGTTTTTTGATGAAATTTATGTTATAGTTGTTCAGTTCGGCAACCTCGTGTATGTGAGCGTACTCCTGTTCATATTCTGTTTTTGTTAGCGGAATGTTGATTAATCTGTGAACTAAACTATGGAATACTGCATATTAATGTTGTACTGGGTTGAATGGGTTGCATTTAATGTAATTGTCAACATGTGTTGCTTTTCGGTATATTCCAAATTGTAATCCTGTTGGTGTTCTAATGATTTTCAAATCTAGGAAAGGTAGCCGTTCATCCTGCTCTACTTCACTGGTGAAAACTATGGATTTTTCTTGTAGGTTTAGCAACTTTATAGCATCCTCGGTTAGTCTTCTAGGGACTATCGCAAACATATCGTCAACATATCTATGCCAACATTTGAAAATATGTGGAAAGGCTTTAGTAATGTGTGTTTCCAAATTACTCATGAACAGATTAGCTAGTAATGGTGAAAGAGAGTTACCCATTGCCAAGCCTGCTGTTTGTTGGAAGATCTTGCTGGAGAACGTGAAGCTGTTTTGTTCAATACATAGGGTGGTTAATTTGATGTATTCCTCTATTTTATCATCCGCAACGTTGCTTTTGGATAACCAGCGTTTCATCAATTTTGGAATTTTTTCTACTGGTATGCTCATGAATAGAGATCTGATATCAAAGGACACCATCACCTCTTCAGTTTTTATAATTGTGTTTTCAATTTTCTTTACTAAATCAAATGAATTGTTTATGCTTAGAGATTCAAACTTTTCAAACTTGTCAAATTCTTCCACCAACCATTTTGCCAGTTTGTAAGTCGGGGCATCTATATTGTTAATAATGGGTCGCATGTCTTGTGAATCTTAGGTAGGCAGTATAATTTTGGCAAATTAGGGTTGTTTACAATTATGCTATTTTTCATCTTATGTGGCACTACTGTATTTTCTTTAATTGCTTTTTTGGTGGTTTCTATGTATTTCCTTAAAGAGTTTTTGGTTAGGGTTGTATATTCTGGATTTTGTAGTAGATGTTCGACTCGCTGGTTGTAATGATTTCGGTCCATAATGACTACCGTGTTTCCTTTCTCTGCTTTCAGATAAAAAACTGGTTTTTGGTTCAATGTTTGAATAGTTTCTTTATAGTTATTTTCCTGTCCGAATGTCATCCCCTTGAGAATTTCTAAGCATTTTGATTTAACTAATGTTTTTTCGCTACCATTTTCCAAATAGTTCGAGGTTATGGTGACGTCAGCGATGTAATCGTCTAAATTGCCCGAGTTGCCGACACAAGTTTTAAAACCTTTGTTTAAAAGTTTTAACTCTTTTTCGGTGAAAGCTTGGGAAGAGATGTTGACTACATTGTCTGGTGTTTCTGTGACACGGCGGTACTGGTTGTGTGGGTTTCTCGTCGGTCTCCTTAAGCGTAATTTCCGTACTTTCGATTTAAGAATCTGCGTTTTATCTTTCATGTTTAATTTCAATATGTCGTGTAATTTTGTTTCGAAATGTGTCTAAGTTCTTGAACAAGTTTCATGTGTAGGTAGTACGCTTCTGTATTAATCTGTTGCAACGTTATGCATAGATATGTCGACGATGTGCTTGCGATAGTCCCTAGAAGACTAACCGAGGATGCTATAAAGTTGCTAAACCTACAAGAAAAATCCATAGTTTTCACCATTGAAGTATAGCAGGATGAACGACTACCTTTCCTAGATTTGAAAATCATTAGAACACCAACAGGATTACAATTTGGAATATACCGAAAAGCAACACATGTTGACAATTACATTAAATGCAACCCATTCAACCCAGTACAACATTAATATGCAGTATTCCATAGTTTAGTTCACAGATTAATCAACATTCCGCTAACAAAAACAGAATATGAACAGGAGTACGCTCACATACACGAGGTTGCCGAACTGAACAACTATAACACAAATTTCATCAAAAAACTAATCTATAGACACAAAAGAAACAAAAACTTAAGGGACATTACTACGTTAAACAAACTAGAAAACCCAAACACCAGATATGGAAAATTTACATTTCATCCAAAATACTTCAAAAAATTTGAAAAGATATTTAAGAGCTTCAACATAAAATTAGCCCCTCAAAACAAACACAACATCCGCAACTTACTAAACCACCCTCTAAAAAATAGCACACCGAAAACTCAATTATCAGGCATTTACCAAATGAGTTGCCAGGATTGTGACAAGATATACTTTGGTAAGACCAAAAGGAATCTAGGAACAAGAATGAAAAACACTTCAGAAATATTAAATTCAAACAAATGGACAAGTCGGCCGTAGCACATCACTTTTGGTCTGACAATCACAACATAAAACAAGAAATAGAACTGATCAAACCGGCAAAGAAACCTCTGGAACTACAGATTTGGGAAAACATATTTATTACGAAGAAACAGGACCTCTTGATGAATTTTGAAATTCCCGCGGTAGATGACGTCATCAAACTTACCAAGACGTTAGATGGCAGCACAACACCAAGCCAGATGCAGACACCGGATGCATCATCAGTCAACCACCTAGCTGACGATAGGGAGAAGTCCCCAGAAACTAGTCCTCATAAAAAACTTGTAAGTGGAGAAAAGTATATACAAGGTTGACTCACTTGCCTAATTTTAGTAACAATGGAACTCCACTTTCTGAAATACTTCTTTTTATTCTATATATGAGTTGACAGTGTTGAATTTTAAAAGAATGTAAGTATATACAGACTACATGGCAAAACATTTTGTATGATTATACCTGCACCTTGTTCAAAATTCGTAAGAGTCTGATGTGTACTTCAATTGCAGGAGTGTAATCATTATAATCTTATTTCATATAGTTAATTACGAGTTAGTCTTTTCTATAAGAAGAAAACTTTAAAAACCAATATGAAACTCTATTAGTTTTCCATGACTACTACCAACCTTGTACTACAATATTTGTTTACAAAGGTGAAAAAATGTTACGGCTTCAAATGCTCGGTGAAGTGTATAGCTGGCATCATTAAATGCCAATACTGCAAGAGCAAATTGTGGTTGAGGGGTTCATTGATAGCACAGATGATGCAAAACAAAACAGTCATGGCCATTTGTTGCACTGTACTCATTAAGGGAAGGTTGCATTGCAGGATTCAGTATTATAAGATGCATTATACATATCAAGACAAAGGCTAATAATAATTACTGTATTTGTACCATTGATTTACTTTGTAAATGAAATTCTGACATGCTATACTCATACAACTTTCTGTATTCTTACACAAACTATCTTTTTGAATGCTTATTCTTCTACCTACTCCATGTGAATCAAGATAAACATTTGCAGAAATTATTTTTTAAGGGACAACTTCCTTTAACTGATTAGATCACATCAGACGATAAATGAAGTAGGTGAAATGATGCTCAAATGAGCCAAGAGTCTATAGAACTTGAGTTACGTGACATTCATCTTTCAAGATATGGGTAAACCTTATACCAAACTTATCCTTAACACTGCGCCCACAGCAAAGGTAGGCTATTCAGTTTATTTTGTTTATTAATTTTTATATAACATTAATGGTCTCAGTAACATCTGCAGGTTCAAGGAACTAATTCTCCTAATAGTAACAACAAGAATAGCTATGTAATACTACATACTCCAGTTACATTATTCACTCTCTGCTTCTGATTCTTGCAATGAATTTTCTGTACGGCACATATTCGTTATTTTCTATTTTAATGAATTACCCCAAAGATTTTGAGTTCTCAAGGAATTAACAATGGGATGTGGTATTTGACAGGAAAATTTGAACAACACTTTTTTAATGGTTAGGTACTATTTTCTCTTGTTATTTGTCTTAGCATAATATAGGTAATTTGACATTTACTTAAATAATATGAATTCAATTAAATCAGTTACAAAGAATCTATAACACAACACTAGTTACAACATTGTGACTATGACTCAAAACACTTAAAAGTGATAAACATGGTTAATTCAGTTAATAACAAAAAGACTTTAGCAAAACATTCTGTAACATTGTATATATTGGTAAATCATTTAAATTATATAAATAACACGAGTAACCTTTTTCAATGAAAACAAAGATACTGTAACATAAAGTCTTGCTCCAGAAAATGATACATTAAAAGAAACACAAATTGAATTGGAAAATTTGGGGACATCTTTCGATTGCTGTAGCGATGCTGGCTCCAAAGCAAATGTATAAAATTGTATATTTGAGAATGTGTTTGCTAATTCTATTGCTCCTCCACCACTATGGGAATTTGCAGGAATACTTCAACCGTAACTTGCCATGTATTTATCCGAGTAAACAGACATACATGTTTGTTTAATAAATTAAACAAATTAACTGAAAATAAGTTTTAACAAGACAGATCTTCAATAATAAATTAATGCATGATTATGTAGGCTTGCAGACAGTAAATTCATTGAAACTCCTGATTTCTTCAAGGCCCATTGACAATAACAATTTTAAACCAAAATAAAAGGAGCATAAAGCCAGATGCTAAGCATTTAGAATGGTTTAATTGCCTGCCTCCATAGCATATCTGCCTCACATTCGAGAGGTTCCGAGTTTGAAACTCAAACAGAGTGAATTATCTTGATAAGGTTTTCCTTATACTGAAAGATGAATGTCTTAAAACTCTTAAGTTCTATGGACCATTAGATGATTTGAGCATCCTTTCATCACTATGTAAGATAGTGATAACACCTAATTCCTTCAGGAAAACTCCTAAAAAGCTATTTATTTCTTGAAGTAATTGGTTCAGGAACCTTCTGCAAAAACTCACAAATTACAGCTTTGGCATTTCCAAAATTAGTATCTACCATATTATTAAAAGTGGCAGCAACATAAAATACAAAATAAATTAAACTTGTATCAGAGTAGAATGGCATGAAATATGGCATGTTTTTGTCGGTAGTATTCCAACCTAACTGCTGTAAAATAATCTCATGAACACTTTGAAAAGTCCATATTGCAGTGAGAGTTTCTTCTTTAGCAGGTTTCAATGTTATGACCCACAGCCATTCTTTTATTAGGTATTGTATTTGTAGGAGTCAAGGATATCAGGAGATATAAATACGAAACAAAAATGAAAGCAAGACAGAAGAAAACAGAATAGAAACAAACAGTAACAAGATATAAGTGTAAGAACAGTTTGTGTAAAAGTTGATATGATAAATACATAGAATTAGTAAAATATTGTGGTAAAGTTTATTAATGCCACATAATTGGTGACGCTAACGTGATCAGAAATTGACATTAATTATATCGAAGAGATAACCAAAAATACCAGTTCTGGACAAGCTTCCAATGCTGAAGCGAGTGATGTTGAGACGTAAAATTACGATTAAGATTCAGCCGTTTTGGACCAATAGACCGAAAATTTGATTCTATCAGACCAAAGCAGGGACGTATTTAAGGGGGGGGGGGTCCAGGGGGTCCGGACCCCCATCCCCAAATGAATTACCATTTCAAACTTTTAATAAATAGTTGAAATAAAACTTAATTTTAAAATAAATAAAAAAGTTTATTCAAGCTTCTCATCTTAACGTCTCTATTCACTGTCAGGCAAACATGAAATTATTTAAGAGATAAACAAAGCAGCAGCACAGCAGCTGTAGAACTCGTTAAAATACACAAATAATGTCAATAATAATAATGTATTGCAAAGTTAACCAATTCTGATGTATTATAATTTGTAGGTTAGAATTCCCAGATACTTACTTAAAGGTATGTCATTTTTAACTTTTAAGGCCTATGTCCTTTTTCATTCAAGGAGAACTAATACTTCAAATGCATAAATCAGTGGTTTGCTTTTCAAATATCTGATTACTGCTTATATCACTTTATCCCAGGTATAAAAACAAATGTAAAATGTGCAAGGCCTTTCTACAGACTTTATCCAAAAATAATTTGTAGAAGCTTGCATGGAAAAAGTCATGTGAATATAATATGTTACATGTGTCTATTTTTACTAACATGATAAAAACACATCCCTGATTAATTATTTATTAAAAGCAAATAATTCAACGTAGATTTTTTGGAAATTTCCCCCCTTAAGAAATTGACTTCTAAATACATGCCTGGACCGAAGCACAATTCTCAATTAATTAAATAACATTCAAAGAGACTAAATTCAATTACTTGGTGTCTCAGAACCAAAATATGTGGAAAATATTAGGGACATTATCAAAAGCAACGACGCAAGTAGATATTTCGTGGCAAAGGAAAGACTTCTCACTAGCTTTTAAGGAAAGTGAAGACTAGAGAATAAAGATGTTTGTGACAGGCATGATTCTAGCCTGCTTATGTAAACTCTTATGGGTTGTTTTGCAGTTACCAAGCGGTGTATTTACTAACTGAAAAGAACATATGTACAACTTTACTGAATGCAGGGTACAAAATGCAACTGCAGCATGTGTGCTTTTCTTCACTGACAGTTAATAATTTTCTTTCTAGTCAGGCGTCTTATCTTTCCATATCTCCGAAACCAGATGTGCTACAAACTTGGGGATGGGTCAGTAAGCCTAAGAAAAAATAGCTCTGTAACATGGGAAAACAAAATAATGCAGTAATTAATATCTTTAGAGCGCGCAAGGAAATTATCCATATGGTTCGGCAAAGCAAGCCAGTATGCGTTCTTAACTGCAAGGTTGCATGCACCGCACTGGCTAGTAGCGATAGATCAGCCACTCCTAGCCGCACCTTATGTTCACTCCTATTTTGTAGCTACCTTACATAAAACCTTGAAGAGTGCTATCAGGGCTCACAATTCCCTTAAACGGATAGATATCTTACCTACAGTGCTACTAGGATTGTGAGCAGCTCTAAAAGACAATTCAGAATATTCTGTAGCACAAATAGTATTGTGGAAGACTATTAAATTACCTGGGGAATTCTTTGAAATGCAAACGACAACAGCGGACCCAGGCACCTTTGTGTCCAATTTACAGAATCAGATGATAGCACTTAAACCTATTCCTACTCAGCATAAAACTACCATAAGTGTATTTGTGTGTAAAGATCTCAAGTCATGCATGCATGTTTTCTTGAGGAATGACGCCCGCCTCGGTAGCGTAGATGGTAGCATGTCTGCCTCACGTTCATGAGGTCCCGAGTTCAAATCTCATTCAGGGTGAGTTACCGGGATAAGGTTTATCCCTGGGTTTTCCCTTACCCTAAAAGACGAATGTCGGGTAACTCTAAGCTCCATGGATCCAGGGTTCACTTGAGCATTATTTCACCCATTTCATTCATCGTCCGATATGACTTAACGTTGGAGGGTGTAAATTACAAGGAAAAAAATGAGGAATGACAAAGTCAAGAATCACTGTCACCTGCATATGATGGACCATATCCTGTTAAAAAGAGAGTTTTAAAGTATTCACTCTGCTTATTAAAGGTAAACAAGTTAACGTGTCAATGAACAGTGTTAAACCAGCCTATCTACCAGCACCAGATACAGAACCAGATCATGTTGTTCCTATTCCAGATTCGTCTAACCAATTACAACATCCTACAGTAACACCAAATATTGGGGACTCTACAACTTCAGCACCACCAGCTAAAACATCACGTTCATGACGTAGAGTGAAATTACCTATTGGTTTTATGTAATTATTTAAATGCTTTTCATTTCTTTTCTTCATAGTGTAAAGGTACAATATCTAAAAAAGTATTTGTGATGTGTTTGTAACTGTTACTAGTAACTGTTACTGGTGGAGGAGTGGTGTAGGAGTTAACTATCTCACGAAATAAAAATACAAAACAAAAATAAAAGAAAGACAGAAAAAATAGAGACAAATAGTAACAACAGACGTCAAGATATAATAAGTATAAGAAGAGTTGTGTGCAAGTTGATGGAAAAATATATAGAATTAGTAAAATATTGTGTAAACAGTTTATTAATGCCACATATTTATAATTTCCGAATACAACAACAAAATAGACATTTCAATGAAGATTGATTTATATGTGCAAAGTGACGGAACATGACTATAATCTCGAACTATCAATGAAGTTCAGTATAGTGGATCATTTAGCTATATCTTGTTAAACTGCTGTATCTGAAAAGTGAAAATAAAATCAAGGTACTGTAATGCCAATAAGCTTTTATTTTTTACTTGAATGGTTTGTTTCACACATGAAACAAATGGCTTCATATTGAATAAAATGTTATAGCATCTTAAAGTGCAACAATCATTGATTAGTAGCCCTCTTATAGCAATGAGATTTTTAAACACAAACATATGATTAATCTTCATTTCTCTGTACCTGCAGTAAGTAGCGAAGATAGATCAATGTTTTTCCTTCCAGATAGAATTTTTCAAGTCGGTCTTCCACAAACCCCAGAAAACCAAAAATCTCCAAATTGAAAAGTTAAATCATATCTTGAATCAGCCAATCGACTTTCGCTATCCAGTATGATCTTCAAGCGTTACCAAAGCTATTGTTTTTTTTTTTTTTTTTTTTTTTTTTTTTTTTTTTTAAACGATGCTTGGGTTTCTGATTTTGGATGATTAACTCACAGAACTTAGTGTTTCTTTGTCAACTTTATCTCTTCATTAAACTACGAATCACTTTTGACATTTCTCGAAAGAGAAGAAGAAATGCTAAACTCTGGTAAAACTAACGGATTTCATTGCCTACATTGGTTGTGACTTCCATCCAGACAAACGCAGTTCCCTACATACGGAATCGTTTAATATCTAAGCACTATTATTCTGCATTAAAAGGAAATCGCATAAAAACGGATGGTGGGTGGTTACACGATTTCAAAGTAGCAATAGCTCCAGAAGCAATTGTTTAAGTACTATCATTCACATTAACAACCTTCATTGCATTTATTTTCACCAGTTGGGCTCGGAAGCATGTGTACGATCTCTTGACATTTCTTTGATCCTCATCATTACCATGTTTATTTTCTTGTATCATATTCCTATACTAAAATTGATGAAACGTCTACGTTAGTAAGGCATTCAGTGGGATCTTCTTGATTTCTGGTAAATAACAAATGACATAATATTATAAACTCTGTTTTTAAGCATCATCGACTCTTAACTTTTACATTTTTCTACTCTGGTATATTCTTTGGGAAAAGCGCTCCGCAAAGACTGGATTATCTTTGTTGCTGCTGTAACATTTAATTTCTGGTATACCTTTATCAATCCTGTAAGCATTAAATTTTAGCTCACATAATCCTTCGATTTTACTTTCCATAGCGCAGGAATGTTTATATCCACTCTTCAACGAACTCCGCAATAACTGAGTTTCTATCTATGATAATGGACTGTTAGTTTGCTTCATTTGAGCATCATTTCACCCATTTCATTCATCGTTCGATATGATTAGTGCTGGAGGAAGTGTTGGGCAACAACTGGCACTCATAAATGCATTCAAAGATTTATTCGTGGATCAGGGGCGCTATATATGTATTTTCGCGAGTATCTCTCCTCCTCCCTCTCTCTATGCCCATCTAATTATTCACATGTGCTATAGCGATTACCACGGGTGAAGTCAAGATGGAAATGGCAACACGAGAGGTTTAGTATGACACCTAACACCTTGGAGCGCTAGCGTGCTGGATCGCGAAAGGCGATTCGCTGATTCAAGTTATGATTCAATTGTTCAATTTGTAGCGGTTTGATGTTCTGTGCCAATTACTTCCGGTATCAATGTTAGTAGATATTCTGTGGGGTAAAGCATGTTTCTCCAGATACATTGTTGAACGTATTTTTTGCCTCAGAGGAAGCAAACTATCAGTTTAGTAGAATTTCTTCAGATATAATGCACGTATAAAGTGAATGTAATGATGCAGTATTCATAAATACATCTAGTTAAACACATTAAATTGGAACAGAGGTGCATATTATATTCAACTTGCTTCTGGTAAGTCAACCCACGAAAACTGCAATTTATCAAAAAAACTATTATTACAGTGGCTTTACTTGCAGTTGCTTAATAATCTTTAGTAATCAACAAAGTTAAATGTTAACCCTCTCCCCAAAAATTCTTCAACTAACTGGTACTATCGCTTACTGTAGAATTGCTACTACCTGTACTTTGCCGTATTAGATTCAATGCAGTGGTCTGCTCTCCTGCCACTCTCCGGGGTTTAGGAACAATATGAGGTGCTGTTTGTTAGTCCAGCTAAACGACATTTTTCATGGGGAAGAGCGGCGTTGACCAGCTTGTGTGAATTAGGCGATCGCCCACCTTTGTTGTGTGAACGGTAATATAATTGGTAGATTAAGGCCTGTCAAGATTATCGTACAGGGACAATTTTTTATTTTTTTTTATTTTACGTCATCCAAGGTTAAGTCATATCGGACGTTGAATGAAACTGATGGAAATGGTACTCAAATGAGCCCAGGTTCCATAGAGCTTAGTTACCCTGACCTTCATCTTTCAGGATAAGGGAAAACCATGGAAAAACTGTATCTAGATAACTTACCCTGAGCTGTTAAACGTGAAGTGGACACGCTACCACCTACACTATATAGGCAGGCTGTAATATAGGGATGACGAACTCTGCCCGCCTTGTTAGCGTAGCTGTTAGCGTGTCTGCCTTACGTTCAAGAGGTCCCGAGTTCGAATCTCGGTCAGGGTGAGTTACCTGGATAAGGTTTTTCCGGAGTTTTCCCTTAACCTGAAAGACGAATTTCAGGTAGCTCTAAGCTCCATGAACCCCGGGATCTTCTGAGCATCATTTCACACATTTCATTCATCGTCCGATATGACTTAAAGTTGGAGAACGTAAATTATATATATATATATATATATATATATATATATATATATATATATATATATATAAAGAAGACGAACTCTTACTTTTAGGTGGCTCTCCCTTTCCTTTAACAATGGAGAATGAATAGCATAAATAAGTTCCAAATCTCTTGAAATTTATAAATAACATTTAAGTTTAAAAGAGGATCTACAGTTACCTATCTGGACATGAACGACTTTAATTTTGCTCAAGACCTCTTTATTAGGTTGGAGGTTGTTTTACTTGCTGTGTATCTACAATACGGGACCCTCGGCTTTACTTCCTTTCCAAAAGGAGCTATGCTAAGGATTTTCATGTTCGAAAAAATCGATCGCTCTTCGTTGGGTTTGAATCCGTGGCTTCGAGAACCAGTGGCTAGCATATCGTACACGGAGGATGACTAGGTGGTTTCTCATTCATCAGACAAGAAACGATAAAATTATTCCTGACCCTCTGTGATTATTAGGAGCAATTTGCCATAAAAGTTAACGACATTAAATTACAATACTTTGGGTATCCAAGAAAGGAGTGATAGAAGTGAAAGAGAATCATATAAATGTGTTACGAGCAGGGCCGTGGCATGAATGATTCACAAGAGTGTTGCTCGTTGTTTCAGACTTAATCGGGGAAGTGGCAGTCGCAAATTTCTAGGGTTTCAGTTTAACACTATATAAGTTGCATAACATAAAACAAGCACAGATATAGAAATAAACATTGTCGTGATATGCTTTATTTAAAATGTATTTACAATTTCTCCAATTTACATTGTCTATTTGTATTTCACTTCATTGTGCCGATTCTTCTACAAGAAAACATCAGTGACAGAGTTTTCAAATGTTGCTTTTTAAATTTATTAAACAACCGCTTTTCCACTGGTATACCATAGAGGTTAATACAACAATAAGGACAGATATGGAAGTCTATTTTGAGTTTGTTTCTTACGTAAGTGTGTATTCTGCGGAGCGCAGAAAAAGATCGTTCTGCTGATGCATTGGTGGCAGGAATGAACCAAATTAAATGAGTGATCGTATGATTCAGTTTTAAAGGTTTAAGATCTGGAGTTGGCCTTCCTGTTGAAATTATGTGATATTTTTCACCAAAAGAACGCGAACTCGACCGAAATAAAAGGTTTCGATCACACATATCTAGCAACTTTTACCTCCAAATTGTGATGCCAGTTTTGTTATTGTACTTTTAATATTAAATCATTCACCATATTACTGTGAAACACGAAGAATTACACTAAAACGCAAGATTTGCCGTTTCACTGCACTGGTAACAATCGTTCTATAATCAAATAACTGCAGCCTCGGCCGCTTCGCAAGTTCACGTATGTCTCACACGAATTTGTACGCTTCAAGTTTGCCGGTGAGCTTAACTAGCAAAATAACGAGCTATTTAGAAGTGGAGGATGCCAGGCGACCGGTCTAGGGAGATCTATCACCTACCGGTCCTGTTACAAATTAACGCAATTGAAATCTGAAAGTGAAACGCTTGGGTCTTTCCATCATTCTTTCAACAAAAGTAATGTAACATTTCGATACATTTTCTTCAATTTATTAGCTGTTACCGGCGGCAACAGAAGCATTATTAATGCCATAGAGTCGGTGTGGTCACTCGTATAGCCTGCTACCCACCTTTACATTTTATAGGAATATAATGGAGAAAGACCTTTTCTGCTGTTGAGCGTGGGCGATGGGGATGCCAACCTAAATGACAAGAAAATTTGGCCTAGTTTTAACTTCTTACCCTGATTTCTGGATCATTTCGGCTTAGCTTCGCAGATTCTACAGGTACACTTTGTCGCCGCGTCCTAATAGCAACAGCAGCTTGTTCAATCCTCTAATTAAAAAACATCTCTTTGATACGCTTTGCGACTTACCGACAATCTGCGCCTACAATCTTCAATTCTTCTGCTATGCTATATTTGTTTGTAACTCATGTATTGGCAGCTTCGAAAATGCATTTGCTACAGACACAGATTGCTATAGGTATGAAGGGAAAAAGTCAGAAATGAGGTAGGGCTTGGCAAAGACAGGGCTTTCTGTTTTGCTGCAACATTATCTGCAATAAATTACATTTCTGACTCATTAAGTTATTTATTGTAACTTGTACAGTTATAATAAACATAATTTGAGAGAATATAGTAATATCATATTCCAAGCATTAATTGTTGTGCTGTTTATGCTGTGAATTGTATTATATATTTAAATTTACTTTATTAATTAGTTCAGTCTCGCGGTAGAATGAAACTAAACATGTGGAATTAAACACAAAACAAAATGCTTAAATGGTATGAGACATATAAAGAATACCAAGCAATTTCAATAAAAATAGGCATGGAAAAACTTGGTACTCACGAAATATTTATTTGTTCAGTTCCCTATTTAACTCTTTCTCTGTGTTGCGATTTAGAAACAGTTTTAGTCTAATGCCTCAAGCTACCAATAAAATTGAATAACTGCATCATATTTGTTAAAAATCAATGTGTTATAATTACGTGACTTTCTCTACTTTTGCACAAATTATTCTTACAAATCCTTATTCCTTTACTTCATATTAATTGAAATAAAAGTTTACATAAATTATCTTATTACCATTTTCCTGTAGCTGCAAGAAGAATATGGGAATACAGTAAGTAAGCTCTATGTGATGGTCAAACGTTATAAGACCTGATCAGCATGTGAGGTTTTTGCAGTTCCATTGTTTGCTTAACCAAGAGATAAAAGAGCAAAAAATGTATTCCTATTTGAGAAAACCTGAGTTTTGGAAAATCCAAACAAATGACAAATATTTGCAGTTGGGTGTCTCCACAAAACAATGAATTGGACATTAACAGTGTGTTTAAATAAGATCTACATTTCTTGTGTAGTAAGATTTTGTCTGTCTCTTGTAATTTACCACTTATGGAAAAATCATCCAGAATGAAAAGGACTTCTGAGCACATTCCAAGAAAATTCATAAGCATTTCATTTGGTATGGATTTATTGTGCACCAGTTTGAGTGTGCCTCACCATTACTACTTTTTAGAATTACTTTCTGTTTGCGGTTGTTAAGATACGACTGGAACCATTTTAATGTTCTGTTGTTTATATCATAAAATTCTAACTTTTTAAACAGTATTTCATGATTTCCACTGTCAAAAGCCTTCTAGTTGTTGCATGTGATCAGCGAAGCAGATTATTTTTGATCCAGTTTTGAGATATTCATTTATTAGGTTTATTAATGCTGATGTTGTTAGTGATTTTCCCTAAAACTATGTTGCGAGTTGTTTAGTTTGCTATAGTGATTTAAATATGTAATTAATTAAGAGTGTACAATTTTAAAAAAAATTATTGCGAAAGCAGGATGTGTAGAGATAGATTATTTTTTACATTTATTATTTCCGCCTTTGTGAATGAGCTTCACAAGTGCATATTTCTTCCTATCAGTAAAGATGCCAGTTGCCTTTATTTGATTGACCATTTGGCAAAGTGGCCAACTAATTTCATGCTTGATTTCTTTTATTAAGAATGATAACATATCCCACCCCTTGGCTTTTTTTGGTTTTAACTTTATTCCTTTATAAATGTTATCTGTGGAGACCATTTCAAAATTGAGTGCAAAATTAAATGAGGCAGTTGTTTTTATATAGGCGTGCAATTGCATTCTCTAGAGATGGGGAAATCTCCACAGTCTCACTATCAATGCTTCTAAAGTACTCATTTAAAGCCCTGCCAGAATTTTTCTTAGCATCTCGATAATTTGAATTAAGTGAGGATGGCACAGTATTTGTTGTTTTACTCAAACCTAATTCACCTTTCATTACGGTCCATGTGGCTCTGCTTTTATTATCAGCATTTTGTATGTCACTCTCAATTGCTATTTGTTTAGCTTCTTTTATTACTGCTTTAAAGATTTTGTTGTAGGTTTCATAATATTGGAGTTACCCGACATTCGTCTATCAGGATAAGGGAAAGCGCCAGAAAAGACCTTATCCAGGTAACTCACCCTGACCGAGATTCGAACTCGGGACCTCTTGAGCCTGAGGCAGACATCTACGCTACCGAGACAGGCGTGAATTTCTGTGGAAGAGATACATTACATATTATATGGGGAATTGCCTGTCTTAATATCAATTTCTTCATAAATTGTAACACTTGATAATCTTCCTAAGAAAATTGTTGTAATTGGTATCTGTATGAAGAACAGTTTGAAAATTCCACGTTAGGCTGTTTAATTTTACTTTAAAATTACTAATGTTCTCAGAGTTGTAGATACGTTTGGTAATTACCTGTTTACGTTTAACTTTTAATCTTTGGTTTATTTGGAGACTAGTAATGAGGACAGCTTTATGGTCAGAAAGACCTGTTTCAAGAGGGAAACATTCTTCATTTCCATACTGTTTTTTTGTTAGTGTATGATCTGTACAGGTGTCTGAAAAATTAGTCCTCTGTGTAGAGAATTTATTTCTAATTTCAAAGCCATTTTGATGTATAGTGTCAAGATAAGATTTTGATGCCCACTATATCTTCTATCAGGTGAAATTCCATTTGAATTTAGGTACAATTCCTCATTTACATTTAGAAGGTTAATGTTACTATCAAAAGCTATTAGTTTTTTTGTTTTTTTCATTTTGAAGTTTACACATCAATTTCTCTAATTTTTTCAAAACTGTTGTAATGAGGAATGATAAGGCACTCTATAGGCAGAGAGCACAACTGTATTTAGGTTGCTGCTTTTCAATTGCAGACAATTAAAAATTAGAATCTTCCTCCAGGATTTTTAGATCTTTTCTAACCTTTACTTGCTCTAATTGTTGTTGTTCTAGTATGCATGTACCCAATGTTTTAGTTGGAACAAAATATTTACAGGAATGCACCTTATTAATTCAGAAATTTCCAAATGGACTAGTACAGCGTGTCAAAATCAATGGCCTTGTGTTTCTGACAAGCTGTTTCATCAGCTGAACGTCTCCCCTTTCATAGTCATGACTTGACGTATGTTTGTGGATTAAATATATGCATGGGAGCTTCAACGCTGCTTATAAAATAAGTCTGCTTGATCTTGTAACCAGCAGCCTATTCCTCTTTTTAATATGGATCTCATTCATGGTACTGAAAGTTTTTTCAGTTTCTGCTGTAGAGATGGAGATGGTCTGCACAGTCTTGATTAAAGGTATCACTCCACTGGAGTTTCCTTGGTCTCGGATACTTTCTAAAAGCATTAATGTACCTCCTCTTGTCTGACATGTGGAAAAAGTCACAAAGGTTGCCAACACTCATCACCATAGCAGATATCCAATATCACTGATAACTTTTGTCATCAGTGATTACTATATCTGGAAATAGCTTTAAAAACAGTGCTCCAACTCCATTTTTCCTACCTAACATTACATAGGCCCTATCACATGCAAGACCAACTTTTCTGCCAGAAAGTTTTCATTTATCCCATATGAAGAAAGATTCTTCACTATCTCTCAAGTAATACCTGCTGTAGTTGATTCAAGTTCCATAAAATCCCAGAAAGGGAAACAACTTCAGAATAATCTGAAAGAGCACATTTCAAACATAGTTCTAAAACAGATTTTACACTAACAGTTGTTCATTCATCAATCATAATACCGACTTTCCTCTGATTTTCTGTTATAGATTTTGCTATTTTACTTCTCATTTCCTGTGAAATGTGTTCAATAATATTGGCACACTAAAATTTGTATGGAGAACTCCCCCCTGCCCCCCTCCATATCTAATCCATTTAATTGTTAAAGTTCATCATAAGCCTGTAGGTCTACGAAGGGTCTTTTTATTTTTGCAATTGAGTATGCTGTTCAAAATACTCAAACGATGGTTTCTAGGTGTTTGACATTCATAGTGTCCAAGTAATTTTCAAATATGTTTTTATTAAATTCTGATTTTAGTAGCATAGCCTTTTTGTGAGATTCTGAATTTTTGTGCACAAGTATTTTTTTCCGAAGGCTTATTTGTTGTTTATTGTTTCCATTGGGATGAACCTTGCATTCCACTCATACTTGCATTAGCTTAAGTCTTCCCTCTTAATTTACTTCCCTCTTTAGATACATTGCAGTCTAAATTTTTATTTTCTGCAAATAACCACTTGTTCTCCAACAAAAAAATAACAGTACTGAGACTGGTTCCAACAGTCTGGAAAATACTATTTTTGGTAGCTAGGTCCTTGAATTTCAAAGTTGATGGTAGGTGTAGAACCATAACCTAGATTCTCCCTTGAATCTGAATCACACGTTTAAGAAACCTTTAGCCCAGGCTCTGTTGTTATAATCACGTCTTTAATGAAACTAATGTTCTCGGAATTCCATTCAGTTTAGTTTTTACTTGAGCCATTGCACAACTTCTTAGTATTTGTTTGTTCTTCATCTTCATCCCCAGCACTTTTTTTTGAACCTAGCCCTTTAAGTATACTCATGGTCATAGCTCACTTTCACAGCTGCTGGAAAACTTTAAAGGTATTACGGGGCTACTGATGTTCATTAACTGAGAGAGATTCCATAATATCTGCTTCACCGCAACACACTGAGCAAAACATAAAATAAAACTAGCATTCACACAAACATAATGAGTGGAAAAAAGTTGTTGTGCTCACTTCCTACTCTCCGAATTCAATAGCAGTGTAGCGAACCTTAGAAAACCACAAAACCACCCAGCAGTGTAAAAGCGACTGTACTTTGTGAACATAAAACTACAAGATTAGATATTAGTCAGCTAGAGTAAATCATTTCAACACTATGTGTAGATTACAAACTATTTTCTTACTGAATGCAAAAATGTCACGTCATTCTAATGCGGGAAATTATTTTCCAGCACGGCGTTCCGGTCCAACTAAAACCACTGCATGTACCACCACAGGCTGCATTGCTCCTGACATAAAAATAAGCTAGTGAAAACCCTTCCAATTTATTAAGATGAGTCTCCTTTTTTCCCAAACAGTTCTCATTTATATAAATTATTCCTAGCTTAATATTTTTCATTTGGTTTATAAGCAGATTAAATTCATCTATTTTGGAAAAAATTCCTTGTGAATTAAGATGTAGAAGCCAGCAAGCCTGATTACTCTATGATCTCTTCCTATTTACAGTTATTTTTATAAATTATTTTATGTACCATAAAAATTGTTTTGCTACACAATGAGTGGAGGTCAATGCTTTAATAAAGGAATTCAATTTTTATTTTCTATCAAACTGTAGATAAAGTGTGGAATGGTATAGTCGTACTGCTTGAATGATTACCATGGCTTTATCATTGTTAATAAAAACCTCTTAGATAACGTACTGGTTACTCCACGTGAACATACATCTGTCATTTGTGATTCCTGCACATTCCATTGGCTGAAGTGATGCATTCATTGGTGCTTAGCATATGACCAACAAGTGCGCCAGTACTTCTCTCACTCTTACAAGAATAATCAGTGTTATCTGAGAAGTTTCTACTAACAAGGATAAAGCCAGGGTAACCTTCGAGCAGCATGACTTTACTCCTGGCTCCAATTAGCAAGTCTGTTTCAATTGAATTATTTTGATGAGTAGAGCCAGACTGAAAACTTCAGTACCAAGCCAGGATTAGAACCACGGATCTTCCAGTTTCTGTCCGGTTGCTCTTAACCATTGAGCTACTATGGCCAACATGCTGTCATGACATTAAATTCTCCAACTGACTCATGTGTTTCCCGGTATATCACTAGGAGTTCTCATATACAATGAGATGCGCGCCTTTTTGTGGCAAATTATTATGCTGTAAGTACCTAAGATCCATGCTTCATAGTTAAACCACTATTTTGTTTAGGTAAATTGCTGAATATTAATCATTTCTTCCACACTAGCAGTGTGTAAGCTAAGGTTTGGATGAGTAGAGCCAGACTGAAAAATTCAGTGCCATAGCCGGGATATGAACCACAGATCTCCCATCTCCGTCTGGTTTCTCTTAACCATTAAGCTGCTATAGCCAACATGCTGACATGACATTAATTTCTCCAACTGACTCATCCCGCCTATGGCATTGAATTTTTCAGTCGAGCTCTACTCATCCAAATCTTAGCCTACACACGGCTAGCATGGAAGAAATAATTTCCATGAATTTATCTAAAAGAAATAGTGGTTTAACTATGAAGCCTGAGACTTAAGTACTTACAGCATAATAAATCGCCACAAAAAGTGCACATCTCTTAGTATATGAGGACCCCTAGTGGTTTACCGAGAAACACATGAGTCAGTTGGAGAATTTAATGTCATGTAGGCATGTTAGGCATACTAGCTCTCAATGGTTAAGAGCAACCTGATGAAGACCAAGAGATCGGTAGTTCAAATCCCGACTATAGCACTGAATTTTTCAGTCTGGCTCGACTCATCCTAACCTTAGCCTATACACGGCTAGTGTGGAGGAAGTGATTAATTTCCAATTGAATCATTGTTTGTCAATTTTTCCTGGCAGTGTATAAGCAATATCTTTATTTCTTCATTTGATAAGAAATATACATATTTTGAGTTTTATATCTCTATTGTATGAATAAAAATTATAGAAGCAGTTGATTTTGTTTTTTTTATTTAATGCATATTTCTAGCTTTTTAATATTAGTCAAAAGATTGATAGCTATGTTATATGAAAATGCCCCTTCCTTTTCCATGAGTTACAGGGCTAGTCCTTATCTGTTTCTGAACAAAACAGGAGTTACTACAATAATATATAATAATTGTAACAAACTTCACTTATTGTATCAAAAAATTATAAATTCCTCACAATACTCGGGACTAGTTTAGCAAGTAAATTATTTGCATCATCAGCAAACAAAGTTGTTTGTTTATTTTGTCATTGTTACTGCCACTAAGTTATGGATTATTTAATATCTATTAGCAACCTCTAAAAGTAAAACAAATTTATTGATCGTATTTCAAAATTCATTACATTTATATATTCTAGTATTTGTATTGCTTCACTGTTATTAGCTTCAGTTTTTATGTATCAATCATAAAAGGAGTACTTAATGTCACCTTATACTTATTTATGTAGAAGTTTTTTGTTTTTATCATTTTTAGGTCTTTGAAATAATCTATATTTAAAATAGAAAATGAATTGACTAATAACGCTAAACAGCCTCACTTTCTAAATTTCTAGTATCATCTTTAAGAGGCTAGTTTCCTCCATTATCAACAGGGCATGGACTGCATTTATTTGCAGGCTTGATCCTTATATAATGAGTTGCTCTTGAATTTTCTGTCTTTGTTCTTCCAGATGAAAGTCTGTTGCCATATTGTCAATTCTTGGTTTGCTAACATGCGTTTTAATAGCTTTGGTCCTGTACTAATGTCATGATTTTCATTCCGAAGATATGGCATTACCGATTTCTTTAAGTGTTTAAATTTTATGCATCTCATACGTTCCTTGGCTCTTGTTTTCAAATTCCTCTTAGTTTTCCCCATATAAACTTGGTTACAGTTATTGCATTGTATCTGACAGATAATAGTTTTCTATTTGATGGAAAATTGTCTTTGGTGTTTGAACTGTTCAACAAAGTTACATATCTAACATAGACTTTTCGTAAATTCAAAAAGTTTTCCAGAGAATAAAAAATAAGTTGGTTCTGATTAACAGATATCAGGCTTTAGATGGGACATGCTTCCAAAATGCTTTTCTTAAAAATGGTACTAATTTTCGATAGCATAGATGGTAGCATGTCTGCCTCACATTCAGGGGGTATTGAGTTTGAATCTCAGTTAGGGTGAGTTACCTGGATAAGGTTTTTCCTGGGGTTATCCTGTTAGACATATGTCGGGTAGCTCTAAGCTTCATGGACCCTAGACTCATTTAAGCATCATTTCAACCATTTCATTCTTTGTCCAATTTTGGAGAATGCAAAAAAAAAAAAAAAAAAAAAAAAAAAAAAAAAAAATTCTTTGAATGCTAGGAGTTTAAGATATTATCTTGACAATTAAAATGTATATCTTGAATCTTTTTTAAATAATCTCTGAGGTTCTATTCCTTTCGAATGATTTTTGTGTAACTGATAAATAGGGAGCAGATTTTTATTAAATAAATATATTTTTATGTAAATAAATATTTTAAGTACTTTTGCTAAAAACACAATTTGTCACATTTCTGCTAAAAACATAACTTGTCACTTTGCTTGTTATAATTTTTAAATTTAACAACAAATTAGTGCATTATGAGTACACAATTTGAATGAACTTCATTTATAAATGTATTGCATAGTGAATGTACTCCACTACACATGCTGGCTCATTATCTGAAAGGGGAATTCCTTATTTTATGATGTGGACGGCTGATGCAAGGTATGCAACAGTCTTCAATCACTGCCTAAATCTTGGAAAGCAGAGTGTTTATACCGTATGGGTTCTTAAGTGAAGTGATCTGTGATATAATGCCGAAAGTAAAGTCAAGTGTTCGCTCTCATTTGCTATAATATGTTGCTGAATTCTGTGGCATCTTTACGAGAGATAGAAGAACTCTAATCTTGCCAAATGGGAAAGCAGTAAATGCAGACTAGCGATTGCAAGTCTTGCAGCATTTAGCAGTTAATAAACATAGAATTGCTGCTTGACAATTGAAAGTTGAAAGTTCTAGACAAGTTCTTTTAGGCAAAGCAGCTTCGTCTTCGGAGACTTCACATACCCTAGTTTCAAAATGTTCTGAATATTATCATATTTATGCAAAACTTTTCTTTTGTGTGATATTCCTTCATACAAATTGAAAGGCCCAGAGCTCAGAAGAATCAAGCTTAAGAAAACTGTATGTGGCTACCTGTTATGAAGACCTTCTAAGAAAGATCAGAGCAGAATGTGAAAATAAAGATATGGGTAAGCATTGATGAATCATTCAACTCTAGCGGTAGGAAAGTGGGAAATTTTGTGGTAGGTGTGCTAGAAAATAATGAAATAGCTTCCAAGCTGTGTCTTCTGTTAGCATGCAAAGAAATATCAGCATCAAATCATGTAATAATGGCTTGCTAATTCAATGAATCTGCAGTTATGGCCAAATGGGGTGAAATTTGATGGTGTTTTATTCTTACTCACAGATGGTGCTCCATATATGAAGAAAGCAGCCGAAGATCTTTCTGTAAGCTTCCCATACATGATATTCATAACTTGTATAGTACATGGTTTACACAGAGTATGTGAGCAGATACATACATTGTATCCTAAGGTGGAGAAATTGATCTCAAATGGCAAAAAGGAGTTTGTGAAAGTGTCAACAAGAATTGATTTATTCAGAACCAAAAATCCAGATCTTGCACTTCCACTTAGATCCATAGTTACTTGTTGGGGGACATGGTTGGAAACATCTGTGTATTATGCAAACAATTTTGAAAATGTTATTTTTGATTGATGAACTAAATAAGAATGATGCTTCTTCAATTGAAATTCTTCAGAACTTACTCAAGAACAGTACATTGAAAAATGAATTATCTTACCTGTCTGCAAATTTGAGTTTCTTGTTTCTTTCTATAAACAAATTAGAAACATCAACCAGCTTGTTAACTGAGAGAGATAATGAAGTTTGACACAGAGAAAAAATTAATTCACTGGAAGGTCCAAAAGTGGAAGCTATTAAACAGAAATATAAAAGTGTGACTCAAAAAATTGTGGATTTCATACCATGTGTAAAATTACCAAGGTTTTGGAAAGGGAAGTAGGTGATGAAATAGAAAATGTGTCTGCAAGTGATATTCCTTTGATCAAATATGCAAGTTTATCATCTTGTGATGTTGAAAGCTCTTTCTCGTGGTATCATGCATTGTTTCGAGACAACCGACATCGGTTTGTGATGGAAAACTTGGAGAATGTGTTCATGGTTCACTGCAACAGCGAGTTCTTTCAATGCAGCACTGCCTCAGCATGATTGGTGAGTTATTTGTTAACATAAGTATTTGTAGCTGTGTAGTATTGAAACAAAATATTTCTGCACTTTTATGCATATTTACATATTTGTCCTACATAAAAATATAAAATATTTTAGTTTTTTAGCACATAAACATCTGCTCCCTACTGATAAACCCTAAGAGTTATACAAAATCTTACTGCATAAATGTGTAGGATCTCGCTGAGTACACACTATATACACTATCAGTCAAAAGTTTTTGATCACCTATGAAAACAGCTAAATACTTTATTTCAATCTCCAAACCAGTAATAAAAATTAAAAGGGCCAACAAAATTAATATTATCTCTCTCTGGTATTAAATACAGTACAATATGGTGTATATTTTAGCCCTTTCGAAGTATCCACCCTTTGCCCGTAGAACCACTGCAAAAACTCTTGGCATTCTGGAGATAAGATTGTGTGGTTTTGCAGATATTGCACTCCAAAACATCTGCAAATTATGCCGCAGATCTTCAACATTTAGATCACCTCAGTTTTCTCACTTCCCTATCAAGTTCGTCCCATAAGAGTTCAATAGGATTTAAATCAGGTGATTGGCTTGGCCAAATCGTACTTTCCAGTTCCCCACATTGCTCTATTTTATTTACACACCCTCTGTACTTGTAAATATTATATATGTAATTATAGTATTAATAAGTAATTATGTATTGATGAATCTACAACATGGAGATGTGTTCATGGATGAAATTGAATTTTGAATTTACAACCTTAGAAGCATGTTTTGGATCATTGTCCTGCTGTTCATTAAATCCACCACCAGTAGGTCTCTTGCCAGGTAGATCAGCATTTTTTATCAGTATCCTGTGATATCAAACGTATAATAAATTATCCACCAAAATAATACAACGAAAAGATATGAAATTATTTAATAAAGCCTTGATGGCTTTTTACATGCTAGTAAAAAAGTTGTATTACTCAGTAAAGGAATATCTAGAGGATAGTTTATAAACATTCTTTTTCTTTTCATTTTGTAAAGGCATTTTGCCTAAATATTATGCATTATCAATTGCAAAGACCTGTATAAATATAAATAGTTTTTGTTATCGTGTACTTCATTGATATGTCACCTGTTTACAGGGATTTTGCTCACTTTGTAGATGTTTCTGATAAATAAAGTTTATTATTGTTGTTGTTGTACAAATTTGCTTGCTTTAGACAGAGATCATATCCATATATGTTTGCAGACTATAATTATACATATAATTAATCTCATGTAATATTTTATATAATTGTAGCTTTATTAAGTTACTATTTTATTCACAATTTCAGTAATGTATTTATTTACATTCTTAAGTTATTTAGTGTAGTTTGTTATTTATTTATTTATTTATTTATTTATTTAGCATTTAATTTCTATACAGAAATATTTGCTTTGTCAAGATACAGTACAAACAATACAAATTGGAAGTATAGAAAATACGGAATTAATCAATTCTGCATGCAATAATCAGATTAAATGGTACCAAAGTCAGCAAATATAGAAAACTTACATGAATTGACAACCACATATATGATTAGTAACATAAAATTATTCTCATGTAATCATTCACTCTACTTAATCTGGTGTCTAAAATATTTGAAGAACTCTTGAGTACTATAGAAGCACTGATTTATTAAAAATGAGATCACATCTCTTCTGAATCTTTTCTTATCATTGCTTTTAATTTTCTTTGTGATTAAGTTATACATATGTACCCCTTTATGAAGTACTGAGTTAAGTTAAGTTTTTTATTTGATCTTTATCCCAGTATATGTAATTTAGTATTATTTCTAGTATAAAGATCATGAATAGTGTTATTTATTTGAAAGTATTGCATGTTGTTATTTATAAGGCATACAGTTTCTAAGATATACAGACTTGGCAGGGTTAGTACATTATTTTCCTTAAAATATTTCTTACAATGAGTCCCTTTACTTAGATTAAACATTCTTCTTATTATTTTCTTTTGTGTTACAAATAAAGCTTTTATTTCAGTAGCTGATTCCCAGATAAAGATACCATATGCAAGATAAGATTGCACATATGAAGAGTAAATCAGCTTTAATGTTTGTGTAATACATATTTTTCTTGGCAGCTTCCAATTGAGAGAAGCTGAATTTGGTTAAAATGACTGCACATCTACCCAACATATACACACATACAATTCTAGAAAATGTGGAAGAGTTCTTCGCTAAAGGTCTGACCAACTCTTGTGGAATGCATCTCGTAATTGCATACAACAGTGTAGACTTATGGGTTGAAGTTACGGCTCTATGTGTTATAAACAACCAATGAGCAAACATTTTACTTTCTCAGCTATATATATTTAGTAGGGCAAGTATTGTATTCCAATCAAAATTTCAATTTTACCTAGATTTCACCACAAATATGTTTTGAGACTCCCTGAACGAAAAACAGCAATTTTTAGAAAAATATTTGTATGTGTAAGTGGTGTGTGTGCAACTCAACTTCAGCTGGTTAAATATATCAACTTTATTTGAGTTCAACAAATTCCAAGCATGCAACACAAAGGTTTTAAGGAAAATGACCCCACTGCAGACTCCCCTTTATATAGAAATTTTTTGAAAATGTTACAGCTGATGATTCTAATGAAAATTCTATATGCTTTAAATACATCCATACCAAATGAAATGCTTATGAATTTTCTCAGAATGTGCTCAGAAGTCCTTTTCATTCTGGATGATTGTTCCATAAGTGGTAAATTACAAGAGACAGACAAAATCTTACTACACAAGAAATGTAGATCTTATTTAAACACACTGTTAATGTCCAATTCATTGTTTTGTGGAGGCACCCAACTGGAAATATTTGTCATTTGTTTGGATTTTCCAAAACTCAGGTTTTCTCAAATAGGAATACATTTTTTGCTCTTTTATCTCTTGGTTAAGCAAACAATGGAACTGCAAAAGCCTCACATACAGATCAGGTCTTATAACGTTTGACCATCACATAGAGTTTATTTACTGTATCCCATATTCTTCTTGCAGCTACAGGAAAGTGGTAATAAGATAATTTATGTAAACTTTTATTTCAATTAATATGAAGTAAAGGAATAAGCATTTGTAAGAATAATTTGTGCAAAATTAGTAAATGTAATACAGTCATGTAAATGTAACACATTGATTTTTAACAAATATGATGCAGTTATCAGTCATACAATTTTATTGGTAGCTTGAGGCATTACACCTAAACCGTTCATAAATCGCCACAGAGAGAAAACTGTGCATTGGTTTGTAGATCACACTCATACATAAAAGCATATGCTTTTGTTTTTCTTTGTAATTATTAGTAATATTTCTTTTCATTGAATTTTAAACAGAAACAAATTCATATTTCTAATAAATATTAATATTTTGGAAAACTAATTCACAATTTTATTGAATATGCATAGAAAAATTAGCATACCAAATTTCAGACCTGTACTTTAATTCTAAACTGCAAGAAGTATACCTTTTATTACTATTCAAATCTTTCCAAAAAACCTAATAAACAATTTTTATTCCAATGAGTAGGGACTATGATTCCATGAAGCACAAAATTATATTAGACAATTTTTAGTTTCAATACTATTTAATATAGAGCAGTGAAACTTACACCAACAGTATATCATGGCAGGTGTAACTTAATCTAACAATTTCATAAAAATTGGTTAATTAGGGAAGAAAGTCCATTTGGTACTAGTGTTCCATCAATGAGCTCCATATGAACTCACTGGAACTAAAAATAGCAGTGCATTGATTGGTGCAGAAAAATTTTGGAAGAATTCAAAGCAGCACTTCCATTTTGGTTTGAAATAGATAAGAGTCAAACTGAAAAATTCAGTTCCATGGCCGGGATTTGAAACACAGATAAGCCTATACACAGCTAGTGTGAAAGAATGATTAATTTCCATCAATTAACATAAATTGGTTTGAAATGTTGTATATGATGATGAATTTTGCATTTTTGTTGTGGTCCTCAAAAGAAAATTAATTGGCTCAATGGATCTTTTTAACAGAATCAAAGTTACAAATATCCAACAAATTTGCAGGGGGTTGAGAAGTTATTTGTTAGTTTCTGATTCTAAAAGGGGCCATAGTCATATTGCTTAAATAGTATAATGGTAGAGTAGCAGTGCTATTAATTGGTACACAAACATCGGTTTCCAGGAAAGTTTTTAAGAATCTGTGAAAAGTGCCCAAAAGAAAACGTACTTTTACATCATAACAATGCACAGTTGCATACATAAAACTAACAACACCTTAAAGTTTAGCACCATGGAACCTTCGTCATACAGCCTTGACTATGCTTCCAAAAATTAAAAATAACATCCATGGAATCACTTTTCTGTCATCAGATGAAGCAACAGAACATTGTAAAAACTTATTTCTTAAGTTCGTTAGGAAGAGTTCCATTAATACTTTAAGGACTGGTTTCATCAAAGTTAAAAATGTATTTAAATTTAAGTGCAATATTTTTTGAAAATTATAAAATTATTTACATTTTATAAAACTAATCTTGTTTGCTTTTCTAAATATTATTAGTGTCATCTCATTTATATTGAAGTTTTCTGTGTTACGTGAAAATTATGTACGAGTACTATTACTAAATAACAGAGTTGTTGACGGAAGGTGCTAGGAGATGGATGTGTTTTACACATGCTCGCGAGAAGGCAAGAATGGGAATACAAATCAAAGTATATAAAGCAAGAATTGTGCTATTTACCGCGTACGGAATAATGACCCACAACGGGGAGATGCGACCTACCAGCTGTGATGGAAGCATTGCATCTAGGTTATACCGAAGAACATACCTGCCGGCTGGAGGCAGAGAGAGGGCAGCCCCCTCACCAGCACAGCGCTCGTACGTAGCCAGGGGATTTCATTATTACTGAAAGTCTACATAATATACGTAGGGAGGTAGATAATCCTGCAAGTTATAGAGGAATCAGCTTATTACCTGTGTTAGGTAAGATGTATATTGGAGTTTTGGCAGAGAGTACAAAAGTGGGCTGAAGACGAGAGCAAGCTATCAGATTTCCAAGCAGGCTTTAGACAAGACAGAACAGTGCATAATATCTTTGTGATAAGCACATTGATAAGTAAATATTTAGCAGGTAAGAGGGGGAGGGTATATATGTTATTTATTGGCTTTGAAAAGGCCTTTGATACAATAAATCGCAAAGCACTATGGTAAAAATTGAGGAAAAAAAGGAATGAGTAGCATATTTATTCAGAGTTTGCAAAGTATATATTCAGACAATGAGTTTTGTATAAAAATGGCAAATAATAAAGTAACAAGATTCATTCAGAATAATATAGGATTGAGGCAAGGCTGCAGGTTGAACCCCGTACTGTTTAATCTGTTAATAGATGATATTTTGGTTGCAATTAGAATGGAAAATAGGCATGTGCCAATAATTAATAACAGGGATATAGCTGGGTTGTTATTCATAGATGATTTAGTAGCAGGAGCTATTTCCCAAGTGGGAATAGATAGAGCAATTGGAGCAATAAATACATTTTGTAAGGAATGGAGCCTTAGAATTAATGTAAACAAAATCAGAATTATGGTATTTAAGAAAGGCAAAAAGTTAAGAAAAGAGGAGAAATGGTACTGGCAAGGAAGAGAAATTGAGGCTGTCAATACATTTAATTATCTAGGAGTACGATTAAGCAGTAGGGGGAGGGGGGTTGGAAAGAGCAGAAGATAATGGCAATGGAAAAAGGTAAAACTGCATTAAAAGTTATTAAAGAATACCTAGCTAACAGCTGGAGAGAATTTACACAGCCGTAGTAGAAGCAAAAATGCTGTATGGGGTTGAGATATGGGGTTTGGAGGAGCGGGCGGTGTAAATATGAATGTGATACATAGAAACTTTCGCAAACAACTTTTGGGCTCACCATGAGCTTCATCAAATGGAGTGGTGCAAGCAGAATTGGGAAGACTGGGAACTAGAGGAATAATGGTGTAAAGGGTGTTAAAATATTGGGCGAGAATTAGGAGTTTAGATGAGTAGAATATTAGGCATCAATGCTTGATAGTACAGGAAAGACTAATTCAGAAGGATTCATGGCTAAATAAGTTAAAGGAAATTATGTTAAACATAGGGTTGGGTGTCATGTGGGAAAACAAGGAATTATTGCAAAGTGGATTTTGGAAAGAACTTAGGTTAAGAATGAAAGATATAGAAAGGCAAGAAATGTTAGGAAGCTTCAACTTGAAAAGCTCACTGGAAATTTATAGAGAGATGACAGTGATGTGGAACAGGGAAAAATACATTGATGTTTGTGATCAAGCAGCTAGAGAAGGTTTTGCATGGGCCAGAACAGGGGTGGTGAAACTGAAGGCTTTGGGAAGAGGGAGGGATCTGTGTCACCAAAGGGATAAAGAATGGTATTTGCTTTTAGAATGTGAAGAAACTAGGTTGCTTAGGGAGAAGATAGGTAAAAAGAAATGGGCAAGGCTACCAAAAGAAATTCAAGCAATGAAGTTAATGAGTGTAAACACTTGGAAAAATTTAATTGAAATTGGGAGCTTTTTGGGCAAAGTAAGAGCCAAATGGTTGAGGAAAATCAGTAAATATGACGAAAATGAAGATGAAGTTATTTTAGATAAGATGCTCGACAACCTCAGAATTTGAGTCTATTGGGCCCAAGGGTAACCAGCAACTCAGTGTAGTAATAAGTATGTAAATGTATAATAATTTGAAATTGAAATGGAAATAAAGATTACTTACTAAATTAATTACTAAATAACAGCCGACCAAAGTTCAAAGTTTCACTATACAACTATGCAACATGGATCATTCTGAATCATATGAAAGTAAGAGCCAAATGGTTGAGGAAAATAAGTAAATATGACGAAAATGAAGATGAAGTTATTTTAGATAAGATGCTCGACAACCTCAGAATTTGAGTATATTGGGCCCAAGGGTAACCAGCAGCTCAGTGTAGTAATAAGTATGTAAATGTATAATAATTTGAAATTGGAATGGAAATAAAATTTACTTACTTAATTACTAAATAACAGCCGACCAAAGTTCAAAGTTTCACTATACCATTATGCAACATGGATCATTCTGAATCATATGTAAATGTAGATTGCAATGTGCTTATTTTCTGTAAGTTGGCAAGAAAGCAAACAAAATGAATGATTATTTCAGGTTTCCCCTAGAGAGAAATGAAGCTATACTGTTTATCACTAAATTTTAGTATTTTTATTTAAGTTATCACAACATTATACAAACTGCAACCTATGCATAATGTTTTGTGGCATGAAATGCTATTTGAAATACTATATTGTTGGAATCTCATCAAATTAGCTAATTTAATATATGGGATAAGATCTATATGAACCACACCTGAGTGTAAGTACGTAAGATTGTTGATAATTTCGTGATTTTAATGAATGAAAGTGCAGGTCTTCTAATAACAAGTAAATAATTGCTACACATCGGAAGGAAATTGAAAAGACAAACTATCTGGTATGGAAGTTGAGCAATCTAATAGTACTTAATACTTGCAAGGAAGAAAATCTATCCTGCTGCTCTAGTGTATTTTATATCTTTTATCTTTTAAATCTTCAGCTTTTTCTTTTCTTATATATATTGAGTGATAAAATATGTAATGTATTCTAGGTTGGAAGTACTCAGTCATCTAAAATGAGTGTACAGGAGCGTTTTGGTATTTCTGTGGACGAACTCGAGGACTTAATGCAGCTGAAAGGTGCTGATGGTCGTCAAAGGATAGAAGAACTTGGTGGTGTTCAGGAAATCTGTACTATGCTCCAAACTTCTCCAACTGATGGTATGTGTTACACATTTTGTTCATGACAGCATCTTATGACATTTAACCAAATATGTGTTAAAATAATCACAAATATATACTTCCTCCAAATGAAAATGTGTTCACTAAAATTGTGGCGTTACAGTACAAAATGGAACAGAGCCATAGGACAAAGGTGAACTACTCAGTCATGAAGTGTTACTTTATTATTATTATTATTATTATTATTATTATTATTATTATTATTATTATTATTATTATTATTATTATTATTATTATTATTATTATTATTATTATTATTATTATTATTATTATTATTATCATTATCATTATCATTATCATTATCATTATCATTATCATTATCATTATCATTATCATTATCATTATCATTATCATTATCATTATCATTATCATTATCATTATCATTATCATTATCATTATCATTATCATTATCATTATCATTATCATTATCATTATCATTATCATTATCATTATCATTATCATTATCATTATCATTATCATTATCATTATCATCATTATCATTATTACATCATCATTTTCATCATCATTATTCATTATTATTCATTATTATTATGTTATTCATTATTTATTGATTTATTTATTATTATTATTATTATTATTATTATTATTATTATTATTATTATTATTATTATTATTATTATTATTATTATTATTATTATTATTATTATTATTATTATTATTATTATTATTATTATTATTATTATTATTATTATTATTATTATTATTATTATTATTATTATTATTATTATTATTATTATTATTATTATTATTATTATTATTATTATTATTATTATTATTATTATTATTATTATTATTATTATTATTATTATTATTATTATTATTATTATTATTATTATTATTATTATTATTATTATTATTATTATTATTATTATTATTATTATTATTATTATTATTATTATTATTATTATTATTATTATTATTATTATTATTATTATTATTATTATTATTATTATTATTATTATTATTATTATTATTATTATTATTATTATTATTATTATTATTATTATTATTATTATTATTATTATTATTATTATTATTATTGTTATTATTGTTATTATTATTATTGTTATTATTATTATTATTATTATTATTATTATTATTATTATTATTATTATTATTATTATTATTATTATTATTATTATTATTATTATTATTATTATTATTATTATTATTATTATTATTATTATTATTTTTTTTTTTTTATTTCTGATCTCTACATGCTCCACTATATAAGTAGCATAAGTAGTACTACATGCTTTTCACTCTTTTTGTGATTTTTGTATACATTTTTCCAGTTTTGATGTGAACCATTTAGTTTTTTTTTTTTTTTTTTTTTTTTTTTTTGCTTGTATTACACATTAATTCCTTTTAGTACTTGAAAGTCTATAGAGTTTACAAATTTTGTAAATGATTTTAAATGTCTTTTAATTAGTATTGACTTGTGTGTTGGCCAGTTATCAGTTCTAAGAACACTATGTTTTAGAGTTTCTCTTGCACTGTTCACCACACTGCACTCGAATATTATGTGATCCACCGTTTGCGCTCCTCTCCTGCATGAACACTCAGGGCTGCTAACGATCTTGAGTCTGTTGAGATAAGTGTTGATATTTCCGTGTCCTGTAAGTATTGTTGTCATGTTTGGTGTTAGGTAGAGCCTGTTTGTGAGTCTGCTTTCCACTGTTGGGAAGAATTCCTTTGTGGTTGTGCCTTTTGTGCTCTGTTCCCATTTCTGCTGTCATTTGTTTTTTGTTGATTTCCGAAGAATTTGTTTTATTGCGGTGAGCGGTAATTTGTTGTAGTATATTTCCTAGTTTTTGCTGCATTCTTTGCCAGTCTGTCAGCCACCTCATTACCCTCTATTCCAATATGAGCCTTTACCCATTTGAATTGTATTTTCCAATCTTTTGCTCTTAGTATTGCTGTAGTTCTTCGTATTTTCTCTGTTAGGTTATTGTGATTATTGCAATCGTCTATGGAGTCAGTTGGTATTCTGCTGTCTGTGTGTATGGTTACTGTTTTGTTATCTGTGTCTTCAGTGTCCGTCGTTTCTAATAATTCCAGCGCTTTTGCAATTGCCAGTTGCTCTGCCTGATTATTTGAGCATCTTGCATTGAGTTTGTATTTTTGTTGGTTTATCAGCTGGTTTTGTCTGTATATGGCTACTCCTGCTCCCACTCCTACGTCACTTTTGCTTCCATCTGTATATATTTGCCACACTGTATTTTCATTGTTTCCTATTTTTGGATCTTTTGTGCCTTGAAAGTCAGCTGGGTGGAGCCAATTCTTTGGGTTTTCCGGGCGGTCTATTTGGTATTCAGTGATGGTTTTTCCTGTTTTTACGTTATATAGTTCAGCCGCCTCTCTTGCCTTTAAGTCTATGGGTATTGTTCCCGTGATTATGCAGAGTGCTTCATGGGAAATTGTCCTATATGCTTTTGCCATCCTTGTGAGCATTAATCTTTGAACTCTAACATATTTCATTTGGTTGTGTTTCTTTTCTAATGATTCTATCCAGACTGGTGCAGCGTATAGTAGAATTGGCAGTATTGCTCCTTTATATATTATTTCTAGAGCCTGATGTTTTAAGCCCCAAACTATCCTTGCCGATTTAGAAAGTGCATTGATTAATTTGATGCATTTTTCACTCACTTGTTTATGTGGTCGTTGAAAGTGAATCGGCTGTCTATGGTTATGCCTAAGTAATCCATCTTTTCTACTTGCTCCAGTTGTTTCCCATTCATGTAGATATCTATTGTCTTTCTCTTTTTCCATCTTCTTGATATTAATATTACTTTTGACTTGTTTTCATGGAAGTGAGTTTTGTTTTCAATCGACCACTGTGTGACTTTTCTAATATTAATGTTTATGAAGTTCTCTACTTCTGCTTCTGTTTCTGCTCTGACTGCAATTAATAGGTCGTCTGCAAATGCTATGGCTTTTGTATTCTTTTCATACTCCAGGTTTAGTAAACTGTTGTATTGTATATTCCAGTACCCCGGTCCACTGCAGGACCCTTGAGGGCAACCTTTGTTGACTGTTGTTTCGACTTGGATGTTGTTAGAATTGATGAAGGCCACTCTGTCTTTAAAATAGCTCTTGGAGAGGTTGTACAGGTTTCTAGGGCACTTGAAATCTTTTAGGCCCTTTAGGATGCTTGGCCACCACGCTGAATCAAAGGCTCCTTTTACGTCCAGGCTAACAATCGCTGTAATTTGTCCATTGCTAAACACTTTATTTATAAATTCTTTAACTGCTATTGCTGCATCAGTGGTGCTTTTTTGGGGCCTGAAGCCATATTGATTTTCACTTAGTAATTTGTTCTTATAGAGGTGGTGGTTGATTCTACTTATGAGTAGCTTCTCTAGGACTTTCCCTCCTACGTTTAATAGGCTTATAGGTCTGAACTTGGATGGATCTAAGAGCTTCTCTTTTCCTGGTTTGGTGATTGGTATTATTCTGGCCTTTTTCCATTTCTTTGGGAAATATCCATTTTCCAAACATCCATTGTATATAGATGTTACTGTTTGAGGGAGGCAGTCGATTGTCCACATCAATACTTTGCTGGTTATTCCATCTTCTCCCGGAGTTTTCTTATGATCTATATTTTTGATAGTTGATTTAATTTCTTCTTCCGTAAATTTTCTATCGTCTGCTGTATTCACCGGTTCTTCTATTTCTTGCTTTATTTGTTTGTGGTGTTCTGTATCTTCCAGTTCATTGTCTTTTGGGATGATATAGTTGAGTGTATACTCCAATGTTTCTTTTAAGTCTCTTGTATACTTTCCTTCCTTGTTTATGAGAGTTGTTATCATTTGGCTGTCTTTTGTTTTTCCTGAGGCAGTCTTGTACACTATATTCCAGGGATTTGAGGTGGTGTTGTTGCAGTATTCTTTCCACGATAGGATCTTTGAGTTTTTTAGTTTTGTTTGGTATTTACTTTTCTCTTCGAAGTAGAGTTTTTGCCGCTGTTCTCGGAGATCATTGTTGTTTTGTGTTCTCTGGTATTTTCTTCTGGAAGCATTCACCCTCTTTCTCATAATTGTAAGGTCGTCATTCCACCATGGAACTGTTTTATGTTTTAGGTTGGCTGTTTTAGTGAATGTATTGCTAACTTTGAAGGCCTTCATGCATGCTATCGTTTGGGCTGCGCTGTATTTATTTATTACCTCCTCTTTGTTCACTGAGTTTTGTATTTGTCTGGATAGTTGGTTGTCTATATCTTCAATGTTAATTTCTTTTTCTGTTCCGCAGAACTGTTTTGCTATCTCATACAGTAGTGTTTCTTGATACTTTTTGCGGTCTTCTTCCTTAGTTATATATTTTATGCCTGTGTATTGACTGTTTAGTTTTTCTTTGTTCCACTCATTTTGCCCTATTAAGAACTGCAATATTCTATGATCGGAGCAACTCTCTTCTTCACTTATCTTCCAATTCTTTATTTGTCTAAGGAGATTGTTATTGTTATAGTCAGGTCCACATTACTTTTCCCTCGACTACTTTGGAAGGTGGTTAATTCACTGTCTTCATTATGTATGTACAATTTTTTTGTTATTAAAAATTCTTCCATTTCCTTTCCCCTTTCATTGGTGATTGTGTCATGCCATGTAGCGGATCTGGAGCTGCTATCCATTGTAATAAGTAGACCATTTCCAGAGGTATATTGTAATATTTTGTTGATTTTTCTCAGGTCATTTTCTAGTTTACCTTGACTGTCCAGGTACATGTTTGCCGAATAGAGTTGTGTATTTCTGTAGATAATTTCTGGGACTACTGTATCTTTGTCTGTTAATTCTGTTATGAGTATGACGTCCATATGTGTATTTGTTACCACCGTTGCTGCTCTACATCTTCCCTCGTTTGCCGCATATATTTTGTATCTCTTTGTGATACCCAATGTCCTGTTGTTTATTATTCTCGGCTCTTGTATGAATATTATGTCAATGCCATCTCTTTCTATTAGGTTCATGAGATTGTCAGTTGCTGCTATTGAATGTTGCAAGTTTATCTGTAGACAGCTGATCTGTTCTCTAAAGTTTGTGTTCTTAAACCCTATTAACTTATTGGTGTTAGATTGTGTTTCCATGTTAATAGTCTGTATTTTGGATTTGCTTCTTAATTGCTGCTTGTAGGCTTGGGCAGTTCCTGTCTAACGAAGTATGATTTACGCAAATTGTGTTCCTAGGGTTGTATTTGTTATATGTTGTGCAGTTTATGCATATGTATTCTTTTTGTGTTGCCTTGCATTCTTTTAAGCTGCGGGCGCCTGCACATAAGGGGCAAGTTTCTTCTCCCTTACAGTCTGTGTGCTTGTGGTTGTATTTACTACATTTGAAGCAGCGATTGACTCGCAAATAGTCTTCTACATTGCATATCGTCCAACCTATTTTCATTCTGCAGTTAATTATTAGTCTTCTAGTGTATGAATTTACTTCTACAACTAAGTTTCTATTTTGCCTTCTTGTGTGGAATATAAATTTATTATTATTATCATTATCATTATCATTATTATTATTAAATGTTTTTGGGTGGTACATGAATCCACTGAATATGCCCTTGCTTTCTTTTTCTTTAGTGAAAGTGGTTGCTTCCTTAATGGATATCTTTAGTTCAGTTTTTTTTAATTTATTGAAAACTTTCTATGCCTATACGAAGCATTTTTAGGTTAGATAACAAAGATAAAATAATTCAAAAGAATAGTAAACGTATACTGAGTTTGCAGTCCTGTGACTGTCCTCATTTAAACTGTTTAGAGCTCAATTCAAATTAGTAGCTCTGTGTGTCGCTTTTGCTTCATTCGTCTCCGTGCACACTCTTGTGGCATATGCTGAGGAATTTCTCTCAGACTTGCATTTCATGTTCATCCAAGGAAGTGAAGAGGCCTGTGTAGCCGGACTGAAGAGTATCTTCTATTGTTGGAGTAAGCAGATCTTTGTGTAATACTGAATTGCGAATGTACCAAGGAGCATTCGCTATTAGGTGCAAAATGTGATTTTCTAAAGTCTGTATTCTGTTGATTTGCGTTTTGGTTGCTGAATCCCAAATTGAACAACCATATACCCAAATAGGACTGATTAGCCAGAAGTAGATAAGTCTTTTTGAAGTTAAGGGCAAAGGAGAAGTATCTGATATTATGAATTTAGTTTGATGAATTTTCTGTCTAAGTTTTTAGATAACATCAGTGATGTATGTTCCAGAATTTGTTAAACACCAGAGTAAACAAATACTATACTAAAGAAATTAAGCAAAGCCATTGAGGAAGCAACCATTTGCACTAAAAAAAAAGATGCAACAGTATATCCAGTGGATTCCTGATGATGATGATATATATAAGGGCGCTCAACTACAGAGGTTATCAGCGCCCTTCCTTTAATGAATTAGTCATGGCTAAAGCCAGATATACATTTTTCTAAAACTATTAAATACAAAAATACATGCACATAATAAGCTACAAAAACAAAAAGAAATATAAATCTAAACTGCCCAAAATTCTCTTCACTATATCCTAAAGTCTAACCTAGAAAAGAATCTAAAAACCTTCTCCACTACCCTGTTATCCGCTAGCATTTCTGCAAAGCCGTCTGGCAGCTGCAGAGACGTCCTAAGGTGTGCTAGGTAAAAACACTCTAGCGGCACGTATCGTACAGATAACGCTTCTTTGTAAAACGGACACAATGGAGCAGGCTCCTTTTTAAAAAGCAAACAATGGGTAAAAAAACTAGTGCCCAATACGCAACCGAGCCAAACTCACCTCCTCGCGACGAGATAAACGACAGGAGGTAACCCAGGTAATCGGAAGTTCTTTTACAGGTCTAAGTTTATTATTGCGGAGAGCGGTCCACTCTTCCTGACAGCAGGTTTGCACAGCTCTACGCAATACGGCCATAAAATCTTCCGAAGTCACAGATGGTACTCGAACCCTGGGCTTCATGGTAGACGCCTTGGCTGCTGAATCCGCCATTTCATTCCCCGCAAGCCTACGTGACCAGGGATTCATGCACACACCACGCTAACACCAGAAGCGTGTAAAACGTGGAGGGCGTCCTGGATACGCTGTGCAATTGGGTGGTAGTTGTATGGCTGCTGTAGGCTTTGAAGTGCACTGAAGGAATCACTCAGGATTAAGCAGAACTCCTACTTTCGTCTACGTACGTTTAAAATGGCCCGGTATATCGCATAAAGCCCTGCAGTAAAAGTGGAAGTGCTAGTGTGGAATCCAAATGTATACTGTTCGGTTCCACACACGTAAGCACAACCAACACCATTTGAGTTCGTGGAGCCATCCGTATAAATTATAAAATTGACCTCATATCACGATAAAAATTCTAAAAAAAAACATGTATGGATAATAGATATAGACCTGGTCATGCCCAGATCAACGTGGGACGCTCTGCACAACGAAGGAGGGTATGTCCTCTACCGCCTAGGATACATCTTGGGCATTTCAATATCAAGCTGTCTAAGAGGCTCCCGGAATCTAAAACCAGGTGGCTTTGGTTTAATAGAAGTGTTCCTATAACGCCTGTCCATTAAGGAGTTAAGGAACGGCGTGAACGATGGATGTGTGGGCATGCAATTAAGTCCACATCCATAATTTGCTAATAACATGTTGCGCCTGAACTGCAGAGGAGGTTCTGCACATTCAGCATACAGGCTTATAACTCGGCTTGGAAATGCCCCAACTGCTAGACGTATGCCACAATTATGGACTGTGTCTAATCGCTTCAGCACAGATGATCGTGCTGAGCCATAAACCATAACCTAATTTGGAGCGGATGAGTGCGCGATAAAGTCGCAATAACCCTGTACGATTCGCTCTCCACGATTTTCCATTTACTATCCACAAGATATATAAAGATTGGTCACATCGTGTTTCAATTGTGCTATATGCGACGACCAACTAAGTTTTCTATCAAATATCAATCCAAGGAACCTCGTCTCATCTGCAAACGGTAGTAGATTAGCGCCTAAACGGAGCCTTGGAGGTAGTCGACTCTGACGACGCCAGAAGTTAACAGAGATTGTTTTCTCAGTGGAGAATCGAAAGCCGTTTTTAAGCTCCAATTTCTAAGGTTGTCTAAGGTTGTCTGTAGACGGCGGTTGTCTGTGTGCGCTGAGATGAACAGTAGACGGCAAAGTCGTCTACAAACAGGCATGATGAGACCCCCGGAGGTACACATTTTGAGATAGAATTAATCGCAATAGCAAACAACGTAACACTTAGTACCGATCCCTGTGGTACACCGTTCTCTTGAACAGAAGGATTCGAAAAAACCGAGCCAACCCATACTCGGAATATGCGGTCCTTCAAGAATTCCTGAAGGAAGAGTGGTAGGTGTCCACGTATATTCCAAATGTGCAGAGTACGCAGCAACCCTGCCCGCCAGCACGTATCATAAGCCTTTTCAAGGTCAAAAATATTCCGATGGTTTGACAATTTTTAAGAAATCCGTTCATAATCTGTGTCGACATGGACATAAGATGATCCACTGTTAAACGGCGTAGTCGAAAACCGCACTGGATGTTATTCAGTAGGTTGTACGTTTCCAGCCACCATAACAACCGCCCGTTTATCATGCGTTCCATGACCTTGCATACGCAACTGGTGAGCGAAATAGGACGGTAGCTAGAAGGGAGGTGACGGTCCTTGCCAGCTTTCAATATAGGTATAATGGTGGCTTCTCGCCACTTGTAAGGAAACGTGGCATCAACGCAAACACGGTTATAGACCTCGAGCAGGAATGCCTTACCTTCACGTGAGAGATATTGTAACATTTGAACGTGGATTCCGTCCGGTCCTGGTGCTGTCAGTCGCGATGATGAAAGAGCGTGTTCTAACTCTGCCAAAGTGAAGAGGCGGTTATAATCTTCAAGGTTTCTGGAACTGAACAGAAACTTTGAGATTCTACTTGAGTCTTTATTGAGATGAACTCGGGAGCATAAATATTTGAGCTAGACACCTGAGCGAAAGCACAGCCGAAGGTGTTTCACACGATAATCGGATCAACAACAACTCCTGCAGTTGTTTTCAGACCAGCGATTGGCAAGTGTGTCGATTTTCCGGCCACGCGCCTTCACTTATCCCGTACAACAGAGGAAGGTGTACCTCTGTTAAAAGATGATACAAAGTTGTTCCATGAGGTCTTTCTGCTATACTTAATTATTTGCCTAGAATTTGCACGCTCTTTCTTCTGCTCAATTAGATTCCTTAGGGTAGAGTGTCGTTGGAATACGCTTAGAGCACGTCTACGAGCACGAATAGCATTCCGGCAGTCGTTGGTCCACCATGGGACAGGAAATTGACCGGGGTGGGTAGCCGAACTTGGAATAGACTGTTCTGCAGCGGAAAGAATTTTCTCTGTGACATGCTCAATTAAACAATTCACAGAATCGTGCTCGTCGTAATCAAAGACAGCCAACTGGGTGTAAAGGTTCCAGCTGGCACGATCAAAGAGCCATCTAGCGATACGCGAGTGAGACACATCTTGTGCTAAGAGACTAAGAAGACATGGGAAGTGGTCGCTGGTATGTAAATCAGAGATGACATTCTACTGTAATGAAACTGCTAACTGGGATTAACACACTGCCAAATCGATGTGCGAGTAGGTGTTAAAGGTGTCTGAAAGGAACTTTGGCTCTCCGTTATTCAGGAAAACCAGTTATTGCTCTCCAAGAATTTTGCAATTAGGTTGCCTCTCGAATATGCCAGATTTATGCCCCAAAGGGGGTGATGGGCATTAAAGTCTCCCACTATTAGAAATGGTGTCGATAGTTGGGAAACCAGGTCTTCAAGGCCAGTTAACGAGAGGTCATCTGATGGCGGTAGATATACATTGCAAATACAAATTTCGATTGATGGCAGCTTAATCCTTACAGATACAGATTGAATGTCAGATTGTAGCTGTAACGGATCTACAAATATGTCATCCCTGAGGAGCACCATAGTGCCCCCGTGAGCAGGAATGCCCTCTTCTGTTTCAATAGCACACCTCAGTGGTGTGTAGTGTCGGATTTTAAAATTGTCTTGAGGTCGTAACTTAGTCTCTTGTAAGCATACCAACAAGGGGTCATGCTTATTGAGCAAAAGTTCGAGCTCTGGGCGATGTGCTCTAAAACCTCGTATGTTGCATTGCATTGGCGATATTAATGGGATATGATGTCAAATAAATACGTACATTACGTAGATTTTAGCAGTGGTCGGATCAACTTACCCTTTTTTTTGGTGGACTGATTTCGGTTTGTTTATCCTACCTCTTTGCTGCCGATGCAGCAGTGTGGTCAGGTGCATCCTGCTACATATCTTCTATTGAAAGAGGACTGTTTCCCTTCTGTAACTTTCGGTTCCAGAGGCTCGAAGTGATTGGAAATTCGACCGAATTAGGTGACTGTCACCGGTCGATGATGATGATGATATATAAGGGCGCTCAACTACGGCGGTCATCAGCGCCCCTTAAAAAACTAGTCATGGCAAAAGCCAGATATAAAACTTTCTAAATACTATACAAGTGTAACAAAACCTATTAAAACTACACGTACATAAAAAACATCAATCAAAACCTACTAACAATTTCGTGCACTAAATCCTAAACCCTAAACTAGACAAGAATCTAAAAACCTTCTCCACGGGTCTCCACGCACGGCTTACACGTGGGTGGGCCTGTTGACCGTCTCCCTCGAAGATGTGTAGTGTTTAACGCCCGCTTTTACTACATACGGCACCGCAGGCGGTGACACTGAGGATACATGAGATGAAGATGGAGCACCGGTGGTATGAGATGGTGGGGGAAGCCGGAGGTCCCGGAGAAAATCCGCCCGAGCGCCGTGTTGTTACCGGTCGGAGTTCTCCCCAAATGATGACTCCGAAGATCTCGGAGATGCTCTTGGAGTTTTCTTTTTCTTGGTCTTTTCGGGAGCAGGCTTTGTGCTTTCCTACAGAAAGGCAGTTCTATCATACAGTCTTGAATTTTATCTCTGGCGCTGGGAACATTACGGGCAATTTCGTTCTGTTGCTGGAAGTTGATTATTTGTCAGGCGACCTAATTGAGATGTTCTTAGTTGTAGTAGTCTTAGGTGGTGTGCATGGAGCTTTACGCGTTAGTACAGAGGCTTTAGGTTGCGATCTGGGCACTAGAACTTTCTCTGACATAGTTGCCCCGTTCATATCGCATGTTTGGGTACCAGCTTCCCGTTTTAGTGACGGGGTAGCCACCACAGAGCTGTAGGTACGGGAGCTAGTTATAGAGGGCCTGTGGATATGAAGAAGTTTGCGGGCTTCCGAAAGGGTTACCTTCTCTTTAACCCGGATCTCCTGAATGGCACGCTCTTCAATATAACGGGGGCATTTTCGTGAACTTTATGGCTGTTTACTGCTACCGTTAACGCATACTGGAGGTGATGCACATGCATTTTCATGCATGCCCTCTCCACAGCTGACACATGTAGGCACACCTTTACAGAATTCACTACTGTGACCGAACCGCTGACATTTGTAGCATTTCAGATGTTTAGGTATATATGGTCTAAATTCTATCACTTCATATCCTGCATTGATCCTTTGAGGGATCAAAGGTCCAGAACAGGGTACAAGTAGGAACCATTTCCACTCGCTCTCCCCGTTGCACACGATAGACTGCTGTAGCGCCTTGTTCCTGCGGGTTCTCCTTGAATATCCTCTTTGGACATGCCATCAAACGCACTAGTGTTCACAACACCACGCGAGGAATTCAGGGTCCTATGCAACTAGACTTCTACGGGATAACTGCCCAGCATGTTGGCCTTCAGTATCTAAGCTGCCTGGGATGCTGAAATTGCTTCCACCATCAGCGCGCCATTCCTAGATTTTGTACAGGATTTTACTGCACCAGCTATTTTATTGTGATATTTCTTAACTATAAACGGATTAGCCGTTGCGAAAGTTCTGCCTTCCTCTGTTCTTTTAATTACTAGGTAGCGAGGATGACACTCAACTATTTCTTTTACACTGTTAAAACATTTTTTAAAATTTTTATTGAAAGGAGGGTGTACCATAATAAATGAGAAAAGTTTCATCCCCCAGTGATCCCCATTCACCATGGAGCACAACAAGGGGTCATCCCATTGGGATGCCAGGGCTAAACAGGGGATATAGCGAGCTCGCCGTCCCACTCACCCTGGAGTTCGGTACAATACCTAGTCCTGGCCGATTGATTAGGGGTGGGTTAGTCCCTAACCTCCCGTTTAGGCAAAGCAGAAACCAAAGTAGGGTATTAGAAATGCACACCCTCCCTGAATTCAGAAGAGCACTGGAATGAGCTCAGATGCGCATCCCTCAACCAGGACAAACCTTTCCACCGACTCGGGTCTCCACGTACGGCCTACACGTGAGTGGGTGTTTTGACTGGCCCCTCACCACTAAGAGGAACCCACATCGAGGGTGCCAGTTTGGCTCGGGCCCCCTGGATCGCCAATTCCCGTACGTACCACAGTAGGCCTCTGGGAGATTTGGCAATGAAGCCATTAGCTCTCTTGCTCTCCAATGTTTCTGTGTAGTGGGTCCGACAGGTAGGGCTTCACAGGTTAGAAGATGTTTTTCAGTGATTTCCTTTTCTTTGTTGCACAGAGGACAATTGCGACTTGTATAAATTCCAATTCTTTGTAAGCCCCTAGGGGAGAATGGATTCATGTACCATCACAAATAGTAAATAAACTGAAAATGATATTTAAGGAACAAAATATCATCTTGGCTCCTACAAATAGATACTTAATATTCAAATTGTTAAAAACAAAAGATGAAAACCCACCAATTAATAGATCTGGAATATACCAAATAAGTTTTAAGAATTGTGAAAAATAACACAAAAGGTCAAACTAAAGGAAACCTAAACACCAGAGCTAAAGAGCACTTTAGAACATCAAATTTAAACAAGAAGATAACTCAGCAGTAGCATTTCATTTTTGGAACAAAAACAATGACATTGATCCAAATCCAAAATTACTAAAAGGTATGATAAACCAAAACAAACTGACATCGTGGGAGAACATCTGAATATGGAAAAATGAAGATCAAGTAATGAACCTTGAAATCCCATTGGTTGATAATTTAATAAAGAATTTCATAGTTCCACCACCAGAGAGAATATAGCAGTCAGCAGACGACAGTTGGACCTTCGAGGTTGAAAATGAAAGCAAAGCTCCGGAAACTAGTCACTGAATAATATAAAAATATAAGTGATGAAGTGTTAAAAACCAACTACAAATAGTTTTTTTCTATATTGAAGGATTTGTTTAAAAATGTGTATGTTACATCCATATGACTTTTCTTTTCATTTTCACCTGTTTAAATTCTGCAAACTATCCGTATGAAGACTTATTTATCTATTGTACTTCCTGTAAATAAAAATAAATCTTTGCATAAGTAGTTTTATTATACATTATATACTTAGTATTAGGGTATAAAGGAAACTGCATGAGGCCAGGTGTTCCAAAGTTCTTCCTGTGACATTGCAATCAATAACTGAATACAGAGCACATTTAAAAAAATTACAATCATTGCAAAGCTTATAGCAAAAGCACTGAATATTTGAGATACACTTGATGGCAGACAAACAAATTGTGTTTTAAAGATATCAACATTTTTGGTATACTTGGACAACAACTCAGGAGCAGGAATTAAGTGTGCACTGTTCTCACTCTATCAACCAGCAGGTTACCACACAACAAATTTTGATGCAGAAGTAACAGCTATTCATATTTCACTCCAATACCTTCTATACAGAATAGATAAATTCAAAAATGCTGTCATACTTTCTGATTCTAAAGCAGCATTATATGCAATAAGTTCATTAAAATGTTGTCAATGAAAATTAAAGAATGTCACAAAATGATCAAACAACTTCAAAAACTACAGAAAAGAATTATATTACAGTGGATAACTGCACATTGTGGAATTGCTGAAAATGAATCAGCTGATTTTCTTGCCAAAAAGATGCAAATTTAATTCAGAACAAAAGTGAAAACTTACCCTTTACATCCATAAAAAGATTAATTAAAAACAAATATAAATAAACAATCAATATCTAACAAACCCAACGATAAAAAATGGAACATTTTAAATAAAATCGAGAAATTATTCCAGAAATACCACGTAATGCTGCAGTAGCAAAGTTTAGATTACTTACGGAACATGATTATTTGGCCAAATGCTTACAAAGAATTGGAATTTATACAGGTCGCAATTGTCCTCTGTGCAACAAAGAAAAGGAAATGACTGAAAAACATCTTCTAACCTGTGAAGCCCTACCTGTCGAACCCACTACACAGAAACATTGGAGAGCAAGAGAGCTAATGGCTTCATTGCCAAATCTCCCAGGGGCCTACTGTGGTACGTACGGGAATTGGCGGTCCCGGGGTCCCGAGCCAAACTGACACCCTCGATGTGGGTTCCTCTTAGTGGTGAGGGGCCAGACAAAACACCCACTCACGTGTAGGCCGTGCGTGGAGACCCGTGTCGGTTTAAAGGTTTGTCCTGGAGGTTGAGGGATGCGCATCTGAGCTCGTTCCAGTGCTCTTCTGAATTCGGGCAGGGTGCACATTTCTAATACACTATTTTGGTTTCGGCTTCGCCTAAACGGGAGGTTAGGGACTAAGCCACCCCTAACCATTCGGCCAGGATTAGGTATTGTACCGAACTCCAGGGTGAGTGGGACGGCGAGCTCGCTATATCCCTTGTGTAGCCCTGTCATCCCAGTGGGATGGCCCCTTGTTGGGCTCCGTGGTGGGTGGGGAGCACTGGGGGATGAAACCTCTTCCATTTATTATGGTAAATCTCAACCCCAATAAAACATGAGTTTTGGAAAATATATGTCTAAGAACAATGTTAAACAAGTAGTTGAGTGTGGTCCTCGCTACTAAGTTATCAGAAGGACAGAGAAAGTTATAAGTTTTACAATGTTTAATCCGTTTATGATTCAGACAGGTCTTGACAACAGAGCTGGTGCAGCTCAATCCTGTACAAAATCTAGGAATGGCACGCTGCTGGTGGAAGCAGTTTCAACTTCCCAGGCACTAACATACAGAAAGCCACAATACTCGGCAGTTTTCCAGCCAAAGTGGAGCTACATAGGACCCTGAATTCCTCGCGCGATGTCGTAAACACTAGCGCGTTGGATGGAATGTCCAACGAGAATATTCAGGAGAACCTTCAGAAACAAGGCGTAACAGCAGTCTATCGTGTGCAACGCAGAGAGCGAGGGGAAATGGTTCCTAATTGTACCCTGTTCTTGACTTTTGATCGGGTAGATGTCCCTCAAAGGATCAGGGCAGGATATGAATAGACCATATATACCTAACCCTCTGAGATGCTACAAATGTCAACGGTTCGGTCACACTAGTGAATTCTGTAAAGGTGTACCTACATGTGTCAGCTGCGGAGATGGCATGCATGAAAATGCATGTGCATCACCTCCAGCATGCATTGACTATAGCGGTGAATATCCATCAAGTTCACGAGAATGCCCCCGTTATATTGATGAGTGAGCTTTTCAGGAGATCCGTGTTAAGGAAAAGGTATCCTTTTCGGAAGCCCGGAAACTTCTTCGTATCCACAAGCCCTCTTTAACTAGCTCCCGTACCTACAGTTCTGTGGCGGCTACTCCGTCACTAAAATGGGAAGCTGGTAAGCAAACATGCGATATGAACGGGACAACTATATCAGAGAACGTTCTAGTGCCTAGATCGCAACCAAAAGCATCACTAACACCTCGTAAAGCTCCGAGCACACCACCTAAGACTACTGCAAATAAGAACAACTCAGTTAAGTCGCCTGACAAAGCATCGACGTCTAGCAACAGGACCAAATTTCCCATAGGGTACCAAGCACCAGAGATAAATTTCATGACTCAGTATGATAGAATTGCCTTTCTGAAGGAAAGCGCAAAGCCTGCTCTCGAAAGGACAAAGGGAAAGAGAACTCCTAGAGTATCTCCCAGATCATCTTTGGAGTCATCATCTGGGGAGGACTCCGACGGGCGACAGTCATCTACTTCAGTCGGAATTTCCAATCGCTTCGAGCCTCTCGAACCGAAAGTTGTAGAAGGAAAACGGACCTCTTCTATAGCAGAAATGGAGCAGGAAAATCTGACAACGCTGCTGCATCTGCAGCAAAGAAGGGGCGGGATGAACCTGCAGAAACTAGCCCTACACCTAAGAAAAAGGGCAAATTGATCCGACCACCGTTAAAATCTACGTAATGTAGATTACTATCTCCATGGCTTTCCTTCAATGGAACTATCTGTTAGCTACCGACCTATTTCCCTCACCAGTTGCGTATGCAAGGTGATGGAACGCATGATAAATGGGCGGTTGGTGTGGTGGCTGGCAATGCACAACCTATTGAATGACATCCAGTGCGGTCTTCGACGACGCCGTTCAACAGTGGATCATCTTGTGTCCCTGTCGACGCAGATTATGAACGGATTTCTTAAACACTGTCAAACCGTCGAAATATTTTTGACCTCGAAAAGGCCTATGAAACGTGTTGGCGGGCAGGGTTGCTACGTACTCTGCACACTTTGACTATACCTGGATGCCTACCACTCTTCTTCAGGGATTCTTGAAAGACCGCGTATTCCGAGTATGGGTTGGCTCGGTGTTTTCGAATCCTTTTGTTCAAGAGAACGACGTACCACAGGGATCGGTATTAAATGTTACGTTGTTTGCTATTGCGATTAATTCTATCTCGGAATGTGTACCTCTAGGGATCTCGTCATGCCTATTTGTAGACGACCTTGCCGTCTACTGTACATCTCAGCGCACACCGTTTTTAGAGTGCCGTCTACAGACAGCCTTAGAAAGCTTTAAGAATTAGAGCTTAAAAACGGGCTTCGATTATACGCTGTGAAAACAATCTTTGTTAACTTCTGGCGTCGTCAGAGTGGACTACCTCCAAGGCTCAGTTTAGGCGCTGATCTACTACTGTTTGCAGATGAGACGAGACTCCTTGGATTGATATTTGATAGAAAACTTAGTTGGTCGTCGCATATAGCACAACTGAAAGCATGATGTGACCGATCTTTAAATATATTGCGGGTACTAAGTGGAAAATCGTGGGGAGTGGATCGTACAGTGTTATTGCGACTTAATCACGCACACATCCGTTCCCATTTAGATTATGGTAGTATCGTTTATGACTCAGCACGACCATCTGTGCTGAAGAGATTAGGCACAGTCCATAATAGTGGCATACGTATAGCTGTTGGGGCATTTTCAACGAGCCGAGTTATAAGCCTGTATGCTGAATCTGCAGAACCTCCTCTGTAGTACAGGCGCAACATGTTATTAGCAAATTATGGCTGTGGACTTAATTGCATGCCCACACATCCATCGCTTACGCCGTTCTTTAACTCCTTAATGAACGCGCGTTATAGGAACACTTCTATTAAGCCAAAGCCACCTGCTTTTCGATTCTGGGAGCTCCTTAGACAGCTTGATACTGAAATGCCCAAGATGTATCCTAAGTGGGAGACGACATACCCTCCTTCGTTGTGCAGAGCGTCCCACGTTGATCTTGGCATGACTAAATATGATAAATCTACCATGTCTATGTCTAGTATCCGCACATGTTTTCTAGAATTTTTATCGCGATATGAGGAACATTTTATAATTTATACCGATGGCTCCAAGAATTCAAATGGTGTTGGTTGTGCTTACGTGTGTGGAACCGAACAGTATACATTTGGATTCCACACTAGCACTTCAAATGTTACTGCAGAGCTTTATGCAATACACTGGGCCATTTTACACGTACGTCGACGAAAGTTGGGGGACTGCTTAATCCTGAGTGATTCCCTCAGTGCACTTCGAAGCCTGTGGCAGCTGTGTAACTACCACCCTATTGTGCAGCGTATTCAGGATGCCTTCCACGTTTTACACGCTTCTGGCGTTAGCGTGGTGTGTGCATGGATCCCTGGTCACGTAGGCTTGCGGGGGAATGAAATCGTGGATTCAGCAGCCAAGACGGAGAGCTTTGCACACCTGCTGGCAGGAAGAGTGGTATGCTCTCCGCAATAAACTTGGATCTGTGAAAGATCTTCCGATTCACTGGGTTACCTCCTGTCGTTCATCTCGTCCGAGGTGAGTTTGGCTCGGTTGCGTATTGGGCACTGCTTTTTAATCATAGTTTGCTTTTTAAAAAGGAGCCTGCTCCACTGTGTCCGTTTTGCAATGAAGCGTTATCTGTATGACACGTGCTGCTAAAGTGTTTTTACCTAGCACACCTTAGGACGTCTCTCCAGCTGCCGTCCAGCTTTGCAGAAAAGCTACCGAATGATAAGTAGTGGAGAAGGTTTTTAGTTCTTTTCTAGGTTAGATTTTAGGATTTAATGAATGAAATTTTTGGTAGGTTGGATTTATATTTGTTTTTTATTTATGTTACTTTTGTTTGTTTTTTGTTATGTACGTGTATTTTTAATACGTTTATTTACACTTGTATAGATTTTTTAGAACAATTTATATCTGGTTATTGCCATGAATTACTTTTTGTAAGGGCGCTGATGATCAAGCAGTTGAACGCCCTTATATCCAAATCACCACCACCACCACCACCACCACCACCACCACCACCACCACCACCACCACCACCACCACCACCACCACCACCACCACCACCACCACCACCACCACCACCACCACCACCACCACCACCACCACCACCACCACCACCACCACCACCACCACCACCACCACCACCACCACCACCACCACCACCACCACCACCACCACCACCACCACCACCACCACCACCACCACCACCACCACCACCACCACCACCACCACCACCACCACCACCACCACCACCACCACCACCACCACCACCACCACCACCACCACCACCACCACCACCACCACCACCACCACCACCACCACCACCACCACCACCACCACCACCACCACCACCACCACCACCACCACCACCACCACCACCACCACCACCACCACCACCACCACCACCACCACCACCACCACCACCACCATCATTGCCAGAGCCTAGCATTTGAAAGCAACAACAACATTTTTGGTATTTTTGTTTATCTGAATGTACCAGTTATATAAAATTCCTTCTAAGGTTTCTCAAGCTATTACCGGAAAATTCAAAATATTAGTTTACTTAAAACATAAGGATATTAAACATTTCATATTTTAATTAAAGTACTACAGAACGCTTTTGGAAAATACAAGAATTTTTTCCATATAAAGGGTAATTTGAGTTATGGTACTCACAAGCACACACATACAGGTAGAGGAAGAAATTCAGATCCTCGTTAAAAAAAGCCCTTTCTTAAGATCAGAGGGTTCAGATATTTATATTGAATATTTGGGAACAAATATTTGGGTAGAATACAGCTATTCCTCTACTTACTATAAGTACATGTGGGGAAAGTTTTAACAGGTCTTAGAATTGGAGAGGCAGCTCTTGCAGATTGCAATTCTGTACAAAGGATTTGCATCAGAATGTTAATGTTGTCAACGGATGACCTGAACTATCAAGGATATCTTCACAAAAATACCAACATAAAAAGTCAAATTTTATTTGTTGAATTCATACTACTTCCTCTATTCTTGCAAATATTGTTTTTACAAAGATTTATTTCTCTATTTCATGGAGGTTCATTTCACGTATTTCATATGGACAGAACTGTTAGGCAGCTATAGAATAAGGCATTACATAATTAATGCAAATTTCAAATTATCTGGATAATTTGCAGAGGGATCTCGTAAAAACAAATTATGTTTTATTTGAGCTACGTAATAGTAATGAGTGTGATTTAGTCATTAGTACCAATAACACATACTGACCGGCTAGCCCCGTAGCTCAGTCGGTAGAGCACCTGCCTGCTGTGCTAGGTGTCCCGTTGGCAGGTCATCTTCCCCAGACTCTGGAAGTATGAATAAGAGTGCGAATGTTTGCATGATCTAATGATTAAAACCCAATGAATACGAGTTAACCCCTTGGATATGTTCCAAATGAGAACGCCGCCGATATGACCATTGCAGTTAAAGGTTTAAAAGCCGAAATTGACTTTGTCGGAGAAAGGTCTAAGGTTTAAATAAATAAAATAAAGTTTCGTGCTGTTACTAAACATTTCTAGCTGAAGGGCCGCACAAGTCAAAATTGAATTGGATGAGGTTCAGACGGACTCTCTAACATTGAAGACAATTTACTTCTGGATCAATTAATTTAAACGTGGACGTAGAAGCACCGAAGATAAAGTGCTCTCTGATCTACTAATTGAGGTCACCACACAGGACACCACTGAAAAAGTCCACGATCTGGTTATGCAAAACCGTCGAATCCAAATCCGTGAGATTGCTCAGGCTGTAGGCATCTCAACTGAGCGATTGCTTAATATCCTCCATGAAAATGGCATTGAAAAGTCTGTGTGCAAGTTGGGTGCCGCGATTGCTCAGTCGACCAAAAGCGCATCCGGAAGAATATTTCTATTCAGTGTCTGGTGATTCTTAATCGCAATCCGCAAGAATTTTGCGCCGATCTGTGACCGTGGATGAAACTTGGATCCATCATTGCACACCATAGTCAAAGCAGCAGTCAAAATAATGCAAAAGGGCTGGTGAAAGTGCATCAAAAAGGGCAAGGGGCATTTTGTCAGCTGGTTGGGCAATGGCCACTGCCTTTTTACTCTCAAGGAATAATCCTCATAATTACTTGGGAAAAGGCAGAATCATAACTGGCTCCATTATGCATCATTGTTGAATCGTTTGAACATTAGTTGACTGAAAAGAGATGGAGATTGAAACGCAAAAAGGAGCTCTTTCACCAGGATAATGCACCATCGCACATATCAACAATCGCAATGGCGAACGTGCATGAGTTGGTCTTTGAATTGGTTACTCATCCACGTTATTCGCCAAACTTAGCCCCAAGTGACTTCTTCCTGTCCCCAAACCTGAACATTTGGTTTGATGATAAGAAATTTTCATCAAATGATTGATAGTCACCCTCAACGAGTATTTTGCAGACCTCGATGGCACTTATTTTTCTGACGGGATGAAAAATATGGAGCATGGACCCCGGCTCATTTAAGCATCATTTCACCCGTTTCATTTATCGTCCAATGTGGCTTAATGTTGGAGGACGTAAAATAGCAAATGAAAAACAATTCGTTAGACCAAGTGTATAGCCATCAATGGAGACTATGTCGAGATATAAGGTGAGATGTTCACATTCACACAAAAAGAAAAAATAATTATTCTTGATTTTTTTACCAGTCTTATCAAACGACCCGCGTATTTATTTATTAATCCAATTTTTTAAAATTATATGATATGGTATGGTTATCAAAGACAAAAGCATAAAAGTAATGGAATTCCAGGGAAGAAATTCTACAAGGAAAAATTGTAAGAGAGGACAATATAATAGAGCAGGTAACCAGGGAATTGGAGGGCAACCATTAATAGAAGAAATGCAAAGATATAGAAACAAATGGATGGAACACCTCCATCGAATGAGAGAAGAAAGAATAGCAAAACAAGCTATTAATTATAGACCTAGAGGACGAAGACTAATAGGACGTCCCCAGAAAAGATGGCTTCAAGAAATATGAGACCGAATCAGGCTAATGCCTAATCCGTGAGGGAAGAAGAAGTATTAAAACAACCGGGAAAGCTAAGTGGAACAACTACTTCAACGAGGATGTATCTTATGAAGTTACGAGCAAAAAGAACAAAGGCTGAGACTAATTGAAGATAGGAGTAAGGTGAGGATATAAGGACTTAATGCATTTATTCGAAACGGTAAATTGTGAATTGATGGACGGATGGCTAAGCTGAGAAGCGCTATAAACATCCACGACCCGGAGGAAATCGATGTCGATGCAGCAGACTCAAACCACCTGACTTGAATATCTGATGCGAACGTCCGGAAAACATGAGTGATTTCGGTATGCATTGGCAAGGGGGAAGGATGAACAGTGCAAATGGAAGAGAAGATGATGGAAACTCGGAAACGGCGGTCGGTGGTGTAAAGAAGAAAATAAGGAAACATGAAGTTGTATTATGGCAAGTACAGAGTGAAACAAGTTTGGGAACCGAAGTGATCAGGGAAAAGCAGAGTGAAACAAGTGTACGATTTCAAGAGATTAGAAAAGGGGTGAGAATTAGGCAAGGGATATCGAGATGTATGGGCATATCGGTGAGGCAAAATCATGGCTATAATGGGCAAAATGCACAAAGGAAAGAATAGAGGTAGGCCGTGAGAGGTAGCGGAAAAGAACAATAGATAATCCGGGGAGGTGAAGGGGAAAGGAGGATGTGAGAATAATAGTAAAGTGAGTAAATCCAAGCTGCAACGAACTTAAAGAAGTGAGTGTAATAAGAAGTTGAAATAAGAGGTAAATAACGGTCAAGGTAAGTTAAAATTTTTCCAAATAGCCAAACATCAATACGGCTGTACAAATTGCATAAAATGTGACAAAGTAACAGGCAAAGGGAAGAAAAAGGCTAGTGAAGTTAAATTACCAGGCATGTTTTTTAAGTCAGTACCGTTTTGGAATTAAAAAAAGACGTGCGTAGATATCGCAATAATTTTATTTTTACATGAAAGCCGGTACCTTAATCTACTTTTCTATATAATTTCCGTGAATATTAAGGCAGTTTTCATAACGTGGCACCAGTTTTTGAATACCCTCCTCATAAAATTCTGCCGCCTGACGTGTTAACCACTGTATCACAACTGTTTTTACTTCGTTATCGTCTTGAAAACGCTGACCGCCCAGATGTTTCTTCAAGTGCAGGAACAAATGATAGTCACTGGGCGCCAGATCAGGGCTGTATGGAGGATGATCTAGAGTTTCCCGTTGAAAAGATTTGATGAGATCTTTGGTCCGATTAGCCACATGTGGACGGGCATTGTCATGCAGCAAAACGATACCCTTACTCAACTTGCCACGTCTTTTGTTCTGGATTGCACGGCACAGAATGTTCAATGTCGCACAATAAGACGCTGCATTGATTGCCTCATTACGAGGCAGAAACTCGACTAGCAATACTCCTTTTCTGTCCCAGAAATTGCTTAAACTTCACTTTTGTGGGTGATGATGAATGTCGCCATTCAATGGATTGTTGTTTTGATTCTGGTGTGACGTAGGCCACCCATGTTTCGTCACCAGTAACAATTTGGTCTAAACAATCTTCACTTTCATTGTGGTACCGCTCAAGGAAAGTCAATGCCCTGCCTAAACGTTGGGTTTTGTGCAAATCCGTCAACATTTTCGGAACCCAACATGAACACAATTTCCGGTACTTCAAGTTCTCGGTCACAATGCGATACAAAACACTACGAGAATATTCAGGAAAATAGTCGCACAATGATGAAATTGTAAAGCGTCTGTTTTCTCTCACCTTTGCGTCCACATTCGGCACCAAATCTTCAGTAACGATCGAAGGACGCCCACTCCGTTCATCATGCACATTGGTGTGGCCATCTTTAAATGCTCTCACCCATTTCCTTAGCATTCCATCACTCATAATGTTTTGTCCGTAAGCTTCACAGATCTGACGAAGAATATCGTTCGGTTTTACGCCTTTAGCACTAAGAGATCGTATAACAGCCCGTACTTCACAATCGGTGGGACTCACGATTGTCGAAGGCATCTTAAACACTCAGTAACCAGCGTATACAATGAAGAATCAGACTGTAATGGCGTCAGTGCGTAGACAAGAGATGTAGGTAACCAGCGCGCATGCGCTGAACGCCGACCGTAGTGCTGCGGCGGCGGAATCGCATGACGGTACTGACTTAAAAGTCATGCCTCGTATTTTTAATAGAGAAAACAGACGCAAAGAAAGGGAATATATGTAAGTTAGGAATATAGTGAGGTTAAATAAATTCAGACCTAGTGAAACAATTACTAATAATAGTAATAAAAAGCTGAAACAGGTGGAGTAAAGAAATAGGAAAAGAAAGAAAGAAAGAAAGAAAGAAAGAAAGAAAGAAAGAAAGAAAGAAAGAAAGAAAGAAAGAAAGAAATCGATAAAAATTTGTGCAGATATGTAAAGGAAACCATTTATTATTATAGGGAGGAGACACTCAAGTATGTAATGATTGTATTTAAGGGCTGCTTTATTAGCAAATTGGCCAGGGTCTGGCTTAGGGGTATCCCAAGCTGTACTTCTTTTATAAGATAATAAATCATATAATCAATTATAGTATTATTTCAGTTCATATTGTGATAAAATTAAACACAAACTTCTGTGCAAGATGGGTGCCACTTTTATTGACACCTAATCAACAGTTGCAAAGGAAAACTATTTCTGTTAAGAATTTGGAGCGCTACCGTAAAAATCAGTGAATTTTTGAGACGGCTTATTACCATGGATGAAACTTGGATACATCATTATACTCCATAAAATAAATCAGTCAAAACAGTGGATTGCGCTAGGCGAACCAAATCCAAAAAATGGCAGTAAATTTTGTCAGCTAAGAAGGTTTTAGCGAGTGTTTTCTGGAATGCACAGGGAATTACTTTTATTGGCTACTTGAAGGGATAAAAGTATTACTGGTGATTAATACGTAAGCTTACTGCAACGTTTGAGTAATGAAGTGAAAAAAAAAGACCTCATTTGGCAAAGAAAAGAATCTTGTTTCTTCACGACAATGCTCTGGCCCGTCATTCAGTCATTGCGTTGGAAAAATAGGCGAAATAAAGTTTGAATTGCTTGAACATCCACTCTATTTGCCAGATCTATCACCCAGACTGCAACCTGTTCCAAAACTTCAAAAAATATCTTGGAGGACGAAGATTTCACAGGAACGAGGAGGTCATTGATGCGGTAAACAGCTATTTTGATCACCATGATAAAGTCGTACTACAGAGATAGTTTAATTAAACTAAAATACCGATATGACAAGTGTATTAGCCTTTCTGGAGATTATGTTGAAAAATAAAGTAAAAAATAAAATGTGATATTTATTTTAAGGTCCGGGATTTATCAGTCGATCCTCGTAGATCCTAGATTACAATTATCTCAACCGTTGTTCATTAGTAGACTCAAAGTGCGTTAACATACAAATTGCCTTAGTAATGTTGGTTGACTTCTCTGTCTTGTGTAACATTGATGTTTGGCCCTACAGACCTAGTCCTAGGACCCTGCAGGCCCAAGTCCTCTAGCTACTCCTTTTCGTTTCTTCATATGAATTGTGATATACAAATAGAACTAGGAGGCTGTAATTCCAATTCTATATGTTTTACATGGTGATGAGTTGAGGGAGAGATTGACATTTAACCTGTACGCTGAATTTCTTCCTGCAACCTCGTAAATGTTAATCACAGAAAGCGGTATAAACCGTGGACATTTAGTTTGATAGCAACACTGTTAATTTCGTGGACGATTGTCTTTAGATTTATGCAATGAGCGTTTTAAAATTTTGAGGTCCGAAGCGATATTTGTGCTTCTTCAAATCCAACATTGTGCTCGAGGTCGAGATGCTTTGCCCGGTATCTAAGACGACCTCGTATCCTTGGTTCTATATAGATCTGGTAGCACGAATCTCAGAGTCGATGCATAAAAATGTCCATAAAAATGCCAGCTAAAATGATTGGTTAGGTGGAAGGCAGGAGGGAACTTCGTGGGATACACTAAAATAATGTTCAGCACTTAAATATTCAGGAAGGAGGCGAGGGTGGTGTGGATCTTGAAACCCGGCAAGGATCTGGTCTTTCCATGTAACTACCGATCCATCAGCATTCTCACAGTCGTCTCGAAACTATTCGAGCGACTGCTCCTAGCCCGCCTGGCACCTGTTTTTGAGGACAGGCAACTCCTCCCGGATCATCAGTTCAGTTTTCGGCAGGGGCACTCCACGACCATGCAGTTGCTGCGATTGGTTGAGAGGGTAACTCTGGGTTTCCAGGAGAACCTCAAAACCATCGCGGTGCTGTTGGACGTGGAAAAGGCCTTTGCGACCACTTGACGTCAGGGTCTTCTGTACAAGCTCAAGGAAGTTAACATCTCTCCTCCCTATCTCACGCTGATCAGCAATTTCTTCAGGGATCACACGTTCAGGGTGAGAGTGGAAGGAAAGCTTTTCAGTGTCAGACCCATAGCCGCGGGGGTCCCGGGGGGTAGTGATCTATCACCGCTGCTCTTCGCGGCCTACATGTTTGACTTTCCCACGGAACCACAGACAGTTACGTGCCCGTATGCGGACGATGTCCTCATAATGGCACATAATAAAAATGTCAAGTTCTGCTTCCCACCACTGCAACGCCAGCTCCGAGCGATCGGCCGCTGGAGTGAGAAGTAGAGGATGGCAATCAGTCCAGCGAAGAGCTCAACTCCTCTTCTGGCTAAGGTCCGACGCTGACGACCAACGGGATCACTGAGGCTGTGGCAGAGGCAAATCCCATGGGTTACCTCAGCCAAATACCTAGGTGTCCTCTTAATCGCGGGCTAAACTTCGCTTCTCACGTCAAGGCCAAGGCCGGACTTGGACATGCTGCACTCAGGCAGTTATTCCCCATCTTTAAATAAAAAATGCCCACACACCTTAAACTGCGCCGTTATCGGGCGATTATTTCATTTAAGATTCTGTACGGGTGCGAGATATGGGGATTGGCGGCTCCGACCACCGTCCGCAGACTGCAGTACGTGCAGAATCGGGCTCTAAGAATGATCTATGATACTGGGCGCAGATTCCCATCTCATGAACATTCCCAAATCCCATACATGGTGAATATAGTAGGAGAGAGAGAGAGTGAGAGAGAGAGAGAGATCTCGAACCCTCCAAAATAAAATTTCTGCCCATCCCAATCATCTGGTAAGCTCCTTGGGTCGGTATGGCCACAGAGCTCCTCGCAGGAGGAGATACAGATTCCCGAAAGACGCCATGGGCTATTAGCCCATGTGTTTCCTCTCCATCTTTCCAAAAACTCCTGGTCCAGAAATGGGTTTGGAATCTTTACCCTTCACACAGTTTCCTACCTTCTCTGATCGTGCTGCCTACACTCTGACCTCCTTCAAGCGCGGGGACCAGGTGAAGGTGAAGGCAGCTTTAGGAATACATACCGCAGGTGGCAGCCTGAGCGGCTTAAACCCAACAAATCAGAGTAACCTATGCCCGGACACAAACTCTTGAGACAAACAACAATCTTCTATTACTGCCCAGATAAAGTCACACTAAGCAGCTAGGTGCTATGCTCTATCTGTTTTTTTGCAAATTTTGGTCTGTTGACGCCACTTTTTACTCCGGCGGAACAGGGTGTCGTTCTAAAATCTACTTCACTGCAAGTGTACTTCCACCCTCGCACATATTCGTTGCCGGCTTACCTCATTCAACCGAGTCAGGTTCATCTGTCTCCCAGATTGGTTATTTTCTCTTCAGTTATGTATATCTTTCCTCTTTCTTCAAACCTTCGAATTTCAACGGTCGCCAAAAGTCCGTTGGCATTCATTTCACAAAACAAAGAAATCCTGGGTCCGTTACTCCCTCGCTTTCAAATGCACAGTGGAGACCCAAACGTCCATACAGGTTTACTCTGCACCTAAATCTTGCAAAAATCTCGGTGCGTTTTTAAATGTTACTCAACCTCGTAGTTCTTCAAAAATTAAGAGTTGCATAATTTTTTTCAAATTGTTCCCCTGATGTAATTCTTATTTAGGTGGCACTAATATTGCAGTATTTGGTTAAGTTTCTACTTAATTAATCGACCATAGCTCATTAATTATTCATGATTAACATTGTTTTCTTACAGATTGTGAATTATTGCTTCAGATCTGAGTCATTAATACGTATATTTGCCCCTTAGGTTTGTCTGGCGACGAGGATGACATTAAGCGAAGAAAAGCAGCATTTGGCTCAAATGTTATACCACCAAAATCATCAAAGTCATTCCTGGAACTTGCCTGGGAAGCGTTGCAGGATGTAACATTAATAGTTTTGGAAATAGCTGCAATTATTTCTTTGGCACTGTCATTTCATCTACGGTCATCAGCGGGTAAGATTATAATCTTCTGCTTTATTGCGAATTCATTTATATATTTGTGGTGATTCTTAATGCATAACTTCATTAAATGCTGAGTAATTTAACTAGCAATTCACACAATCACCCAAATGTAGTTCTGTATTTAATGCGCATGCCTTAGTTTAGCATCGGATGCCAGAATTGGTAGGATATATTTGCTTTGTGTTGCTTCTTATGCATGTACTCATCAGGAATTTGTGATAACGTTTATGGTGCTTTGCAGTAATTAATCGGGATCACCGAGATAACTTTGTCAAATATAAAATCAGTTGACTAAGATTTCCATATATTATCAGTGGATAATATTGGTGCATTTTACACAAATTTGAAAGCTAACAATCCATTTTAACCTGATTTAGAGTTCTCTAGCCATTAGAGCTGTTGATTAGAAGCCCTAAATGTAGAAAAAGCGAACGAGAGTTCACCACTGGAAATAAAATTGGTGTTAGACATTTGCAATGCGAGTAAACGTAATTTGCAAAAGTACCAGCCGTCTGTGATAAAACGTGTACAAATGTTACTAATCTTCATGGTTAATATTAGTATTGACAATAATGAAATAATTATTAAACAAACATATGAAGATAGTATACAATTAGGTTAAATCCGCTAGTAATTTTAATATTCAGTATTACATTCGTAAAATAAATGGGTGCAAATGGTTCAAATTGCAATGCCTAGTAATAGTAAACATTAATAAGAATAATGGGACAGAATAGCAGATCTTAATAAAGGAATATGCGATCATTCCATCAATTTAAATAGTTGTATGATAATTCTTATTTTAATTCTTGTGAAAGGATTAAACCGGGAAAGAGGAAAAGATTAACATTTTAGTGGACATAAAGGAATAAGTGGCAGGTTAAGGTTATCTATTAGTGAAGTTTAAGTAAAGTTGGATCACAAGAACAGTTCTACTTTTAGATAGCAGCAGTCCCAGTAGTGGCAGTGGTAGTAGTGGGCCGTACTCTTTCGCTAAATGATATTGCAACAAATAAAAACATCAGTTGCTGTCAGAATCACTCTGACATAGACAGCGGAAAATAAACACTTGACACGCTATTGTGCGCACTAGAACAAAACACAATCAGCCCGCCTATGTAGTGAGGCAGTGGCTGTCTGCCTCGCATTCAAGAGATTCCGAGTTCAAATCCTGGTCAGTGTATTATCTGGATGGGTTTTTCCGGTGTCTTCCCTTATCTTGAAAGATGAATGTCGCGTGCTTCAACGCTCTGTGGACCCTGAGATCTTTTGAGCAGCATTTCAACCATTTCATTGTCCAATAAGACTTACGCAAACAAATAAAGTAAATACAAAGGATAAAAGAACAACATTAGAATCGAATCACAACTGAATGCTGAACCACAGTTCACAACTGAACTGCTCTCAGCACTGTCCACTGCATTCGACTGGAGTCACTCTCAACTGTTCATTGATTAGTTTCTGCACACCTCCACTACTAATCTCGACTAGACTGCCGGGCACTGGCCAAGTCTTTATTCAGGGTGTCCCACCTCACTCTACGACCTCAAATATCTGAAATGAAGCACAATATGAAAATTACAATTGGCCAGGAATGTACCTATGTCAGGGGCTCACACAAGGAGAAGGTATGCAGAATCCATAAAGGTAAACACATAATACTTCCAACACCAAGTTGCGTATTTTTAAATGGAACATGTATGCTTTTCTAAACGCATTTGCTAGTTGCCTATATAGACCTCAGAAACTTCATTGTTGTGCATTACATCCGGCATTGAAAATGCACTCACAAATCACCAGTAACGTCTTGTCCTATGAAAACGTGTCACTTCAACAGATGTTCGAAGTTCCCAGCGTTTAGATTAATACGCTTTTGGAATCTGGTAACAAGAGTGTTGCATGGATTCCAGTGTTTCTACAGTTATTGCCTCAAACGCTGCAGTAATACGATGCTGCATATCCTACTGTCGTTGGTGATTCTTGATACATTCTATCTTTCACTGTGCCTCAGAGAAAGAAGTCTATTGGCGTCAAGTCTGGGGACCGAGCTGGCCATCGCACACGACCTCCCCGTCCTATCCACATATTTGAAAACATGTCATCCATAACGTCTCCGGAGACTGTGTGCATAATGTGCAGGTCATCCATCATGCTCGAATCACATTGATAGACACGTTTCCAATCCCATATGCTCTATGAGGAGGGGTAGAGTGTGTTGCAGAAATGATGCATATCGTTGTCCGTTTGATATTCCCTGTTAAAATAGGGACCTAAAATGCGGTTACCAATTGTACCGCATCAAACATTGACACTGCACTGTCGTTGATGGAGCAACTTAGCGAATCCAGTAGGGATTTTGCACGGGATAGTAGTTCATGTTAAGCAGATTCACGTGACCATCATTTTCAAATGAAGCTTTGTCCGTAAACAACGTATTGCTTAGGTATGCTGGATTACCTTGCAACTGCTGAAGTGCAAAACGACAGAATACAATGCGGGATTCAAAGTAATTCCCGTACAGTTCCTGGTGCAGTGAGATATGGAACGAATGAAACTGATGCGATGCCTTTGCAAACTACTGCTCACACTACTGCGGCTCATTCTAGAACCTCGTGCAATGTCGGACACTCACCTCAGTTTTGTGCGCTACAGTAGCCAGAACAGCAATTTCGTTACCAGTGCCAGTCGTTGTCTTTGTACGTTGTAGCTTTATGGGAGTCCAGCTTCCTGTTTACCTGAGTTTAGTGCAGATGTTGGCAATGATACGAAGCGAAGGGCACCGTCGATCTGGGTAGTGTTCAGTGTACAATGGCACAACTGCTGTTGCATTTCTGTGACATTCTCCGTAAATTAAAATAATATCCAGGTTATAACTGAAGGCCGGCATATCGAACTACAACACGGCAACTGTTACACGCCACACGAAAACACGGTTTAATGTGTCAGTATGGAAAGCAATACCCGAAACTTACGTGAATTACATCACAGTATGACAGCATACCAGATCAGGAGACACTAGTTCACTGAAGCTAGAATGTGCCGAGCTGATATCGGTTTGTTTACAGCAGACTACAGGCCAGTGCAAGCAACCGCTGCTCTGTGCACAGAAGTACATGCACTGCATTACGTCAGAAACGGTGGCGTAATTGCATCTTCCAACATCCACGTATTTCAGAACGTATGAGGTTCAGAAACGTGAAACCAAGTGTGTTATCACTAATTTTAGCTCTAGTTTTCATTTTGGTATAATAAGCATACATGTTCCGTTTACAAAACGCAACTTAGTGTTTTAAGTACTATGTTTTACCTTTATTGATTTAGCATACCTTCTCATTGCGTGGGCCCCTTACATATGTACAATGCTGGCCAATTGGAATTTTCATATTTTGCTTTATTTCGGAGATATTTGAGGTCGTAGAGTTAGGTGGGACAGACTGAATAAGAGAATGAGAATAGGCTTGAAACTAACAGTTTAAGAAAACTATCACTTTCACAAGACCTATTGAAATCTTAAATCATAATCATACATTCAGTTTGGGATCTGCAATCATGAACTGAGTCAGAGATACACCATTAATAAGCATTTTAATATGCAACTTGTTACAACCTCCACAAATTAGAGCTCGTAACAATGACGGACTGAAAATATGGAAACAAGATATTATATATCTATGTGCCAAGATGACGCAACAAAGCCAAGGAACATCACATCACATTATTATAGCCCGAAACAATTACATGATTACAGGATTCTCAAAATAAAAATACAGAATATCAAATAGTACTCGATTTAGATGTGGCGCCACTAGCAACAATTCAGTAAAGCCACTCTATTAAAATTTAAAAAATATACACAAACTTCTGGTCTATCATTTAAGATTTACTCAAATATAAGAACAGGTATGCCCAAAGAACACGCCATCATTAAACTAATAACTATGAAAGGCCACACATTCAAATGACAACTACGAGGGTAAAAATGTAGGGTACGTTTAAATTTTAGCTTGGAATTAGTTTTCTGGAGATATGTAGGTATCACATTGTCTAAAATTGCAAATAAAAATAATGTTGTAGCACTCAGATGAGAAGAGAATTTCAAGTCTGGCTGTAAAGTTGCTTACAATTGTAGCTCGCACTTCAAAAGTGGTTATGCGACTCTTTAGTTATTACGGCAACGTTGCTTCCTGAGATGTTCACTTGTCGCCGCACGTTTGGCTCGCCTCTGTTGCGTAGATGGTAGCGTGTCTGCCCCACGTTCAAGACGTTCCGAGTTGTAATATCGATGAGGGTGAGCTATGTGGATATTCTCCCTTACCCTGAAAGACGAATGTCGGGTTACTCTAAGAAATTTTCCAGACTCGTTTTTTATCATTAAACTTTAAGCATTTCCGTGTTTAGGACAGTAAAAAGCACGATTTGAGAAAATTATGGGCATACTGCTCACTACAGGCATACACTTATTTGCGCTGACGACAGGCTTCTGGAAACCTAGAACTGATTTCTTCAGATATATGTATCTAGTTTATTGTTAGTGACTCCAATGTTAGACATTTTGTGCTTCTGGATTCTCTTCCGGCCGGCGGGCTTCTACCTACTCCCTTAAGTTCAAATTTGTGTCATACTTTACTTAACTGTTTTGTATATCCCTATACCTGTCGTACTTACTGCCCACTTATAATTCTTTGAATTAGCAATGATTTGTTTTTGTGGGCTACAACTATATTCTACGTCACGGTCAATGTTTGCTTTGTCTATAAGGTAGTTTACTGTGTATTGGACGCGGGATGTTTATGAGGTTTCGCTTGCGGATCTCGTGTTGATGTACTGTGATTCACTTGCCACTGTGGGCGTCAATTTTATGTGAGGCGTATCCAAGCATCTACATTTAACTTGCTGGTGTGGAGTATCCCCAAAGCAAAATGTGGTTCAGAGTTCACGTCAAAAACTCTAGGTCTTCTCATTCCACTACCATGGGCTCCACCCTCTGATATCCGTGCGGTCAGCGCTTAATGGAATGGCGTTTCGCCGAAGGTGATAGACAAGCATGGGAGCGTTATAGATGACAAGAATGTGTGTAGTGTTTAACGCCCGCTTTTACTACATACGGCACCGCAGGCGATGACACTGATGGTACATGAGATGATGATGGAGCACCGGTGGAATGAGATGGCGGAGGAAACCGGAGGTCCCGGAGAAAACCCGCCCCAGCGCCTTGCTGTACACCACAAATCTCACTTTGTGGTCGCCTGGGATCGAACGCGGGCCGCCTTGGTGAGAGCCAAGCGGTCTAACTACTGAGCCACGGCGCGGCCGTTATAGATGACGATGACCTTCCTAAGAACTTCCGAATTGTTTACTGAGTTTTAATGGGTTGGATTATAAAATAATATTATTTTATATCTTAAGCCCTTTCGTATGATCTGAGGTATGACAAAAGTGAGGCTAGGTGGAAGATTTGAGTTTCTTTATTTTCACACTAATTATGGGGAATTTATAATTGCAGGATAAATGTGTAATAAATTAAAGTTTTCGGACACTTCAGACGAATCTCAGGTATTTTATATGTTCTGCTTATACTCTTTATTAATGCTCTTCTGTTTTGGTTTAAAAATCTGATTCGGATAAGTTAATTTCAATGCATATTTGATAAAATTATTTTTGTAATCCTTACCATAGAAATAGGTAAAGCTTACCACTACATTTCGCGTTTAACTATGCCTATAAAATTATAATGTGCCGCGGATAATGAGAAACTATTTTCATAAGGCCTGCAGTGAAACTTATACAATCAATACAATCAAAGGATAGTAGATACTGTACGGTTTTTTTTTTTTTTTCGAAATAGTTTTTGTAACGTTTTAGATTCTTGTCGCTTCGTGGGGTAAGCTAATTATTCCTCTTGGTGAAACCTCTGTTCTTACGTGTTCACTCTTTGTTCTAAGGGAGTCTTCATCCTTGTAGATGTTTCTTCAAGAGAGGAAAATGCTGAAATTCGCTTCGAGCGAGATGTATGCTCTAGGGAGGGTGGTTATTAATGACGTAGCGAAACTTCTTGAACGGTGTTTCTGGAGTTTGAGATCGCACGTTATCGTGAAGGAAGACATCATTGGTGTGAAGTTCCGGTGTTTTCATCTGAGCTTCGTTCAAACGAATGAAGGCGTCGCAGTATCGATCAGTGGCTATTGTATGTTCTCTTTTCAGATACCTCATAAAAGTGACATCCAACTTCTTTGTGTGTTCTATATTTGCGGGTTCATCGCTTGTGACTGTGATTGTGGAGAAAATTCCCTTCCGTGGAATCCCGCTGCAAAATTTGCACACTTGCCACCAGGTGCATTTCAATGTGTTGGTTGCACAAATTTCGTGGAAGGCATTTGGAACAACCTATCCTAAACTGCAAAGTATTCTGAACAATGAATGAAAGCCTCCAAAAGGCACTTCCAATTCTACCATCATATGCCGTAACGTGATCTTGTTCTCCTGAATCAACTCCGACACAAATTGTATTCATATGCGTTGATGGCGTGCTAGGTCGGCCACTCCAATTCATATCGGTGATATTTTCTCTACCAGCCTTAAACTTTCGATACTATTCTGCAACATGCTGACGAGATGTAACAGTCTCCCCAAATGTCTATCAGTTTCAGGCGAACGTCAAACGCGGTTATGTTTTACACAAAAAAATACATAAATAAAAAATAAATAAAAACTAAAATATGCTCAACACATGCCCTGACATCGTGAAGCTATACCAGGGCAAAGCTGTTCACAGATTTATATTCTTTATCCTCCTGCCTTATTTATTAGTTCCATTTACGATACTTATCTTTTCAGATATTCCATAATCTAACTTGCCAAATAATCCTAACCTACTAGCTAACTCTAACCTACTTGCTACTGGAAACCAGCAGCTTTAGAACTCATGAAAACTACCCACCCTACCTATATCATATATCCTACTTGCTAACATTTACATTCACTATTGTCATGTCCCACTAGCTACCGGAAACCAGTAGCTTTACAATTCCTCAAACTAACTCACTACATAAGTCTACTACATAAGACTTTCTATCTTTTATTTGCTGTCACTTCCTATCCGACTATTGGTAGTAATATTCCTCTCGGTTAGACTTGTAGTGTTTCCACCATCATTTGGAGAGAATTCGTCCATCAGTTCAGATTTTTTTCGTAAACATTATTCTATTGCAGATGTCTGCTAACTCCGCTCTTCTTCTGAGTCTTCCGCTAATCTGCTTGTCACCTCTGCTCCCATTCTGCGTATGGATGTCCAGTATTGGCGTCTCCTGTTGTTCCTTTGTGGTATTTCCTGGTCACATATATGATGTTCCTGTTGATCTTCCATTTCATTTTCTCACCTTATTCCATCCTCTGGTTCTCTTTGTATATTCCTTTTTGACCTCCTTGGTTCTACAGCTGCCTGTTCCTCTCTCCTTCTCCGTGGTTCTCCTCTTTCACGTCTTTCTATCTGTTGTTGTTTATATTCCTCCATGACTCGTGTAGAGATGATCTCGGCCATTTCTTCCAGTGTTCTAAAGTCCCCAGGATCTCTGACGATATTATATACATATTTTCCTTGTAGCATACTTCTATGGGGTTCTAACAGATCTGTATATTTTTACATTCAAACAATGTGTGTTCTGGTGTATCCTGTATATTGCAGCTGTCACATATATCACTATCTGAGCTTCCAATTCTTTTGAAATAGCTCCGATATGGTCCATGGCCCGTTAGAAATTGTATACCTGCTCTTCTTGGCTGTATTTGTCTTAAGCGTAATCTTTCTCTTATATTTGGAAACAAATTGTACGTTCTTCTACCTTCCTCTATGTTGTTCCATTCTTGCTGCCATTCTTCTATAAGTCTCTGATTTATTTCCTTTTTGGTAGAGCACGGATATCCTATTATTTTCTCTACTTTACTCAAGTCCCTTTTTTTAACCCAATAGTTGGCTCCTCGCTGTTTGATTATCAAGTCCAATGACCAAGTCCCCACTGCAGTTAATAGTGCCATTGTAGATGTGGTCTTAACGGCTCCAATACATTTCAATAATCCTGTTCTCTGTATGGATCTTATCACCTTCACATTCTTTTTTATATTAACTCTATCAGCCCATACCCCAGCTCCATATGCTGTTATTCCCACAACAAAACTCATGTGGTATGAAGTTATAGCCTTTGGCGGTAATTTAAATGTTCTCGTTGCTAAAGTAGACAATTTCATCATTATTTTTATAGTTTTTTCTTTGGTTTTCTTTATGTGTTGCTCAAAGTTTCTCTTTTCATCCAGGTATATTCCAAGATATTTAATTACTTTTCCCTTTTTATATTTTCATTATCTATCTTAATAGTCGGGTCCCTAATTAACGCTCCTTTCAGTAGTACATAGGCAGATTTGTTCGCTGATATTTTTAATCTGGCTTGATTACACCAGTTGTTAAATTTCTTTAAAGTTGAATTCGTTTTTCTCTCTAGCTCCAACCTACTATTTGCCTCTGTAATAATCAGAATGTCATCTGCATAGGCAACAATTTCGATGATATTTGTGATACAGCTAATTCTTCTAGTATTGGCTCCGTCATGATGTCCCAGAAGAGGGGCCCCAAAATGGATCCCTGTGGGCAACCTTTGGTAATTTCTCTTGTGATTTTTCCATCTCTGCTGGTGACATGTACCCGTCTATCTTTACAATAATGTCTGAGTACATTGTATAGATCTTTTGGGTATTGTTTCGCTTCCATGATTTTAAATAGATACGGCCACCATAAGTTGTCAAAGGCTCCAGCGATGTCAATGAATACTCCTAATGCATATTTATTTTTACTTCTTTTTATCGCTTCTAACGCCACATGTTAGCCACCTCAGTGGATTTCCCCTTTCTGAAGCCAAATTGTTTCTGGGCCATGCCTATCATAATTCGACATTCCTTTATACTTTTTAATATTAATTTCTCTTGTACTTTTCCTATTGTGTTTAATATACATATTTGTCTATATGTTTTTGGCTCTGTTGGATCCTTATTTGCTGATTTTTTAGTATTACTACCTCTGCTTCTTTCCAACAGTATGGAACTCGCCCCTGTACTAGGCATTCATTAAGTAGGCTACATAAGTATGGTGCTATAGATTCTTCCAAGTTTTGTAGAATTTCTGCATTTATATTGGTGGTCCTGGTGCTTTTCTCTTCTTTAGTTCTCAGATTGCTAACTTTACTTCCGAAACGTCATATGGGTAGATTCCTCTTTGATTAATATATACATTTTGAAAGTCACGTCGCATAGCTTGCTGTTCCTCATTCTCTTGTTATTGTTCGTCACTAGAAGCAATTTCTGTAACAGGTGATTCATAGAGCTTGTCCACGATTCTGTATAAGTTCCATCAGGTTTCTTTATTGTTGAGATTACTTCCAGTGCTTTTATTTTCTCCATGACTATTTTATACGGAGTCCCCCATTCATTTTCATCCAAATTTTCCTCTATAAGTCTTTTCCATGTTTCTTGTCTCGTTTCTTCCAGCTTGATCTTATATTGTTTCACTTCTCTATATTCCTGAAGTCTAATCTGTTTTTCTTGCGCAGTCCGACTTAGCTGATAATATCTTCTTAACTTCCTCACTCTGCTCCTTAGTTTTTGCAGTTTGTCATTCCATACCTTATACTTTCCATCAGTATTTGTACATTTCTTTAATGCCTGCTCCATCGCCTGTTGTATGCTTTGAGTTAATTGCTTAGCTTTTTTATCTATATTTCCTCCAATTTGTATTTCATTGGGAATTTTAATTGAACCTCTAAGTTTTGCCCAATCAGCATTCTTTATCTGATATTTTCTTTTCTTCTGATGATTTTGATGTTCCCCTTCTGTCCATGTTTCTATATCATAATATATTAAATTGTGATCACTAGTTGTTAGTTGTTGCGCCGCTTTCCAATTACTGATACGATTCACAATTTCTCCTTTGGCTACCGTAAGGTCTATATTCTCCTCTGCTCCAGCTCTATTTTCAAAAGTAAATGGATTAAATGGTGTATTCATTATGATCATATCGTTCTGTAGTAATATTGCTTCTAATCTTTCTCCCTTATTTCAGGATTTTTACTATACCACCTCTTTGATTTGGCATTACTATCCATACCATATATAATGGACTCTCTTGACATCATGTCTAGTACTCTTTCCATCCTTTCAATGTGTATTTGAATATCATCACTATATTGAAAACAATGATTACATAGGATGAAGCTTACACCATCAGTTGTTACCTCAATTGTGTAATCTTTACCACCTGTATTTCCTTGTTGATGATTAGAATTATTGCTTTTGGCTGATCGCCCTCTACTATTATTCTAGTTGTAGCAGCCACATGTATAGGTTTCCCTTTAAAGACATACGGCTCTTGTATGAATAGGATATCAAATTGCCTGTCTTCTATTACCTTTCTTAATTCATGCATCACCAGCCTTGATCTCTGTGCATTTATATGACCTTTTTATGCTCTTTATTTGCTGTATTTCATTTACCATTACCATTCTTTGTTTAATAAATCTTAGATATTCCATATTTCATTAGTGTTATTATTATACAAATAGCTCTATATATAATATCGCGGTCTTACAGGCAATCGCAGGTTCCTCACATATGTAGCAATATGTTTCTTCTTCACTTCCAATGACTGATAGGTCTTAGAAGTTGCAGTTGGTTTACCTTGTTTCCTACTTGTTTGTGATCCATGTCTTATGTTCATTATCTCTTACTCCATTCCATTTGGGTTATCCTGTCCATAGTCTGTTCTATTAATTAACTGTTCCCAAAACATCTTATACATTGGGCATACATTCCTATTTTGACAGTGTACTTTTGTCCCAGTAGTTAGGTTTTTCTTTCTTGTGCTACATGGAATTCATACGGACTTCTCCTTATCTTTAGCTTTTTGACACTCTTTCTTTCTATGATCTTGTTCTCCGCAGTGTGAGCACACAAATACCTCTTGTTTACAATATTTTGCCACGTGCCCTAGCTTTTGACACTTCATACATTTTGCTACCACAATATAATCTTTGAACTGAACCGCCTGGAAGCCAATATATATTTTATCCTTTTGAATAAGTTTATATCTTAGCCTGGGGTCTACTTCTATTACATAATGAACTGTTCATTTATCTCTAGGCCCTGTTTTAAATCGTAAGGTTACCTTCTGGTTAAATTCTTCCCATGTCATTTCATCTTTATAATTCTGTTCATACATATTTCTTTTGATGTCGTCTTCTTTTTATGTGGATAAAGCATAAATTATCATTAACGGTTGTTTTTTCTTGGCCGGTTCTACCTTAATTTCCTTATCTTTTACATTCTGACAATTCAGAATTTTTTGCACATCTTCCTTTGTTTCTGCCTCGACTATTACAGTTGTGTCCGTTACCCTTACATTAGTTATTTTAATTTTTTCTTCCACTGGCTTTAGATTTTTGGTAACTATGTCTTGTACCACATCTTCCCTTTTACCTTCTGTCGATATAATCAGCACCGTATGGGTTTACTTCTTTATAGCCCTGTCAAATTTGTCCTCCGTGTCAGTCATCCTTTGTCTCATGACCATTTGGGCATAAGAAGGCTTAGGCTGTACCAAATTGGTTTTCAGAATATTATTTTCCGCTTGTAGTATAGTTACTGTAGCAGACAAGTCGTTAAAGGCTTCAGTTATCTTGCCCATCTGGGCTATTATTAGTTTCTTGGTTGATACACTAACTTTATCAGCAGCTATTGCTGCATTAATTTCAGTTATATATTCCATAATACTGGAAGGTATATGTTCCTTAGCTGTTATCTCTCCCTCGACCATTTCTTTCGACGTTGCACCTACAGATTTCATTGGAGACCTCTGCAGTGACCTTCTAGGTTTGAAAATTTCTTGCTCTTCCACTCTTCCTCTGTCCGCCTGCGTTATTAAGCACCTCTCGGCTGCCCCGGACATACCAGAACACCCAGGGTCGGGACGTGGACCCGGGAGCAAGTTTGGCACTAGTGTAGGGCCGCGTACTCACGCAAGACGCTCTACTATCCACAACTGGAAATCCTGACACTTTCCGGCAGGGGGTTAACTGCCAAACTCCGACCCAGGAATATAATAACTGAGCGAATTCCTTCGCGATAAAATTTTGCTAACGAGTCACCATTTGTGTTTCTGTACCTAGCGTTGTAGGCGGCAAATGGTTGAAACTCTTAACAGTTGCCAACCAAATGTACTAAAATTATGTCAGTCTATTAATTTCCCTATAGCGGAAGAACAAGGAATATGGATCCTGTAATCTTAGTTTCTGATCATCCCTCCTATACATATGAAGAAAGGGGAAAAGAACAAACTATTAAACAGTACGAGGGAAACGGATATACCTATTTTACGTCGAATTAGTCCACTAGCCATAAAATAAACATTGGATCATCTGGCGCCACATTGGCGACTGATAGCTTAGTATGATGTAGATATATTTGTTTTAGTTTACGTCCAGCAGAGTTGTCATATGAAATGGTTGAAATGTTGCTCAAATGAGCCCAGAGATTAGAAGCGGGGCGGGCAAGATGAGCACCCGAAGTGCGAAATGGTTTACCCCTACAATCACCCCTTCCTTTTCCCTTCTATCTAGCACCTAAACCGGTGGCGTGTGCCATGGTAGTAATCATTTGGGTTTTGGAGGAAACGTCTTGAGGGACGTAATCAAATGTATACACGTTTGAACGCAAGGTTTGGTCAGGAAAGCACGTAGAGAACATGAGTGAAAGACGTAACGACTATGCTAGTTAGCTCATAATTGAGAAACCGCTCTCACCACTTTGCTGACGTAAGTTTACAAAAGCAGTTCTGTATTCTATAAAATTAACGCCACAGTTTATGTGAAAAGTGCATTGAAATTGTTTACAATGTACATAGGCAGTCGCGTACTCATAGTGATACTTTCCTAATTTACAGTACTGGTATCCTTGTTGGTTTCTTTTTATATACAAGTGTTTCAATGTCTGGCTGCAAACTATATGAACTTAAGCTTGGAACACATTGAAGATGGTCATCCGAAATGCTACTTCACGTCTTCAAATTTCGCACAAATGTTTCTGACTCCTGTAAGGCAGTAACTTATTTTGTTTCGCATTATGTAGTACACCTTTTATAACCGACATTAAAGACGGAACATTTGTTCTGTTCTATTTTAACTTCTGTATAAGTGCATTCACACAATCTATTAACTGTATAAACATGTTATATTTAATTGATGGAAATTAATAATTTCTCAACACTAGTCATATATAGACTAAGGTTTACGATAGATAGAGTCAACAAGAAAAATTAAATGCCACGGCCGGGATTTGAACCATGGATCTGGTTTCCGTCCAGTCGCTCTAACTCATTGAGCTACCATGGCCAACGTGCCGTCATGGCATTAAATTCTCCATTTGATTGGTATATGTTTGTGGCAACTTACTATCGTAAGTACTTAAGTCCCAGACTTCATCATTTAACACATATTTAATATATATATATGATATATGATATATAAATAAATTTGGTATATCTCGAATGCGAGAGCCCCTAGTGGTCTACCGGGGAAATATACCAGTCAAATGGAGAATTTAATGTCATGACGGCACGTTGGCCATGGTAGCTCAATGGGTTAGAGCGACTGGACAGAAATCAGGAGATCCGTGGGTTAAATCCTGGCCGTGGCATTGAACTTTTCATTTTGACTCTATCAAAAACCTTAGCCTACATATGGCTAGTGTGGAGAAATGATTAATTTCCATCAATTAACTAAACTAATAAGAGTTAAAAGATGAAGCCTGGGACTTAAGTACTTACGATAGTAAGTCGCCAAAAACGGTATTTCTCGAATGCGAGAGCCCCTAGTGGTCTACCGGGGAAATATACCAGTCAAATGGAGAATTTAATGTCATGACGGCACGTTGGCCATGGTAGCTCAATGGATTAGAGCGACTGGACGGAAACCAGGAGATCCGTGGTTCAAATCCAAGCCGTAACATTGAATTTTTAATGTTGACTCTATCTATCTGTATGAACATGTGTTTATCTTGTAAACTAAGGTGAGGTTCGTAGAGTTGAAAAGTTAACTTGCCTAGAAAAGCTAAATCACAAATAAAAACTATCACCTTTAAGTTCCGCAACGCAATACTTTTAGTTGTTCGAAAATGTGAATTTCTTTTCGCAGCTCCAACATTTCTTGCAACAGTTTGCCTCTGCTTAGCCAGCTTAGCCATGTTGCTGGCAATAGTATGGTAAATTCATTCTTGCAACAGTTTGCCTCTGCTTAGCCAGCTTAGCCATGTTGCTAGCGATAGTATGCTAAATTCAAATATTCAGAGTCCCATATTGTCAAAAAAAAAGTTTGAAACATTATTTGTGCAGTGCATGAACTCTGATTAGAGTTAAGGTTTTAACACAGACAATATTCTATTCAAAGTGCCTGATTTCGCACAGAGTGCTTCTTGCTGAATAATGCCCCGACATTTGGTGTGCGTTATAGGCTTCAGCATGGGCCCATAAAATGCCTCGTTAGGAAGAAACTCGTAATGTATTAAGCATTTGAACGAGGGTCGCTTGATAAGTCTGTAAATTCACATGAAGGAATGGAATATTTTTGTTGCAACTTTGTGGGTGGTAAGCTCGGTTATTCAAAAGATTGTATAGAAAATTTGATTGTGCTACAGTACACAGTTCATTGTTGACAGCCATCTGAACTGGTCAGTGTAATAGCTGCATTTTAAAATGGAAAAAGGAGTTTCATGCTGTTAAACATTCTCATTTGAGGGCTGGACTACCGCACAAGTCAAAACTGAATTGGATGAAGTTCATGCGGACTTTGCACCAACATTGAAGAGCATTTACTTTTGGATCAAGGAATTTAAACGTGGCCGTAGAAGCACCGAAGATGAATCGCGCTCTGGTCGCCCAGTTGAGGTCAGCACACAGGACACTATAGAAAAAAAATCCACGATCTGGTTATTCAAGACCGCCGAATCAAAATTCATGAAATTTCTGAGACTGTAGGCATCTCAGCTGAGAAAGTGAACAATATCCTGCATGAAAAATTGGCAAAAAGGCTCTGCAAAATGGGTGCCGCGATTGCTCACAGTCAACCAAAAGCGCATCCGGAAGAATACTTTTACCGAGGGTCCGAGGGTCTGGCAATGTTTAATTGCAATCCGCAATGCCTTTTGCGCCGATTTGTGACCGTGGATGATACTTAGATTCATCTTTACACATCAGAGTCAAAACAGTAGTCAAAACAGCAGACAAAGTCTGGTGAAAGTGCACCATAAGGGAAAGGGCCATTTTGTCAGCAGGTAAGGTGATGGCCACTTTTTTGGAATTCTCAAGGAATAATTCTCGTAGACTACATAGGAAAACGCAGAACAATAACTGGAGCCTATTACGCTTCATTTTTGTATCGTTTGCAACATGAGTTGGCTGAAAGGAGACCGAGATTGAAAAACGAAACGTACTCTTTCACCAGGATAATGCACCATTGCACATATCAGCAATCGCAATGGCTAAAGTGCACGAATTGCGTTTTGAATTGGTTCGTCACTACAGTATTCACCATACTTAGCCCCAATTAACTTCTTCCTGTTCCCAGACTTGAAAATTTGGCTTGGTGGTAAGAAACTTTCATCAAATGAAGAAGTGATAGTCACCGTCAAGAGTATTTTGCAGACCTTGACGGAACCTATTTTTCCGACAGGATGAAAAAGCTGATCAGTGGGGACTATACTGAGAAATAAGGCGATGTCCAAGTCGAATACTGACGGGTTGTTAACAGCCAGAAGGTTTTTGCTGCGTACCCACACAGGTTTTGGGTCTGACCGCAGGTGGATAATTTTGCTGGTTACAGGATGATGTGGGATTTTTTGATGAGGAAATTTGATTGAGGTAGCTTTTTGCTCCTCTTTAATTTTGTACAGGATGCCAAACAGCTTTTTTGTTTACACCCTGGTATTTTATTTTGCTAAAGTGGGGTAAATTTTGTAGCCAAACAGCTCATTTGGAGATTTGAAATTTAGCTTATGCTGCTGTATGGAATAACTCCTTTGGAAATTAATTATTCTTTCACACTGGCCGTGTGTAGGCTAAATTGTGGAAACGTTGAGTCAGACTGAAAAATTCAATGCCATAGCCGGGATTTGAACCACGGATCTTCTGGTTTCCGTCCAGCCGCACTACCATTGTGCTACTATGGCCAACGTGCCGATATGACATTAAATTCTCCAACTGACTCGTATTTTCCCGGTAAACCACTTAGGAGTTCTCATAAACACATGAGACAACTACCTTAATGGCGACTTACTACATGTAAGTACTTTAAGGCCCGGGCTTTATAGTTAACCACTATTAGGTTAATTAATGGAAATTAATTATTCTTTCACACTGGCCGTGTGTAGGCTAAATTGTGGAAACGTTGAGTCAGACTGAAAAATTCAATGCCATAGCCGGGATTTGAACCACGGATCTTCTGGTTTCCGTCCAGCCGCACTACCATTGTGCTACTATGGCCAACGTGCCGATATGACATTAAATTCTCCAACTGACTCGTATTTTCCCGGTAAACCACTTAGGAGTTCTCATAAACACATGAGACAACTACCTTAATGGCGACTTACTACATGTAAGTACTTTAAGGCCCGGGCTTTATAGTTAACCACTATTAGGTTAATTAATGGAAATTAATTATTCTTTCACACTGGCCGTGTGTAGGCTAAATTGTGGAAACGTTGAGTCAGACTGAAAAATTCAATGCCATAGCCGGGATTTGAACCACGGATCTTCTGGTTTCCGTCCAGCCGCACTACCATTGTGCTACTATGGCCAACGTGCCGATATGACATTAAATTCTCCAACTGACTCGTATTTTCCCGGTAAACCACTTAGGAGTTCTCATAAACACATGAGACAACTACCTTAATGGCGACTTACTACATGTAAGTACTTTAAGGCCCGGGCTTTATAGTTAACCACTATTAGGTTAATTAATGGAAATTAATTATTCTTTCACACTGGCCGTGTGTAGGCTAAATTGTGGAAACGTTGAGTCAGACTGAAAAATTCAATGCCATAGCCGGGATTTGAACCACGGATCTTCTGGTTTCCGTCCAGCCGCACTACCATTGTGCTACTATGGCCAACGTGCCGATATGACATTAAATTCTCCAACTGACTCGTATTTTCCCGGTAAACCACTTAGGAGTTCTCATAAACACATGAGACAACTACCTTAATGGCGACTTACTACATGTAAGTACTTTAAGGCCCGGGCTTTATAGTTAACCACTATTAGGTTAATTAATGGAAATTAATTATTCTTTCACACTGGCCGTGTGTAGGCTAAATTGTGGAAACGTTGAGTCAGACTGAAAAATTCAACGTTTCCACAATTTAGCCTACACACGGCCAGTGTGAAAGAATAATTAATTTCCATTAATTAACCTAATAGTGGTTAACTATAAAGCCCGGGCCTTAAAGTACTTACATGTAGTAAGTCGCCATTAAGGTAGTTGTCTCATGTGTTTATGAGAACTCCTAAGTGGTTTACCGGGAAAATACGAGTCAGTTGGAGAATTTAATGTCATATCGGCACGTTGGCCATAGTAGCACAATGGTAGTGCGGCTGGACGGAAACCAGAAGATCCGTGGTTCAAATCCCGGCTATGGCATTGAATTTTTCAGTCTGACTCAACGTTTCCACAATTTAGCCTACACACGGCCAGTGTGAAAGAATAATTAATTTCCATTAATTAACCTAATAGTGGTTAACTATAAAGCCCGGGCCTTAAAGTACTTACATGTAGTAAGTCGCCATTAAGGTAGTTGTCTCATGTGTTTATGAGAACTCCTAAGTGGTTTACCGGGAAAATACGAGTCAGTTGGAGAATTTAATGTCATATCGGCACGTTGGCCATAGTAGCACAATGGTAGTGCGGCTGGACGGAAACCAGAAGATCCGTGGTTCAAATCCCGGCTATGGCATTGAATTTTTCAGTCTGACTCAACGTTTCCACAATTTAGCCTACACACGGCCAGTGTGAAAGAATAATTAATTTCCATTAATTAACCTAATAGTGGTTAACTATAAAGCCCGGGCCTTAAAGTACTTACATGTAGTAAGTCGCCATTAAGGTAGTTGTCTCATGTGTTTATGAGAACTCCTAAGTGGTTTACCGGGAAAATACGAGTCAGTTGGAGAATTTAATGTCATATCGGCACGTTGGCCATAGTAGCACAATGGTAGTGCGGCTGGACGGAAACCAGAAGATCCGTGGTTCAAATCCCGGCTATGGCATTGAATTTTTCAGTCTGACTCAACGTTTCCACAATTTAGCCTACACACGGCCAGTGTGAAAGAATAATTAATTTCCATTAATTAACCTAATAGTGGTTAACTATAAAGCCCGGGCCTTAAAGTACTTACATGTAGTAAGTCGCCATTAAGGTAGTTGTCTCATGTGTTTATGAGAACTCCTAAGTGGTTTACCGGGAAAATACGAGTCAGTTGGAGAATTTAATGTCATATCGGCACGTTGGCCATAGTAGCACAATGGTAGTGCGGCTGGACGGAAACCAGAAGATCCGTGGTTCAAATCCCGGCTATGGCGTTGAATTTTTCAGTCTGACTCAACGTTTCCACAATTTAGCCTACACACGGCCAGTGTGAAAGAATAATTAATTTCCATTAATTAACCTAATAGTGGTTAACTATAAAGCCCGGGCCTTAAAGTACTTACATGTAGTAAGTCGCCATTAAGGTAGTTGTCTCATGTGTTTATGAGAACTCCTAAGTGGTTTACCGGGAAAATACGAGTCAGTTGGAGAATTTAATGTCATATCGGCACGTTGGCCATAGTAGCACAATGGTAGTGCGGCTGGACGGAAACCAGAAGATCCGTGGTTCAAATCCCGGCTATGGCATTGAATTTTTCAGTCTGACTCAACGTTTCCACAATTTAGCCTACACACGGCCAGTGTGAAAGAATAATTAATTTCCATTAATTAACCTAATAGTGGTTAACTATAAAGCCCGGGCCTTAAAGTACTTACATGTAGTAAGTCGCCATTAAGGTAGTTGTCTCATGTGTTTATGAGAACTCCTAAGTGGTTTACCGGGAAAATACGAGTCAGTTGGAGAATTTAATGTCATATCGGCACGTTGGCCATAGTAGCACAATGGTAGTGCGGCTGGACGGAAACCAGAAGATCCGTGGTTCAAATCCCGGCTATGGCATTGAATTTTTCAGTCTGACTCAACGTTTCCACAATAACTCCTTTGTTACGTCGGGTGCCCGCAAGCCATACGGGTACCCGGTAAAGCCTGAAGCGGCGTCTCGTAGCGTCGTAATCTCCTAGAGACCGAACCAGGGCGCTTCTATGAGCTGGAATTTGAGCGTAAAATTTTGCCGCCCGGCGCCTAATTTCATCCTCCACGTATGGGAGAAGAGAAGCTTCGTAAAGCGACCTCACGGGGAAAGAACGGCCTACAGAATAGATGGATCGGAGTCCTCTATTCTGTGCACACTGATTGTATACTATCCAGCTATCTGCAGCCATGCCCCAGATTTCACAGGCGTACAACATGAGTGGGATTATCAGCGCTCGAAAGAGGTGTAGCTTTAAGCGGACTGGCATCGAGCGCGAACGCAGTATTGAGTACAGAGAGGCAATAGCCCCCTGTACCCCTGCCGATAGTTCCCTGATGTGTCCGCGGAAAGTTAGGGCTCTATCAAGTTGAACGCCCAGGTACTTGATGGAATTTGTCCACTCTATCCTTCGGCCTCTAAAGTGGAAGTTGGGGTAAGGCGAGGTGTTTATATATAACCTCCTTTATATATAATAGAAGGTGTACACACACCTTCTTTTATTTTCAACAAACAAAAGCATTCCAAAGTACAAAGATATTCCACTCTTTGCGTAATTCTTCAGAGATATTTCACTCATCGCCAACATCCTCGGGAAAAAAGTTTGCAATCTAGAAATACCGTGGTTCATCGTCCGAATAATGAATTGAAACGTGTGTCTGAAACGCACAGTTGTTACGACGCTTTAACAATATCTGTTAATTTTCTGACCTGGTAAGACGGATACCATTTCAATACAAAATGGTTAATCAAGTAACAGGTAAAACAGATTCGATTTGAAGAATACGTCTATTTCCGCGATGCTATTAACGTCCAAACAACGTGAGAAGAATGACCATTTTGCAGGCCACTTACATTGTAAGCCCACGACACATGCACGAGTACACGCAAGATGCAATGCCATATGTTAGACAATATGGTCATCCAGACTTGATCATTACGTTCACCTGTAACCCACAATGGATTGAAATCAAGAATGAAATGCTACGCAGCAGAACACCACTTGATAGTCATAACATCACTGCCAGAGTGTGTGTGCGTGTGAAATGATGTTAATATTATTGTTATTGGCGGGGATAAGATCGCAAAATGAAGTAGCCCTAGCGTTGGCTTCATCTGGAATAGCTGCTAATTTATTAGAAGGCACATTTATTAGAAAAGTTTATTAGAACTGCACATTCTACCTTGAAATTACCATTGAACATGCAAATAATCAAACATCAGCTTCTAACATCGCCAAAAACAGCGTAAATGGAGAAGATTTTATATGTATGCAAATTGATAATTTGGGACGAATGCACGATGAGCCACGAGGTCACTTGAAGCACTTAACAGAACGTTGAAAATATTCGTGAGACAATAAGAACCTTTTGGTGGTGTCATGATTCTGTTTTTAGGTGATTTTCGTCAGACTCTCAGTGATCTGCCGAAGAACTGTTGAGGATGAACTAAACGCGTGCTTTAAGTCCTCAAATTTGTGGCACATAAAACCACTCCAATTGATACTTAATATGCGAGTGTTTTAGCAAAAAGATCAAACTGGAAATATATCTTTGAAGCAGTTGTTAGACACTGGAAATGGTAAAGTCGCCATTGACACCTCGACCGGATTAATTACATTAGCCTCTTCATTCTGTCACTTCTGTAATTCTCTCACTTCATAGACTCGAAAGATGAGCTTATTAAGCATGTTTTTCCGGACATAGCGCAAGAGTGCACTACCAATAATTGGCTGAGTGAATGAGCAATATTGGCGGCAAAAGATACAGATGCCGATGATCTCAATGTGACCATACAGAATTTTCTTCCGGGGGAGTTGCTTTCGTAAAAATCAGTTGACACAGTTATTAACCAGAATAACGTGGTCAACTATTCCACAGAGTTTTTAAATTATTTGGAATTGCCTGGACTCTCACCTCACAATTTAAAATTAAAAGTAGGATCATTGGTGATCAAGCTGCGTAGCATTAACCAACCAGGACTGTGCAATGGAACAAGACTAGCTGTGAAAAAGCTAATCAATAACGTTCTTGAGATAGCAATCATCAAGGGCAAGTACAAGGGGAGGATATCTTGATCCCGCGTATTCCGATGATTCCAACGGATTTACCTTTTGAACGTTAAGCGTTTACAATTTCCCGTGCATTTGCCCTTTGCGATGACCGTAAATAAATCGTACGGGCAGTCGTTGGAATTTTGTGGAATAAACTTAGAGTTTCCCTGTTTCTCTCATGGACAATTATACGTCGCGTGTTCACGCATCTGAAAACTATAATCTTTATATATTTACGCACCACAATAAAGACAAAAAATATTGTTTATCAGAAAGCTATAAGTTGATTAACTTAATTGCAACTGTGTTGAATTTAAACTTCACCCCCAATCGCAGAATAAATAACTAACTAATCCGAATTTGTTTTATTTATATAGATCAGTTCAGACAACTTTTATTGGCAGTACGAAGTTTGTCGGATCAGCCAGTATAATACAGAATTTTTTCTTGGTATTTTACGAGACTTATCAAACGACCCTCGTGCGTCATATCAAAGGCACGATCATGAAAAACATGAAAAACAAAAGAAATATTTGTTCCCCCAGTCCCAATCACACATTCATTAATGGCTCATGTTGCCCATGGAATCCAACATTGAAGTGACAAGACACCACGTGAATAGAATCGATTTAGTTGGTGCTGTCTACCTGTGTCTAGGGATTTGTGGGGACAAGAGGGACTCGCACTTAACAGTGCCTTTCATCCCACCCCTTGTTTACAGTTATGCGACATTCAGTTTATAGGAAAAGGAATAGATGCTGCTGTGCCATCAACGATTTTGCATTTGAGGATGTCTCCAAGTACCAGAATGCGTTAAAGGCGTTTTTGCAGGTAGGGTAAAATAAGTACCGTAAACAAGCTTAAAGCATTAGCGTTAACATCGTTAACATATTAGGAGTAGACGAAAGCATTGAAACAAAATAGTATTAGAATTAAGGATACTGAACTGTAATGTTATAAAGACTGAACGATATGGGCACAACTCGGATGTTGGAGGTGACGGATTCAATCCCCGCTGATTGGATCCTCTGACTTACTTTTTCCTGGTTTTGCATGGTCACATAGGTGCATACAAGGTATCACTTTTACAACAGATTTCTTGTTGATAGTTTCTCTTCATTTCCCTTGTAATCTGCAAAGTGTGTTTTTCAGGCTACCGTTTAGAGTGGTGCCATGCAGTTGGTGCAGATGTTTGTATAGTATAGCAGCGCAAAGAAAATCCCTGTAAGGAATGTGCTGTGGGACAGGGACAGCGAATGTGTTGCGCAGAGAACGCTCGCTATACATGGAGCAGACCGTTAATAAAACATGCGCCCTATTCATTCTGTACATTAAAACCGAGAAGATTCATTCACAAAAGTAGAAGCCGTCAGAATGTTTTTGAATGGTCTGTAACTGTACTGACATGGGGTGTCATAAGCCTGTCCAGGGAGGGTGTGGGAACCTTCGCCAGCTCCCCGACCCTCGGAGACTTTCTCTCCTGTGGAGTAGTATACATTGCCACCGCTGTTGTCGGCCCAGTGGGGGGAGGCGGCGGCGTTGCGTGGTTTTCACATGGGAATTCGACAGTGTCGCTGGCTGAGCATTGGGTCTTGGCGCCTTGATGAATATCTCTCAATAGTTGTCAACAACTTGGCGCGTCTCTGTGGCCTATTTGTCCTCGATTCTGCGGCCTCCTACGGTTCCTTCATCTCATCCTTTCACCCGGGAGTATTAGCCGTAGTAGACAAGTGTGGAGATCTCAGTATGCGAGCTGTACCATTTCGTGTCTGCCCCCTTTTTTTAATATTGTAAAAAGAAAAACATTTCTGTGTGTGAGTTTCTAGGATATTCTCACAAATCACTGAAGTGCACTTTATAATTATTTCACCGTTTAAAAGCAATGCTATTTACAACGAAATGGGATCAAATATTTTTAAAATCAATATCTAAGCTATATAAATGACCAGTAATCCTACCACACTACCGATATGTGTTCCTACTTATCTATCCTGAACTTCGAAACTTTGTATGTTTAGTTTCTCTGCTACATACTTAACAATAAGCAGGGAAGTGTGGCACTCGATCCAAAACTTGGATACCGAAATTTTAATAGAAATACATGCTTTGAGGTCACTAAATCAAAATAGTTTTAGACAAATGCTTGTGTGTGTGCGTGTGCGCGGGCGTGCGCGCGCGTGAAGCGTGTAGCCCAAAAAAAGAAACTTGGTACTTATTATATTCAGCATTTTCCAAACATGAGACAAAATAGTTTATAACGATTTCGACTAAAATACTATATATTTAGGATATATTCGTGATAAATGAGATGCACATTCTGAAATTTCTAGGATTTTCTTCAGAAGTCCTCTCTTTTGCGCAACTTAAAAGTCGTAAGGGATAGAGAAAATTTCGTTAAAACAGTCAGTTTATACGTAAAATATGAAGCTATTAACAGTGAAGCAAACAAATATATACAGATATATTTGTATATGTCAGTTTATGTTTGACACTTTTTTTCTTTTTGTGGTCTGAACCATTTCGGATAGATTTCTAGTTATTTGTATTCATTCTCCAATATTTATTAATATTTTTCAAAAATAGAAACTAATTATTCACTTTTTATCTCCTGGCCATAGATAGAGAACAGAATTTGAAGTCATCGCATGGAACCAACCTAAAAGATTTGACTCGATTAAAGCTAAATCTTTCTACATTCTTCTTGCAACTACAAAAAGTTATAAATTAGATAATTTGTGGAAATGTTTATCTCGATTAGCTTGAAATGCTTGAATGTACGAACAGTCTGTGCAACATTAGAGATCGTATGTGAGTGTACCATGTCATTTTTGGGTTCTGGGATAACACTTAAATTTATACAATAAAGTTAATTTTTAACACTTTATACAATTTATGATCATTTCACTAATAATTGGTGGATTTATTTTCAGAGGAAGAGGATCCTAGTGCGAAGTACGAATGGATAGAAGGAGCTGCAATTCTAATGTCCGTTGCAGTTGTTGTCATAGTGACAGCTGGGAATAATTACAGCAAGGAAAGGCAATTTCGCGCTTTGCAACGTCAGATTGTGAGGACACAAAAGTTTACTGTGGTTAGAGGAGGACATATTATTGAAATACCCACTTCAGATATTGTTGTTGGTGATGTTTGCATGGTAAGTGTTTGGAGAGATAACCTATAACATAATCCTGAGTACCATCATAGTGGTAAGTAGAATTGTACGCTACAATATATATAGGTAAGTACGTTAATGATTATAATGCCGTGAACATATTAAAGTCGTACTATTTAAATATTTATGGTAGTATCAGTTGCATAATTAAAAAATCCACATATTAACATTAAGCATATGCAAAGATGGGTGTTTGCATGACACTTAGCTATTACGCTATAGGGATAAGAAAATATTTCCGCGAACAAAATTCATTGGTGCATAATACTTCTTACAGGTCATTGCTGGAAGCCTACATGCTTCTCAGGCTCAAAAAATTAATTTTTGTCCATACTCGTAAGTAAAATATGTTGTTCGTTACCAACGCTTTCAATTGCCACGTCCCTATAAGCGCCGCCGGAATGTTATTCAGGGGTTCTTCTACATGCAAGGAAATGTACTGACAGTTGGTTGCACACTTAAATTGGTTCAGTAGAACCGGGTTTGAATTCATGCTTTTGGATCTGTACTAACCAAGTGAAAACCCAGAGGGATGTTTCATACTCAGGACAGTTCCTCCAAATACCAATTTGTTAAGGAATGCTGTACATGTCAGATATATTCCTCAGCAAAATCCATACTCTTCGTGTGAAATAAAACCCTATTCAGTCTTATTTTACTATGCGCATTTGCACACTTCTCAAGGAATACTGATATCACTGTCGCTGTGGTCCAATGTTCATTGTTTCGATGTTTTCCAACTCAAAAGCCTCAGGTTGAAGCAGTATAACTATTTTTTTAACTAGAATATTTGCCAAACCTCTGCGTAATCCAGAAGCATTGCATGTGCAGTTTATTGTGAATGTTTCATTTTAATGGCACTAAGATTTCAGCATTAAAAGGCTAGAATATGGAACAATTTCCAAGTCCATGTATAAAGGTAGAAGTTAACCTTCTGCCTACCAAGTGGGGTACTGTGGTACTCCAATGACTATTTCAATATTTGTAGCTGCTTGAAATAGTTTATAATGGGTAAACTATGTGAGATTAACTGCAGCAACAGCATTATAACCTTTGGAGTCTGTTGTACAGAGGTGTAGAAACACTACTCAACAAATACAATAGAAATGTATTGAACATGATTCATACAGCAGCCACAAATGCTTAGGTTATTTGGAAGACAAGAAATCCTGACTGTGAGGCTCTTGCATATGACAGAAAGACAACATTTTTGTTAGACCTAGGACAAGAACTTATAAAGCCTTACATGAAGCAAAGAATGCAGAAGTTGAATGGAATGACCGCAAACACGAGAACAGCAATGAAGAAATTGTTTGGTGGAGATGCATACAGAGTGACACAGCTCAAATCCCTCTGCAAAGGGACTGTCACTGTTGGACATTGCAAATTGTGTTCCAGGAAAAAAGACCGGAAATGTAAAACAGAATATGGCAAATGGTATTCTTTTGTGTTGGTGGAGATGCATACAGAGTGACACAGCTCAAGTCCCTCTGCAAAGGGACTGTCACTGTTGGACATTGCAAATTGTGTTCCAGGAGAAAAGATCGGAAATGTAAAACAGAATGTGGCAAATTATATTCTTTTGTGTGTAGTCAACATGCAGCTATGAAAAGATTAAAAGTATGCAAAAATTGCATTGATTCAAAGTGCAACATATGTAACAATAGGCACTGCATTTGGGGAAAAACATGATTTATATAATTTGTTACCAACTAGCTAAGACATTTTTCATTACATTATTATTGTAAAGCAATAGTCATTTTACATTACAGTGATACTCTATGTAATTCCTTTTGTTTCTGTAGCTGTACCATGTCTTAACAATATATTTTGCATTGGGGTACCCTCGTAAACCCCCTCCCCCTGGGTATACCCTGTTACTCTTTTAGCTTTTCGTTGCTCAAGCATTTTCTGACTTCCGCTCATGAAACTGCTCGGTATTAGGCTCTTCGTTGCACTTTGACTCGAAAAAATGAAATAGAGAATGCGACTCATCTAAAATTTAATAAATAGAGAACGTTTCTGTAACCTCGCACTCCACAAGCACTACTAGTCATTCACCGTTGCATGTAAACGTACCTACTAAAGTCATGTCCATGGCCTACTCATTACACTGTTCAGTTCCATCTGAGAAACGCCAGCAATTTCTCAACGAAAGTTAGTTTTCTTCTTTTTCTTTTAATGCTTCCCAAAGATAAAAATCACAGAACGTTGAATCGGGTGAACGAGGACAGAGCCATATGCTGTTATGGATAACTCCATCTTCTAACACATCATCGATTTCTTCTAATGAGTAGTTGGCTTATGTCGTACATTACATATATTACAGATTGTTTTTACATTTGTTGCACACTAGTTATGCATGATAATTTCAGTTTGTTTTAGAATAATTACAGTTAAGTTTTACAAATATTCTACAGTTATATCTTATTAGCTAAGTATCCTACTAGCTATAATTTTCTCTAGATATTCGGTGATTTATTGAATTTGTTGAATCTTCTAAAACTTGTACCTCCTTCTAATATTATTTCTCGGATGATAATAGACCTTAGTCGTTCAGTACTAGCTCATTCACAAATTAGAAGATTGACTGTCTGCTCTGCTCTGTTGCATGTATAAGCCGGATGGTCTATGATATTAAATCGATGTAGATATGATTTCATTTTCCGGTGTCCTGTGACCATGACTGTTAATTTTGGTTCTACTGTAAGTTTTATTCTTAATCTATCTTGAACTGAAGGAACGTATGATTTCGTGACCGCTCCTTTTGTGGTGCTAGATCATCTGGTTTGCCATTCTTCTAGCGATTACACTTATATCTGATTTAATATTGGATTTGGGAATTTTGTTGTATATTGTCGCGAACCCGTTATCTACGATAGCGTTGCTAGTGTACACAAAGTGCCGGCAAATAAAGATAGCTGAGATAAAGGAATTGCCGGCACAGATAGGGTTTCACGTTTGGACGGTTCTAGTTATATCTGGATTGACAGAGAATAGTTTTTTCTTATTTGTTCCACAAATCTCTCGAATTTATCAATGAGGTATTTGAGAAGGCGACGACTTGCCAAGAGTCAGTCGCGAGAGTCGTAAGCAGAAACCAGCTGCAGCGTGTTGTTGTAACGAGAGCTGATAGTTATTGTCATCGACCTTGGTAGACTGTGTATGTGACGTAATGTTGTTACGTGAGAATTGAACAGTGTATTTCTACGGAAATAAAGAACATTTGGAATATCTGAAACTCGGACTTTTAATTCTACGAACCCACAACGTCACAATTAGTGTCAGAAGTGGGATATTACCACCATGGAGGCTGCATTAGAGAAGGTTACAGAAAATGGAAGAAATGAAGACGGCAAATGACACCCTCGCGGCGAAAACAGAAGCGGCAAATAACAACCTGGCCGCAGAGCTGAAACAAATGAAGACGGCTAACCACAACATCACAAAGAAGATAGAAGAAAGGAAGGCCGAATTAACAACAAAGATGGAAGCTGCAAATAGCAATTTGGCCGCGACAATGACCGCGAAGATGACCGAATTGACGACGGAAATGAAAGCAGCGAATGAGACCCTCGCCGCAAAGTTTGAAGAGCAGTTGGCCGGCGTAAAGGAGGACGTTACGGAGCTGCGCGAGCACGTCGAAGACTTGACGAGCCGCGTTAACGAGTTGGAGGGAAAGGCCGACAGCAACACAAAGTCCCTAAACGCCATGGTGGAGGATGTCGTCGGCAAAGAGGTTAAAGGATTTAAAGGTCGACACGCTGGAACTCGACACAACATCTGCGTGCGTCAAACCGCCAAAATAGGACGGCGAGTAAACTTTCGAAGACTTCCGCCGCCAGTTCGACACAGTGGCCAAGCACAACAGTGGTCAACGGAGGAAGAGACCACACAGCTCATAGCCAGCCTCCAGGGACGGGTCACAGAAGTCCTGAACGTGGTCCAGAGAGCGGCGGCGCCCAAGGACATCTGGGAGGCCCTGGAGAATCTATTTGGAAACCACCGCTTAGCCGCACCGTACTGGAACCAGCTGAAGTTAAGGTCGCAGCAGCCAGGGGAGTCGTTGCAGGAGTTCACACTGGCAATCGAGCAGCTGGCTAGTAAAGCCTTAGTCGAGCTCCTACCAGAGTTCGTATCCCGAGATGCTGCCTACAATTTTGTCGACGGGGTAACCATCCACGAGGCACTAACAGCAGCATTAAGGATGGAGGAGGCCAAGGTGACGGCTACCCCGACGTCGCGAACCAGGAGCGTCCGCTACACTGAAGACCGAAGGCCAGCCGAGGGACGCCGGCGAAGAAATAGTGGCGTGTGCTGCGGGTGTGGACAGCTGGGACACCTGGAGAGAGACACCCAACACCAGGAGGAGCAGCCGGAAGAAGGAGTGGGGCCCGGCGTGGCGAGGGGCACGTCGGCATCACCATCCCCTCGAGTGACACTGCGCGCCGTCAGCCGGCGTATGGATGACAGCCTCATCGCGGACGGTTGGGGGAGAGGGAAGCCGTGCCGCGTGCTCGTAGACACCGGGGCAGCCGTGACCAACATCAGACCTGATGTGCCAAGGATTTGCCGACGAGGAAACCGAGCCGACCATACCAGTTTGTGACGGCATCGGGTGACACCTTGCCTGTGGAGAAGGAGGCCAAACCGAAGTTGACCATGGGACGGAGTGCCGTGCGTCTATGGGTGTTCGTCGCGAAGGTGGCTGAGGAGATGATACTAGGACTGGATACCATCAGGAGCTACGAGGCGACGGTTGACGTCTTCAGAAAGATCCTGCGGCTCAATGGAGAAGAGGACATACTCCGGTAACCCGAAGAGCGACTTGGAATCTGCAGGGTCATCTTGAAGGAAGACATGGTTGTCCCCGCGAGAAGCGAGGTGGTGTTGACGGCGCGACTGGAAGGCCAGCGGACGAAGAACATGATGCTGGACCAGAAGACGCCGGTGCACGGACTATGTGTAGCCAGTACATTATTGCCGTGCCGAGAGGAGGTGCCAGTGAGGCTGCTCAATCTGGCAGATACCGATAACGACGCCCAGGCCGGAACGGAGCTGGTGATGTGCAAGCCCGTGGTCAGCGTGATAGCAATCGACGAGACACAGGAGCCGGTGCCGACGCAACAACTGGGGCCCCGGTTGGAAGGCTTATTGGAGGGAATGGCCGACCACCTGACCGCAGAGCAGCTGGGGAAAGTTCGACAACTGCTGAGGCAATACGAGCGCGTATTCAGTCAAGACAACTGCGACTACGGCCGCACGGACCGCGTGCTCCACCGCATCGACACCGAAGATGGCCGGCTAACACCTAGACGCACTACGCTGGTGAAACAATTGACGGTACGAAATATGCTAGAGGACATGAAATCCAGGGGAGTGATGGAAGAGTCTGACCGACCCTTGTTGTTCCCCTGTAGTTCTGGTGACAAAGAAGAACGGCGAGCTGCGCTACTGCGTGGACTACAGGAAGCTCAACGCAGTCAACCGGAAGGACTGCTTTCCCTTCCCGCGGATTCACGACACCCTGGACACGCTAGTTGGTGCACAGTGGGTCTCGACCCTGGACCTGAATTCGGGTTACTGGCAGGTGGCGCTAGACCCGAGAGACAAGAAGAAGACTCATTCTCGACAGACCAAGGGCTTTGGCAGTTCACAGTTATGCCCTTTGGTCTCTGCAACGCCCCAGGTACATTTCAACGCCTCATGGAATCAGCAATGAGAGGATTGACTTATGACGCCTGCCTGTTATACCTGGATGACATCATCATCGTCGGTAAGAACTTCGAAGGCCGTCTGAAAAACTTGAGCAAGTTGTTGCAGAGACTGCAGGCGACCAACTGGAAATTAAATGCAAAGAATTGGCAGCTCTTCTGCAAGGAAGTCAACTACCTAGGCCACATAGTATCACCAAACGCAATGGCCACAGACCCGGAGAAGACACAGGACGTGAGAGATTGGCCTCGGCCAAATGATAAGAGACAATTGCGCAGTTTCCTAGGGTTGTGCAGTTATTACCGCCGTCGCCAAACTTCTGACTCTGACCTTCTGACTCTAAGGAACCCTGACCCTATGTGTGGACGGATGAAGCCGAAGATGCTTTCTAGCGGCTGAAGAAGACACTGTACAGTGCTCCTATTTTGGGATTCCCGCAACCATGTGGCGCCTTCATTGTGGACACCGACGGGAGCGACCATTGCATTGGAGGCGTCCTATCCCAAGTCCAGAACGGCCATGAGCGGGGGATAGCTTACTACAGCAAGACGCTGTCCAAGGCAGAGAACTACTGTGTCACCCGGTGAGAGTTACTGGCGGTAGTGAAGACTTGGAGCACTTCCACAAGTACCTATATGGTCAGCCATTCCAATTTAGCACTGCCCATTCCGCCCTAACCTGGCTACTGAGCTTTAGAAACCCGGAAGGACAGACAGCTCGTTGGGTCCAGAGGCTGCAGGAATACGACTTCACCTCTTAACATCGTAGAGGGAAGAGCCACGGTAACGCAGACGCCATTTCCCGAAGACGCTGCCCAGAGGAGTGTGGCCTGTGCACAAGAGTGGAACAGAAGGAACGTGCCGCAGCTGTGCGAGTGGTCACGGCAGCGCTTGCGGATGGCTGGGATAGCGCAGACCTGAGGAGGGAGCGTCTGGCGGACGCAGACTTCTCGTATCAGAGAAAGCCCTTGTGCCTAGGTTCACCACCAAAGAGTTTCCAGTGTGCACGTACACCTCCATCCAAACCAGCCAGGACTACTGCCAATAAGAACAGCCCAGTTAGACTGCTTGTTAAACCGTCAACATTAACGAGAAAGACCAGTCCGCCTATTATATCCGAAGCACCAGCCAAAACATTTAATACCAAGTATGACAGAACTGACCTTTTGAAGGAAGCAACGAAAAGTGCTCCCACAAAGAGCAAGGGAAAACAAGCCCACGACTATCTCCTCCGAGATCTTCAGAGTCATCATCTGGAGAGGACTGAGTCATCTTTCTCAGTCCTAGTGTCCAAACAGTTCGAGCCTCTCGAACTGAAAGGTTCCACCTGGAACCTTTACACCCAGTTGGCTGTCCCTTTTATTACAACGATCACAATTCTGTGAATTATTTATTTGATCACCTCACACAGAAAGTTATTTCCGCTGCAGTAGAGCCTATTCGATGTTCGACTACCCAACCCGGGCGATTTCCTGTCCCATGCTTGACGTTCGACTGCCGGAATGCTATTGGTGCTCGTAGATGCGCTATAAGGGTTAATTAAGGATAGCAAAGAGACCTCATGGAGCAATTTTGTATCATCTTTTAACACATGTACACCTTCCTCTGTTGTATGGGATAAGCTAAGGCGCGTAACCGGAAAATCAACCCACTTGCCAATCGCTGGTCTGAAAGCATTTGCAAGCGTTATTGTTGATCCGTTTGACGTGGCTAACACCTTCGGCTGCGCTTTCGCTCAAGTGTCTAGCTCAAACAATTATGCTCCTGAGTTCATCTCAATTAAGACTCAGGTAGGGTCTCAAAGTTTCATGTTTCGTTCCAGAACCCTTTAAGATTATAACCGCCTCTTCACCTTGGCAGAGTTAGAAAACGCTCTTTCAAATACGCGAGTGTCAGCACCAGGACCGGACGGAATCCACGTTCAAATGTTACAACATCTCTCACCTGAAGGTAGGGCATTCCTTCCGGACGTCTATAACCGTGTTTGGGTTGATGCTACGTTTCCTGATAAGTGGCGAGAAGCGACCATTATACCTATCTTGAAAGTTGGAAAGGATCGTCACTTCCCTTCTAGCTGCCATCTTATTTCCCTCACCAGTTGCGTGTGCAAGGTGATGTAACGAATGATTAATGGGCGGTTGGTATGGGGCTTGGAAACGCACAACCTACTGAGTAACATCCAGTGCGGTTTTCGATGTCGCCGTTCAACTGTGTATCATCTTGTATCCATGTGACACAGATTATGAATGGATTTCTTAAGAACTGTTAAGCCATCGGAATATTTTTTGACTTTGAAAAGTCTTATGATACGTGTTCGCGGGCGGGGTTGCTATGCACTTTGCACACCTCGTATATACCTGGACGCCTGCCACTCTTCCTTCAGGAATTCATAAAAGACCGCGTTTTCCGAGTAACGTTCGGCTCGGATTTTTCGAGTCTTTTTGTTCAGGAGAACCGCGTACCACAGATATCGGTACTAAGTGTTAACGTTGTTTGCTATTGCGATTAATTCTATCTCAAAATATGTTCTTCCGGGGATCCCATCATGCCTATTTGTGGACAACTTTGCCGTCTATTGTACGTCTCAGCGCACACCGTTTCTAGAGAGCCGTTTACAGACCACCTTAGACAACCTTAAGGATTGGATTTTAAAAACGGTTTTCAATTTTAAACTGAGAAAACAATCTGCGTTAACTCTTGGCGCCGTCAGAGCCGATTACCTCCAACGCTCCGTCAGGGTTCAGATCTAACTTTCGCAGATCAGAAGCGGTTTCTTGGATTGATATTTGATAGAAAACTTAGTTATTCATCGCATATAGCACAACTAAAAGCACGATGTGGTCAATCTTTAAATACCTTGCGGGTACTAAGTGGAAAATCGTGGGGAGCGGATCGCACGGTATTATTGCGGCCCGCCTCGGTAGCGTGGTGGTAGCATGTCTGTCTCACGTTAAAGAGGTCCAGAGTTCGCGCACTCATCCTTTCCAAATTAGATTATGGTAGTATGTTTATGGCTCAGCACGTCCATCTGTGCTGAAGAGATTAGACATAGTCCATAATTGTGGCATAGGCATAGCAGTTGGAGTATTTCCAGCAAGTCCTGTTATAAGCCTGCATGGCGAATCTGCAGAACCTCCTCTGCAGTACAGGCGCAACATGTTATAAGCAAATTATGACTGTGGAATTCATTGCATGAGCACACATCCAACGTTTACGTCGGTCTTCAACACCTTAATGGACGCGCGTTATAGGAACACTTCACTTAAACCAAAGCCACCTGGTTTCCGATTCCGCGAACTCATTACAATATTTGACACTGAAATGCCCAAGATGTATCCTAAGGAGAGAGAGTATAACCTTCTTGGTTGTTCAGAACGTAATCTGATAAATCTACCATGTCTATGTCTAGTTGAGTCCAGAGGTTCTACTCCCATTAGCCTTGAACCCGTAGGAACAAGACCCAGGCCTCTTTCAACCAGGGAGTATCCGAGCTGTCCCAAAGGGCGCTCGGCATCCTCCGTGGGGCTTTCCGTAGGGCAAGACCTAGTTACCTAACAAGCCCCCCCATCTGGTCCTAGGGACACAAGACGGGATGGAAGTGGATACGCCACTTACGCGCGTCAACACTCAAGGTGAAGACTACCGATATGACCTCGGTGGGGCCGCCTGGTGATCTAGCACACCTTCTACTAGCTTAGCAGGGTTGTACCCGGAATCTTAATGTCTTCCCTCAACCCCGTCCAAAAACGTATCCAATCTCCCACGGGTATCGGGAACACACTGCACCCTCGAAGCCATCCCAATCTGAACAACTCCCGAAGGAGAGGCTCGGCTGTTCGGCCCGAGGTTCCTCTAGTAACGTCAGATATACCACGAGTGCTAGGGGTCCGCAGCGCCCGCACTTTGGCAGCTGAAAGGGACGGATCCCTTCCCCTACGGAAATCTATGTCTAGTACCCGCACGTGTATTTTAGAATTTTCATCATGTTATAAAGACCGTTGATGAAGCCTTGGACTTGCAGTACTTACAATAGTAAGTCACCACAAACGGTGTATCTCGGATGCGAGAGCCCCTAGTGGTTTATCGGGGAAATATATGAGTCAATTGGAGAATTTAATGTCATGACGGCAAATTGACCATGGTAGCTCAACGGGTAAGAGAGACTGGACGGAAACCATTAGATCTGTATTTCAAATCCCGGCCGGGTCATTGAAATTTTCATGTCGACTCTATCAATACAATGTCTTAGCCTGTATACGGCTAGTGTGAAGAAATGAATAATTTCCATCTTAAATTATATCTGCCTGTTAACGAAATGAATATCCAGCCATGGCGGAACGAAATATGTGCAGTTAACTCACTGCATGTAACAACAATTTAAAATCGTTGAAGATAGACGACAAACGTCAACAAGTCTCGGTGGTAAAGCTTTGTCATCTACCGTACGTATACAATGGGTCAAAATTATCTATGTGTGTACAATATGCGCAAGATTTCTTGAGCGTTCGGGTCTCAAGTCCTCATTCGGAGGTTTCGCCTATTTCCGTAAACACAGATGACAATTTTGAAACAGGAAATGCGCTATACACTGCGGCATCTAGTGGCTGATATGCTAAGCTTTCACACGTACGCCATTTCATTTTGAGCAATTTTGAGGTTAAGTATTAGCTAACCAATTTACAGCAAATCTAAAAGCAAGACTGTGTTGTCAGTGTTATGGCTCTCGAAAGGGGACACACTATTTTTCGTCTACCTCCGTATAACTGTTGGCAAAAATATAGAATATTTTAAAAGTACGCAATGTTAACGAGAATCACAAATCTGCGGAAACTTGCTATAGAAGCGACGGATTGGGAAGGATACTGCAAGAAGGTCCAAGAGCTGGAAATGCAATATTGGCGAAACGATGGTGTAATAGATTAATGAAATTGAAATTAATTTCAATTAATGAAATTATTAACACTTTAGAGGATACCAGCGATGAAAATGATGCAGTACATTTGGAAATCGAAGAATCACAAAGTCAGTGAGTGTTTATACCTGTTTTAATATTTGTTTTCCACTTTTATGTGTTTAATAACAGTAAATATATAACCATACAGCATTTTGGATGGAGTTCAATTGTTGCCACATCTCATACCTTCGGCGCACATCTTCGCTTATTTTACCGCAATTGGCTGAATTGTGTTGTTCGAGGTTGACCACACTGCAGAAACAAAAGCGTGTTAGCTCTCTTTTCTTCCCCTCTTCTCGCACTACACCGTAAATCCAGCGCTCAAGAAATCTTGCGCATATAGTACAGAAAAATGAATTTGTGAGTTTAGATCCCGAAGGCCATTGAACGTACACCTTCATTAAGACATGAATAACCAGAAAACTAAGGATCACGAACGATTGCTTCATATCCATTTTTTCGCTCTTATGCTGTAAGGAATCCATACCCGAAGTTTGTAAAATTAATTCTAATACATTCTGTATGCATTGAGAGATTCCTTAAATGCCAGCTTCATGTTTAAGTTCAGCATCTTTCTTAGAATGTGACAGGAAGATTTTCAATAATATTCCCGCACCTCCGACTATCCTTTACTTGAAACTGTTCTTCGAAAACTTTGATTTTCTTAAAAATGTCTACGATATTGATTAAAATGCCACTACTTCACATATTTGACAAATGAAATGTATATCTAGAATTTTTCGAGAATGCTTACAGAAGACATCTGCATTCTAGATGACTTTAGCATAAACTGTAAACTTTAAGCGATGGAGAAGATATTCCTGCACAAAACATGTAAAGCTTTAGTACTACATTGAGCGCAACAATCAACATTATAATATTCGAAATAATAAGGGTAATGAATGAAAATTGTGATTATTCGTAAAGAAAGGAATATTGGAAGCAATGAAAGATTTGATACTGTAAGGGTAATTTCCGTAAAACTTGAGTGATTGGCTAGATACGAAGGGTTGATCTGTAGGTAGAGCTAACGGAAAATGTGGGTTAATCGGATAGACCGAGCAAATTAGATGTTCTTCCACAGGTTGAGGAGTCGCAGGATACAATTATGGTTAGGATGTCTATGCGCACACTGGTGGGGAGATGCGTTTAGTGGCACAATAACTGCGGGAACGGCACTTGTGTGTGTGGTGGGGGGTGGAGCTCCGTTAGCATAAGAAAGGTGACAGGGGTAATACAATAAGAAAACCGAACAAGTCAGTTCCATGACAGAAAAGATCCTTGAAAATCTGAATTAGAATTAATCACACACATATAAAACATTCCATATCTGTAATTCTTATTCAACACTGAGTTTATTTCTCAAATGGAAGCTTTTTTCCTTTCAATCTCTTGGTCATGCAAAGAGAATGGAATTTCAACTCCAATGATATAGCGAACATCTCTTAAAGAATTGACCATCCGTTTAAGCCTAGTGCACCCCTCCATTCTTTCACAGTATATACAATAGTAGTGATTTTAAAACAATTAAATTTATAGAAGCCTGACCAAATCTTATGTCCGAGTACGAAAATATATTAGCTACGTTTGACTATCACAAATAAAACTTCAATGTCTCTATCCTTTATGCAATTTTGGTTTCTCTATCTCAGAAGTTCTCATTTTCCACACAAATTATTATGACACAATAAATGAAGGCTCTTGAAGAATTGCAGTTTTAATTTGTGAAAGAAAGAGAACGACAAAGAAAACTGGTTCTTGTTTGCAGGTGAAATATGGCGACTTGCTACCAGCAGATGGTATTATGGTTCAAGGTAATGACTTACAAGTAGAAGAGGCTGCTCTCACAGGAGAATCCGATCTCGTTAAGAAGATTGAAGGAGAAGATATACTGATGTTTTCAGGTAAATTTACATTTAAAGAAAGGTGTAAAAGTTGCACACATTTTATCACTAAGGTAGTATGGCCCACTGTATTGCCTTAGAGAAACGCATAGATGTATATAATGCGCTTTGTCAATCAGTGCTGCCACACACTCCCTCCCCAATGACAACGCCCAAATATTTACGAGAAAAGGTTACTCGCCTGCCATTTCTCGCAGATGTATGTGACGGTTGGGTGTTAACATTCACGATGTTTGACTGTAAACTGATTTTAGATGTAGCTGTTTTTAGAGTTGTGGAGTCTAGCAGATGAATTCAGGTCATTGAGGATGAATACGGGGTTTAGTCGATCCAAGGAGATGGTTTGTGTGCCAGTTGCAATTTCGATGTCAAAATGTTTTTCTGTTCTTGTCAAGACACGAAAAGGGCCGTCATATACTAGTTGCAGTCCTATGAGCATCATGTCGGATAAAACATCCGACATTTCATTATTTATGAATGGACGAAGTGATGTTTAGTCTTTACAGGTTGAAGCTCTCGCATACTTTCTTTTATTTTGTAGAGGAAGGTTGAAGTGTCCGAATATTTAGGATTACTGTCAAAGAAATCACAGGAAGCTTGATTGACGATCCATATGTCATTTCTGCCGGGTTCGAGCTATAGCTGGGAATGATGTAAGACCGTAGACCCATAAGTACAAATGGATGTTTAGGTACCCAGTCAGATGTAAGTTGTGCTTTCATGGAGGCTTTTAACTATCTATGCCATCGTTCAATCCTACCACTAGCTGCGGGGTGGTGTGCAGTTGTTATATGTCGCGTTCGTAGAAACTGCGTTAGGCATCTGAAGATTAGCAATCAAACTAATGTCCACAGTCGGGGGTGATGAAGTTAGGAACTCCAAATCGAGAAGTATATAAAGACAATACTGTAGTTGCAAATGTTTCTGCTGTGGTATCTTTTACCGGTACTGCTTCCGACCATCACGAGAATCGACCTATTGTACTCATCAAGTAATTAAACCTTGAGATGGAGGAAGTGGTTCAACGATGTCAAGGTTTGTGTGTCTAAATCGGTATGTGACGGTTAATACCCGCTTACTGCAGTGTTCATATGTCACCAAACTTTTTATCGCTGAAATGGAATGCATGATGACGTCCAGAGTTTTAATCTTTTTTCACTGATAGCCAAACATGTCTTTGTTTTATAAGGTCAGTAGATTCTTTAACTCCCGGATGAGATATATTGTGAAGGGATTCAGAAATATTTCAGCGAAAACTTGAGGGAATAAATTGTCTGAGCTTGTCATTTGAAGAGTCGCATACCAGTTCCAGGTTATTGACTACTGGGACCGATTTAAACTTCAGTGAGGTGGTTGAGTTTCGCAGTTGGTTAAGTTCTTCATCTGACCCCTGGTCCTTTGCAATTTCCTCCTTAGTAATGCTTCTTGCAATCTAAATGGAGCAAATCTTCGAGCAAACATCAATAGCATTTTTCTGTCCTTCGACATACCTAATGCCAGTTGTAAATTGTGCTATGAAACCAAGGTGTCGAAGTTGACGTGGTGTGGCTTTCTCAGGGTGTTGTTTGAACATAAGTGTGAGTAGTTTGTGATCTGTATACATGGAGAAAATTCTACCTTCAGCGTGTGTTGGAAGTGCTTTACAGCAAAGTTCTCTGCCATACTTAGAATAGCTTTTTTGCGCGTGGTTTAGTTTCTTCGAGAAGAATGCAAGAGTTTCCAATGTGCTTTGTCGAACTTGATGAAGTGAAGCGCCCATAGCAAAATCAGAGGCATCTACAATTAACGCTCGATATAATTCTGAAGAAGGACGGGCCAACAGTGTATAGTCCACAAGGCTTGTTTTGAGATTTTTGAAAGATTTTCATATGTCATTTTTCCATGTGATCTTTTTCTGTTATTCTTTCCACGAGTTAAATCGAAGAGAAAAGCTTGCATGGTGGCCGTATGTGGAGGTGCTCGACTGTAGAAATTAATTAACCCCAGGAAACGTCGAAGATCTGGGATTGTTTGTAGAACCGGATAGTCATTGATGGACTGCACTAGTTCTGGTAATGGATGTATTCCATTGTTAGCTATTTACCAGGTAATCTAAAAATGGCATCTCTGGCAATCCAAAAAGGCCTTTACCAATATTGATGTTGATGTTTTACTGGTTCAGACGTCCAAACAATAATTCGAGGTGATATCTGTGCTCTTCATCTGCTGAACATGTCATCAGTATAACAATGTACAAAGTTAAAATCACGTAGCACTGAGTCATATCTCTGGAATGATTGCGCAGCGATTCTAAGATCAAAATGGAGACATAGGAATTTAAACAGGGTAAAAGGGTAATTACTGCTGTTATAGGCACGTCATCAGGATTCACTGGTATCTGATGTTAGGCATGGACTAAATCGATTTTGGTAAATACTTGCTTGTCCTCTATTTGATAGTTAAACTCGTGAATGTTTGGTATTGGATATCGGTCAGGCTGGGTAATGTTTATTGTACGAATCACCACAAGGGCGACTGGATTCATCGTTTTTTGGTACAAGGTGTAGAGGATTTAACCAGCAGCTCTTGGATGGTCGACAGATATCCATATCGATCATTTGCTGGAATTCTGCCTTGGCTGCCAAAAGCTTCTCAGAAAGTATCCCGCCAACCTCGGGGTCTGCTTGCAGTGGATAATTCCACTGGGCGATGGGTGTCGCCATATCTCTACGCCAGCAGCAGCAGCAGCAGCAGCAGCAGCAGCAGCAGCAGTAATTTACGTCCTCGAACGTAGTCATATCGGACGCTGAATGGAACGGGTGAAATGATGCTCAAATAAGCTCTGGGTCCACAGAGTTTAGTTACCCGACACTGATCTTTCAGGATAAGGTAAAACCCTGGGAAAACCTTATCCAGGTAACTCAGCTTGACCGAGATTCGAACGTGAGACAGATACGCTATCATCCATGTTACCGAGGCGGGTAATGATGATAAAAATAATGACAATAATAATTAGTAATCGTCATTATGTTTGTCTTCTTTATCTAGCTTCAGCAGGCTAGTTCCCAGCTCCGAAGTTACTAATTAATTAATACTTTTATTGCAGCTAAATAGTCATAGTTATTAATGAATTTTCATCTCCTTTATGGATTCTAATAATACCTTTTTCTGACGGGTCCAAATGACCATGTTGTCGACGGACACTAAAACACCACACACTCACTCACTCACCCTTTTTCTGATTCTTTGCCGTTCAGTATTTAAGTATTTTAAAATAACGCATTTGTTCTACTGTTGTAATCAATTTTGCGCATATTATTCCACCTCTTCTCTTATATTATACGTATATCTGCAACTGGTTCTCACATTCATTTGAAGCTCTGTCTTTTATAGTTGTTCCAAAATAAAGCAAACTGTTTCACTTCAGCAAAACTATATTTAATACCATATTACAATTTCTTGATTATTCCGGAATAATTCTGCATCAGACAAGTAAATCTTTGAAAGGAGATGTAATAAGAAAGGAGATGTAATAAGGAGTTTCTCCTTATTTTACTTCTTTCACCTATGTGAGTCTAACATACATTTAATTTGCGTGTTTCAGAACCTAACACACTTTCTTCTAACCCGTCTAATTAGAGAAAACTAAGTTTATTTATAAAGCAAAATGAGTACTATGCAAAGCTATATAATTCTATGCTGACATGCTTAAAGCAATATAATAGTTTGATTTTATGCTTTAAATAGAAATGTATTCCAATTATAACTATAAATCTTATATTTCATAAACTATTTAGCAGAGCGTTAAGTAGTATATCAATTTCAGAGGTCTGGCTCTTTCACATTAACCAAGTTTCGCTGGAATAAGTGTCGGAAGCATAAGGTTAATTCAAACACAAAATAAAATGACCTCAGTGCTTAAGATTCCTTGCAAGTTTTTAAGGATTTAAATGGTATTAACAGAACTAATATTGCATGTAATTATGAAATTGCATACCGACTGTTAGGGATATAGATACAGATATGTTGTTAAATGATATCTTAATTTGTCTCCACTTAGACGTGTTAGTGTTTTTTTTCCCTCTTTGTCTAAGCTCTCCAGTAACAATCACATGGTTCACTACCTCAAGCTTTATATGGTTGTAAACGTTAAGCGAAATTGAGAACCTTCAGTATACCCTGTTTTATAATCGCGTATTCGCATCTCTTCTAGTCTATGTAATCTGCGTTATTGGCTTTGCAGAAAGAATTTGATTTCAGTTCATATTAAACATTCGTTACCGCGAGGCCTGCCCACCCTACGTAACCGCTTCTACTTCACGCTCTCAGGCAAAATAGACACGCATGGCTTGTATGTGTACCAGGCTTATTTCGGGGAACCAACTAACCCGGAAACACACTGTTCTTAATAGCTAAAATAAGTTTGCGAACGTGGGTAATATTAATGTAGAATTGTACATTACAATACCCTCAATTTCTAATACAAATATATTTTCTTCATTTTCTTCAATATTTGCTACTAAGGCTCCACTTATCTTAAGAAATTGATCTTAATACTTCTTTCTTCTTTCTAATGGAAGTCGATTTCAAAAACAAATCGCTTTCGTCCTCAATGCTTCAAAAACAAACTCCGTTGTCAAGGAACTCTGGGTTACCATGTTTTCTCTTATTTCCTTTTCCTTGTAACTAGCTTCATTTTCTACGTAATCAATATGTTCTTCAGTTAACCGTGAACAGGTAAGGCTCGTAAAATTTGTGATGCTACATTTTATTTTCATTCACTGATACCTTTTGTTTACGCATAAACATTCGGTAATCTGAATACCTTCCTAATCTCGGTTTCATATAACCTTGCCCCGCTGACATGTTTCACTCCGCCTGCAGACCTTCCCCCTCACCCTCTTTGGCTAATGCTTTCGCGCCGTAGGCCATGCCTTCCCGTCACATTAAAACCTACAGTAAACATCATAATAATTGCCGGGAAGATAAATAAAATCATACAAATAAGGATATGAAGGCATGCAAAAATACAAGTTTATACTGAAACTGAGCAAGTTGAAACTGAATGAATGAGCAATGAAACTGAAACAAGTTTATGTTGAAAGGCCTTCGCCCTTTTCCACTGGGATTTTTTAAACCAGCACAAATACGTTGCAAAAATGCTTGCCTTTCAGTCTTAAAAGTCGTGTCACGCCATACTTTACTTTTCGTGTGTCCTTCATTCACCCATGTCTCCTCAAGGTAGTATATTTTGCGATTTGTATCTCGGTACAGTCTGATTGTCCTTAAATAACGTCTTCGCCACAGAGCAATATCGCCTCTGTCTCTTAGCAAATTTTTCTTGCCCCTTTTTTCATTCACAAAGCCAGCTTATAAGCAATCAATACAGACTAGATAGGCTGAAATTTGTAAATCTACATCCTCATTTACAGCAGACAACATTTTATTTATGTTAGGGAGTTCGTTTCTAAAGAAAAAACTACGCACATGACGACGCACAGCACGAAATCATTGCATTCTTCGAACATGCGCTGTTGTTTATTCCTGCTTTTGCCTGGAGTGGTAAGTTTTTCTGTTGTCTCAATATTACGTCGCGATGTTCATACGGGTCTAACACTCACACCTGTAAGTTCAGAGCACTGCTGTTCACAAAGACGGATTCTTCTCTGTCAGTGCATTAAACACAGGCACCACAATTCGTAGGGAACTTTTAATTTATTTTATGTAATTGGTGGTTCCCATTAACTATTACGTTATTGCATTTTTTAATAATCATCAGTAGCGTAGATTGGACGGTTTGAGAACACAGTTTATGTGAAAGATGGCAGCCGTGCGCAATCTATGTATTTAAAGAATGTACTGTCCTATTCAGTTTATTTCTTTTTCTGCTTCGGGATACTGGGGTGTCTATTGAGGCTTCTCGTAGTGTATTTAATGGCTTTTGAGACGTATTTAGTGGCACACAACTTTTTGATGTGTTTAGAGCTTTTGGAGGCGTATATAGTGCGTTCACGGTGAATTTATGGGCTCTTAAGGCGTATTTAATGACCTTATGACGTATTCACTGGATTTTGGGATGTATTTAGCGACTTTTAGGTGCATTTAGAGTTTTTCGAGACGTAGTTAGGGTCTTTTGGACGTATTTACTAGCTTTTGGTGTAATTTATAGGCTTTGGAGACGTAGTTAGGGGCTTTTTGGACGTATTTACTGGCTTTTACAGTATTTAGAGCCTTTTGAGGCATCTTTAGGAACTTCATGATGTATTTAGCGGGTTCTTGACGTATATTGTCACCCAATTAGCGGAAGGCATGACGGCAACAGCTGTGAGGAAACCCGAGGCAGCCGAGCCACGCCTCCCATTAGTCTCTGTCACTAACTGAGGTGTGATTAGGGGAATGTCACTCGTCCCTGGACGTTTCTCTCCCCTTCTATCATCTGGAACCTTCGCGTGGAAACTAGAGAAGTCGAGAAGACGGCGAGATGGCTATAAAAAGGGCTGCAGCGAGTCAGTCAGTTTTTTTGACGTGCTAGCGAAGGAGCACAGAAGACTGTGCTACGGAAGACTTTACGTAATTGTGTACGTGCATCGGAACGGTAACGGACGAACTGGTGAATCGTAATTGTGTGCATTACGTAATTTTGTGTAATGGGCAAGTGTTCAAATGTAAGTCGGTGGAAATAAAGAACATTGTTGAGTTTGTGTAATTGGACTTTTCATTTCACGAGCCCACAAAGTCACAATATTTATAGGCCTTTGAAATGTATTTAACGGTTTGAGGGGGTATTTCGAGGCTTCAGGATGCATTTAGAAACTTCTTGGGATCTATGTAGAGGCTTTTCGGACATATTTAGTTGCTTGAGATGCATTTAGAGGCGTCTTGGGGTGTATTTAGAGGATCTGGAGAAGTATTCGAGGGTATTATGCTGTACTTATAGTTTTCTGTGTATTTAGAGGCTTTTGCAGCGTATTTACTGGCTTTTTGGGCGTATTTAGAGATTTTTAGGTGTACTCAGATATGTTTTTGTGCATTTCGAGATTTTGAGACGTATTTAGTGACTTTTGCTGTTTCTAGAGGATTTTAAGATTATCTAGAGCGTATTTTGTTTATTCAGGGGCCTTTGGGACGTATTTACTGGATTTTTTGTGCATTCTGTGGCTGTTAGGACGTATTTAGTGGCTTTGCTTTAGTTATAGGCTTCTTGATCTGTATTTACTGTCTTTTGGATGTACTTAGTAGACTTCAACTGTATTTGACTTGCCGTAGTTTATGATGTTTTTAACCATTTCAAACGTTTACCTACCCGTCATTTAAAATCGATGCCTCTAACACTTTAAACTATCCCAAGCCCTACTCCTGAGCTTAATCATTCCAATATATAATAAGCTAACCTAACCAAAGTTTCCCCTTATGCTTTACTATTTCCCCCTATTATAAACTAAGCTAAGCTAACCTAACCTAAACTAAGTTAACCTAACCAATCTAACCCAACCTAACCTAACCCAAGGCATCCTCTTATGCTTTACCATTTCACTCTATTATTAACTAACCTAACCTAAACCAAGCTAACCTACCTTAACCTAACCTGACCATTCTAAACCAACCTAACCTAACCCAAGTCTTCCTCTTATGAACCTAACCATACCTAAACAATCTAACCTAACCAAACCTAACCAATCTAACCTAACCAAACGTAAACATTCTAACCTAACCTAACCAAAATTAACCAAACATAAACAATCTAACCTAACCAAACCTAACCAATATAACCTAACCAAACCTAATCAATGTAACCTAACCAAACCTAAGAAAGTCTGCATTTAGTTAAGAACCATCCACATCTTCAGAACTTAAGAATTGCCATTTTCTGTATTTAATCATGAGTGTCCTAACCTAACTTAACTGTACTATTCTCCAACACTTTTTAGTGAGATTTGTGATGGACAACACGGTGCTGGGGGGGGGGGTTTCCGAGACCTCCGATTTCCCCCGCCATCTCATTACATCGGTGCTCCATCTTCATCTCATGTATCATCAGTGTCACCGCCGCGGTGCCGCATGTAGTAAAAATGGGCGTTAAACACTACACATTTCATTTTCCAACACTTACTTAACCCAAGTCCTACTTTTCTGCTTCACTATTTCACCCCATTATAAGCTAACATAACCTAACAATTTAACATAACTCAAGTCCTAATCTTAGGCTCCAGTATTTCACCCATTATAACGTAACATAGCCTAACCTATCCTAACTGTGCTATTCTCCAACATTTTAACCTAACCCAAGTCCTACACTTATGCTTTACTATTTCATCCCATTATACGCTAACCTAACTGTGCTTTGTGGTTAACTAGCTAAATTGGTTACATTTTGTGATTATATCGGTTAATTGTTTACGTTCTTTCTGTGCTTACGGTGGTAGATTAGCTACATTGGCTAATTGATCAGGTGTGGTTACATAATCTATTCTTGTGTTTCTTTTAAAGCAATTTTTCTTCATATTGTATTTATTGCACTTACTTCTTTTCCCCTCTATCCTCTTTTATGAGGCTTTAAATCTAGCACTGTGTGATACTCTAACCACTGATATAGAGGTACTTATGTGTAACATTTAGTGAATTCTCCTCTCCCAAGCTTTTATTTATGTTTGTATAAAGTAAATCGGGGGTATATTTAGCTGATAGTTCAATGGTAGACGCCTCTCTTTTATCTGAGCTGGAGATCAGCACTAGAATATAATCCTAGTGGCAGAGTTAACGCCGTCCTCTATTTTTCTTGTTTCTTTTTTCTTCTTCAGGCGTCGTGAGAGTCATAGGATAGATGTCACTTGTGTAAATATTCATTCTGTAAGTTAACGTACAGAGATAACATTAGCTTCTGATCTAAGTTGCCCCCTCTTGCAAACTTTTTGCAACACTATAGTGCCCGTAAACGTATGTTGATACTCCATCCTCAGAAATCACTCTCTTGTCGTCATGAGGCGATAGGCCTATTTTATTAGCTTCAGCTGTAGAAACATTATGTTTTTGGGATAGGATTAAGTTCATAGGAGTTCTTAGGATCTTTTGGGGTTTAAGGCAACCCACATAGCTATCGAATTTTATGTATTGACTGATTACGCTACGCTTTATGCACTTAATCTTCTGATTACACCTCCATTTATGTCGAAAGTATACATCTTGGGTCTCAGCCCTACAAAACGATGAATAATTTTTCCAACGACTTCATCTTCATATTGCTCCAACACTTTGTTTTTTGTAGAATGGCATATATGGTCAACAGGATAATCAACAGTTTCCAGATGTTCAAGAAATATACCCTGGTATATATCTATTGTAGTTACTCTATGGATGAAAGAGTCTCTATATACATAAGTTTTCTGTTTTCAATCCCGCAAAACTCTAATAACACACCATAATGCTACCGATACGTCAAGGACTTTGAGATATCCAGTACACACATCACAATGTATATAGGCTTGTTGAACACTATCGCTCGCGAAGCCATTTTCACTGCAGCCAGATTAGGTCCATATATAGTTCGATCAATGAACGTAGGCTTAGCAACCAGTCTTTTCTATGTCTTCCAATGAGTGAGAAGTGGTATATTCAATCGGTTGCTTATATTCTCCATATTTCTTCCGAACATGGCATTGTTAAAACGTTTGTACAGATCCTTCTCGAAATCATTTCTAGATCATTGTCGCAGTCCGTTATTGAATTCGACATAAGGATTTAACCAGCACGACTGTCGAAATTGTAGCACACGATGCATTTTTATGAGTTGTAAGCCATGATCAAGCACGTGCTTCAAGGTCATGTAGTGCACCACATACATACTTAGTCCACTTCTAAAATGTGCCCGAAGGGTCATCTTGTCGAAGAATTTATAGGTTAATATCTGCACGAGAAATCCACTCAAAACCCCCATAAGGAAGGGCGTGGCACTTTGCCCAGCCATATTGATTATTTGCGTCCGCGTACGTAATATATTGAGAGGGCCTCCTCGGGTCATACTCCGCCATGTAGATGTTGTTCGCCTTTGGATATCGATGAGAAACTTGACTTAATCCTCCTCTTATATCCGAGTCAACCACGAGTATCTGATCGTAATACTGTAGCAATTCTAGTTCAATTCCTGTATACAACAGCATTGCATCTCACGTAAGTCCAGGAGATATAAAATAATGCGCATGACCAACTTGATGCGTTTTCAGGGTCTGGTCTCTGCAAGTCTCAAACACATCAGCTAGGAGAAGAACATCTGAAGTTAGATCGAGATCGCCATACTCTCCCAATGTTTTAATGTTGAACTGTCTCCATATACTTTTTGCATGTTCATACTCTCCATCATTTATCTCTTCTTTGTTCAGCTTGCTGTAGAATGCCTCCCTTGGAGGAAGTTCTGTTTCATTCAAAGCATCCCACGATGTAACGTAATCGTAGGGGAAACATTCTTTCGTGTCATCGATTTGAATTGCTCTGCTCCAAAGTACTTCAGGGTTTCAGGAGATGAAGTTAGATGTTTTGCTGCTTTATCCAATCTGGTACTAAGGAAGCGATAGGTAGCATCCACAAAGCGATGTTTAATATTTCCAACGTAATTGGAAAATGATATATGACTTTCCTCAGAGCTAGGAATAACTCATACTCTATCGCTAGTACAGCCTAATTCCTTAACAAGGAATTTATATACTAAGGTTATATATGAAGACAGAAATATAATTACGCGTTTTACAGGTTAAATTACACTGAGTATGTAGACTTCCCCCATATTCACCACTCATATGTTCATGATTTCTTACTTTCCAGTTTTCTTCAGTAAATTCTTTACCACATAGACACCATTCTGTAGAAGATTCAAATGATTTTTGCAGCTCATCTGTTAGAGTTAACGGAGCACCACTTTAGTATACACCATTGATCTTCTTTACGAGAGAGCTTACATACTCCATAAACTTCGGTGCAGCATCATAACCACGATATACATAGGGTTCAGTAAGAAGAGTAAACCTTTAATTGTAGCTGAGGATTTGACATAAACGCAGAAACTCATATAAATATGCCTCTGATATGGAACTGTATAAGACGTTTCGGGATTAGAAGAACACCCGTGGTAAGTGGTAAGAATAGTTTCAAAGTCAGAGTAGATGACATGAGGTAATTTCAACATCCTCTCATGATTCTTGAATCTAACGATAGATTTCTCCTTAGTTGGCATAACGATCTTAGCAACTCCGGGTTGGCTACATATTTTTCTATGTTCATTTAACCTCTCAACTCCTCCATTTCTATCATCAAAGTGCGTAAAACAACGTTTGCAGATGTAGATTTTTCCCTCCATTTAGTTTTTTGATTATGAATAATTATCTCGAAATTCTTTATATACACGTAATTATGACGTGCAGCAGCATCATTTAATCGAAGCAGGTCACGATGGTGGGTCAGTTCTTCATCGACAACCCTGATTGGAAACACTGGATTCTTTTCATCCACGCAAAAGCATTCATAGAGACGTTATCTTTTCGTTCAAATTTCGGAATATTAGTCAAGCTCGCAGAAAACGAGACGCAGGTAAAGTCAGATTTTTCTTGAAGATCCTTATATTTGTTTACAGCATGAGGATTCCTTTGAATGAATTTGGCAAGTTTGCGTACATGAAACATTTTTCATCTTCATAGTTCTGTAGATTTATGCAGGGTTCTCTCGCTTCTAAAGATGGTGATAGAGGGATGTAACTGCTTCTGCTTTGCGTATTATTCCCGCTAAATCTAACTCTAACACTGTCAACCGCTAATAAAGCCCAGTTGCGTCCTTTAAGCTGACTTTGCTCAATTTCAGTACAAAGTTTCTTGAATTTCCTTTCCAAGATAGCGTCCAAGTCACTTTCTAAAAACATTGCTTGATTTTGCGTTTTGAAGGCTTTATCAGTAGTATCTCCAACAGCATTTAGAAACTGACAGTCAGCCATGATGTTACATTTAATACTTTTATGAATCCTTAGCTCCTTCTGATTGGCTTGAATTATCCGCTGCTTCGATTCTCGGAGATACGTAGACAGATCTTGGCGTGTATTGTACTGTATAAAATATGATTTCAGTCGATCTTGAAAAGCTGTCTCATATTCAATGACATCATCTTCATCAGGAACCATTAACAGCAGTTTATGTTTAGTAGGCTCAATATTGATTTTCTTGGCAGTTCTACCACAACGTTGTTGGTGTGGATCTCTGCGACGTTCAGTACTATAAACCTCTCCACAGTGCTTACATTCGTAATACTGACCGCAAGCCAGTCTGTGCTTTTTATGGTAGTTTCTCAGGAAAAACTTCCCACATTTGCTACACTTATATTATGGTATAGCATTTAAAAGGGATTCAATTACTTTAGTGTTCCACATCGTAGCACTAAGCAGTCTAATTTGTGGGTAAATATGTCGCTCAATAGCGCTTTGATACACTTTTTGGAATTCGGGAGGGACCTTAGGGAAGCTCCCGGCAATTGCGCTACTCTGTGACGGACTTCGCAGAAAGGCAGCAACAACAGGCCTTCTTCTGAGGGACAACCATTCAGCTGACTTCATCTTCACCATCTTCAAGAAGGCAGCACAGGTAGCGGGGCGACTCAAGACCTTAGCCATCCAGTCCTTAGTGACTGGGTAAGGCGCTTTCTGTGCAAACATGTGTCCGGACCTCTGAGTTGCAAGCTGTTCAGCACCCGCTGCCTAGAGGTAAGGACACCCGTAGGGTGGTTGATTGCACTGCACCTTCGGGTGCAGGGTCGTACGTGTACCTGCTTGTACCCCTCTTTCCACTAGTGTTTCTTTATTTCACTTCCAAATTTTCCAGTATGGCAGAAGCAATTGCCATTCCGTCCACCTCGACCCGTACAGGGTCTGATGAACCGGCCGCTACGGCCAACCCAGGCACCTCCACTGGAGGTATAAGGAAGAGGAAACCTTGCCAACAACGCCACGGCGGAAAGGGCAAGGTAGTACTTCTAGAACACCCATCTGACCAGGGCGTCTCGCGGGAAGCTGTTTCTCGTGTAGCAAAAATTGCGGAGTCTGACTCTGACGACGAGCGCACTAGTGTGCGCAGTTTACAGACTAGGAGTGGGAGAACATCCATGCTCTCCTGCAACTCCTCTTACTCCTCGGCGTCTGAGGGAGGCCAGGAGCCCAGCTCCTCGGACCTCTCTTCGGATGGTGAGGAGGGTGGGGAGTTCCGTGAAGTACGGTCACGGAGAACCAAGAGAGCAGCAGGACTTGCTGTAGAGGGCGTGCCCTCTGGCCAGTCTACCCGATCAGGTCCTACCTCCGGCCAGAACCAGGCTGGAAGTCAAAGGCGGCACATACCGCCAATCATCTTGGACAACTTTTTGGGGGCGGTAGGCTTCCTTAAGGAGGTCATGCCGACCCTCCAGAACGAGTGCTCGGTGAAAAAGAGCAAGAGCCGATTTGTCTTCCACGCGAAGAACGAGGGGGACTACACCAAAATTCTGCTGCAACTCAAGCAGAGAAAAATTCCACACTTCACCTTTGGCCTGAATAAGGCCCGTGATGTACGCCGAGTCATCCGAGGGTTACCCGCGGACACTTCCGTGGATGACATAAGGGCAGACCTCACCCGCCAGGGCATCAGCCCAAGAATTGTGAAGCAGCTCACTCGACCTGCTCCAGATCGCCAGGGAACTAAAGCTCCCCTTCCCCTGTTCCTAGTAGTGGTGGAGCGGGTAAACGACCCCGAGGCTCAGTTGGATGATGTTCGCACCATCTGCTACCTCCGGGTTACTCTGGAACCAGCCAAAGGTTCTGGCGGGCCCCCTCAGTGTTACCGACGTCTGGGGTTTAAACACTCCAGCCTCTTCTGCCACCGTAATCCTTGCTGCTTGAGGAGCGGTGGCACCCACCTCAGAGAGGACTGCCCCCGTGCCATCACGGATGTTCCGACCTGCGCCAACTGCAAAGGAGGGCACATAGGTGCTATGGAGGTTGCCCTACCAGGAAGGCGGTTATTGTCTCTAGGAGACCAGCTCCAGGGCCAATAACCCAGAAGACCCGTTCTGAGCCAGTAGGGGAGAGGGCAACCTCTTCCATAGCACCAGGGAAACAAATGCCTAGCTCCAATAGTGCTCCATCCTTCGCTGAGGTGGTGCGCAAACCAGCCGGTGGCTCGACGCCTTTGCGGGGTAAGGTACAACCCCGCAAGGATACACACACGCGCACAGCCAAACACTCAAAACAACGCACAGCTCCAGCCCCACCTAGAGCCACTCGCAGAAGGGAGGAGGGTCGTGAGGCAGCCAAAAGAGCGGACTCGGATTCCGAGGCTGGGAGCGGGTCTGGTGAACCCAAGCCTGCTCGACAGATTAGGGACGAGAAAGCTAAAGGTAGGCCAGCCCCTCGACACTCCTCACCTTCGAAGTCCAAGGACACAACCCCGTTCCAAACTTCCCACACTACTCCCTCCTCATCACGGTCGGAGTTGCTGACGTGGCTGTATCAGTTGTTACAGTTCCACGGTGAGCAACTCTGTGAACTGCTGGTGACGTATACCTCCACTACAGACCCCGCAACCCGCATGGTGACAGCCATGGAGGGGCTTGCCCTTCTGACCTCCTTTACTCAGCCGGCCCAGAATGGCAGCACGAGCTAGGTCTAGTACCTCGTTCAGGTTCGCGTTCTGAAACGCGGCTGGAGTGGCGGCTCAACGGGACGAGCTCCTACATTTTCCAAGATCCAATGTTTTGGACCTCATCTTGGTGTCGGAAACCCATCTCCGCCCCCAGATTCCCTTCCATCTCTCGGGGTACCACTGTCTCCGAACGGATCGTGCTGGTCGCCGAGGAGGTGGCACAGCGATCCTGGTGAGGAGAAGTGTGGTCCATCGAGCTGTCCAGCTTCCACAACTCCAGACACTAGAAGCCACGGCAGCCTGCGTGAACCTTGGCGGTACTGAAGTCCTGGTAGTATCAGCCTACCATCCTCCCCGCTCACAGTTCGTAGCCAATGTCTACCAATCCATTCTTTCCTTACATCCTAATGTCATTATGGCCAGGGACTTCAATGCCAAACATCAGCGTTGGCATCATGGTCCCCGAGCGGATAGGAGAGGCAGTGACATTATCCACATGGTAGATGCGGACGCTCACCTTCGAGTTGCGGGCCCATGGCAACCCACTCATTACCCGCGTGGTCGGGGTCGCCCATCTCATATCGACTTCGCTATCATCAAACGCTTTCCATTTCATTTCTCACTCACTTCGCTCAACGCATTACATTCGGATCAAAACCCAGTACTTGCTGAGGTTAATACACGGATTGCCAATCATGACGTCTCGGTTCAAAACCGGGATGTGGACTGGGATTGCGTCAAAGTCTGCCTGAATGACTATTCTCCCCAACCCCAACATAACCGGCATCCCCTCCCTTGAGGCCGCGTTCTCGTCCTTCACCTCAGTTGTGAAGCGAACGGTCGGCAACCTTACAGTTATCACCCCAGTCCCGCTTCATCCGGATGTTCTTCCCCTGGACATCCTACTTCTTATTCGCCGTTCATGGGCAGCAAGGTGGCTCTACCAGAGACACCGCACGCCTCATAATCGAGCCTTCATCGGCGATTGTGCCGAGAAGTTCGTGCCCGCCTACATGAGCACAGAGTGCGCGCGTGGGAGGACACGATGTCTCGTATAAACCTTGAGGATGGAGACGTGTGGAGGGTCATTAAAAGACCTCGGAACCGCCAAGGGACACCAAACTCCCCCGTCCAGGGTACCCAAGGCCTGTCCTACGCACCACAGGCCAAGGCTACGGTGTTCGCCGACTACCTTGAGGGGACCATGAGGCCTAGAGATGACCCCCAGGACCCGCGTTAGGCAGGAGGTTCGTCGATACTTTCGGCGACCCCCGGCTGAGGCGGACAGACTCCCAGTTATAAGGCCCAGTGAGCTTCAGGGCGTACTCCGGCGCCTCAAACCAATAAAGGCGGTGGGACCTGATGGCCTAACGCCACTCATGCTCCGCCACCTTCCTTTCAGGGCCGTGTTATTTCTTACCAGAGTCTTCAATATGTGTCTCTCTCTGAGTCACTTTCCACGTAGTTGGAAGGAGGCTCGGGTGATATGCATCTTGAAGCCAGGGAAAGTCCCGGTTAATCCTGCCAATTACCGCTCCATAAGCCACCTTTCTGTTCTCTCGAAGGTTTTCGAGAGACTTTTCTTAGCCAGCTTGTCCCCCCTTCTGGGTGACATACAAGCTATCCCTCCTCACCAGTTTGGCTTTCGTCTTGGGCATTCTACGTCACAGCAGTTGCTGCGCGTGGTGGAGGCTGCAGCCCTGGGTTTCCAGGACAAGGCATTCACCTCGGCGGTTTCTCTGGACGTGGAAAAGGCTTTCTCTACGACCTGGCACGCGGGTCTTCTGTACAAATTCATCCAGCTGGAGCTACCCACTCAAGTTATACACCTTCTTCACTATTTCCTAAAACATAGATTATTCACTGTCACAGTGGCGGGAAAAACATCTACACGAAGGTCTATCCGCGGCGGAGTCCCCGAAGGTTCTGTGTTATCCCCGACGCTGTATAGCGTCTACGTGGCTGACCTTCCCACTAAACAGCACGTCAACATAGCACAATATGCTGACGACGTGTTGCTATTCTCAACAAATAGACACCCACGCAGAGCCTTCAGCCCCATCCAACGTTGCCTAACCCTCCTCCAGGATTGGTGCACGCCTTGGCGATTGTCCATTAATACGGAGAAAAGCCAAGCGATATTGTTCACCAAGCGCCGCTTTCCCGCCAATTTCCCCCAATTTACCTACTTCGGGCAAGGGATCAGGTCGAGAATTCAATCAAGTACTTGGGAGTCAAGCTGGGCAAGGGCCTAACTTTTCGGGAGCACATCCAGGAGCAGGCTCATTGGTCGTGTGGTGCCGTGGCATCACTATACCCTGTGCTTCGGTCTGCGATGTCTGTTCCCCTAAAGTTGCGCCTCTTTATGGCTCTGGTCCTCCCTATCATGCTCTATGCGTGCGAAGTCTGGGGTATGGCCACAGGCTCACATCTAGTTCTGTTCCAACGTGCACAGAATAAATGTCTTCGGATTATTTATTCTGTTTGCACAAGGTTCCCCGTGAGATTACTTCACGAGGCTTCATCCCTCCGATATCTGGAGGATGAAATTAGGTGCCGGGCGACAAAATTCTTCGAGGGCTTGCCCCAACATCAGAGCGCCCTCGTCAGATCTCTTAGGGATTATGTACCTCGTGAGCGTCGCTTAAAGCGATACCGGTTACCCCGCATGTCTTGCGGTCACTACCGGTAACCACATGATCTCCATTACAGTCTAAATTAAATTTCAGCTAATCCAAAATTTTTATTCTGGAATATTCAAAATTATACATACCTTCTTCCTAGTTTATTAACTAACCCACCAGTGGTGCACGCTGTCCATAGCACCCGGTTCATCATTCCCTGAGGAGCAACAAGCTACCTCCCTACACTAACCCCACTTAAAATACACCCGTCATCCTGCAACATCCACATCCCGCCACTACGTGGTTAAGCTCTTCCCAGAGCAGGTACACGATTTGACCACCCTTCGGGCTGTTCCAAACAGCCCGCCAGCATGGAGTTGAGTTGAGTTGATACACTTTTCACTTCTGCTCTTCTACACCTTGATAACTTATCAACGCTTCGTTATAGCTGGATTTCACTACAGTAGCTGATCCACTAAGATAGAAACTCACTAGCACAACGAATATCTAAGCTCGATCAAGCTGTACTTATACAATTATGGCGGTCCTAAAAGAAAACCTCATCATCCCCACCACCGTGTATCTACTATCGGAGAAGAAGCGTATTAAAAATTCACGAGTATTACCTGTACCATTATTATAATTATATAGAACCATCATGATTAAAAGAGCAGCATCATCGTCATCATATCAAATCCATTTACTTTAACTGCATGATTAAAACAAGAACAAGTAAAGAAAAAAGAAAATATTTCTCTCCCACCTCCAAACGTTTAAGCAAACCGGTTTCGTTGTTCTTCATCCCCCAAACCCAGATATACGGAGGACCGCTGACGTCACTTACAATTGGAGACAGAATGTCTGGCTTTCTGCGACAGGTTTCAACATGCATCATCTACGCATGAGTGTACATGAAAGCTCCGAAACAGCCAATATTGCAAGCATCAGTATGGAAGCATTCTAGGAAAAGTTACATAATCCAACCCTCCTCAATGTTTAAGAATGTTTTATTCATAGGTAAGGTTTTTAGTCAATTTTAAGAACTTTCTACATTAAATATACTTATTATTTGATTTTTCTAAGATTAGACACAACTTCAGCTTGATGATAATCCTAAAATGTTTATATTTCTAGAGTTATTAAAATATCCCACAAGGATTCGAACCGAGGTCCTAGGTTTGTAAAGTTCCATTTCAGCACCTATTCTGGACTAATGTATGAATTTGTACTTTATTTGATCGCTCTAGACCCACTGCTTACAGAGATATTAAAATTAACCAAATCAGGACTCGAACCAGCGAATTCAGCTATGCGATATAAAGTCAGCACACGCTTGAAATTAATAAAGTTTATTTTCAGTCTTGATCGCAAAGGGCTTCCAAGTTATAAGAATAATAAAAGTATTGATATCTGCGAAACTCGATTCCAGGTCCTTTGATGAGGTTGAAGCTACCTTTGAGGATACGGTGCTTTATTATAGATTCATTAGCGTTTATATCATTTCGATATCTTGAAGAATTCAGGAGATATAGACTAATACTGGGAGAGAGAAAGTACCATGCCCTCAGGGTGGTGGGGGGAGGCTATGACGTCATTTATGGCAAGTGTCACGGGATGGGCGATATTTTGCAAGGACAAAGCAGTGTTATAATTGGATTACATTGTAATCCAATTAGAGTTATGTCTTTGAATTTTTTCTGTAATTTACGTCCTCCAACGATAAGTCATATCGGACGATGAATTGAATGGGTGAAATGATGCTCAAATGAGCCCGGGGTCCATAGAACTTAGAGTTACCCGACATTCGTCTCTCAGGATAAGGGAAAACCCGGGAAAAACCTTATCCAGATAACTCAGCCTGACCAAGATTCGAACTTGGGACCTCTTGAACGTGAGGCAGACATGCTACCACCACGCTACCAAGGCGGGATAATTTGAGTTTAAAATACTATGCACTCTGTGAGTCCATTCTGTGATATCATTTATGACACGTGTCATTGAGGCGTATGTCTATGACGTGCCCTTTGGTCGTGCGCTCCTTAGCCTTGACGTCATTTTAGGCGCGTGTCAGATGGGCGTGGTTATGAGATCATTTAGAGGTGGCTCGTGGCAAGGAGGCGTGGTTATTACGTCATTAGAAGTTGACGTGTGCCATGTGGGTGCGTCTATTACGTCGCTGATCTTAAAGCAGCACCTTAAAGTTTATTTCATCGCTCTAGGCACATTGGTTACGGAGATATTCAGATTGAGCGATTCAGGACTCGAACCAAGGACACTGTGTATATGGTATAGAGTTAATAGATTCTTCTTAACCGTATGGTATTAATTAAGTTTGTCCGAAGTCGCTATCATAATTAGTTTAAGACTTATTCAGATTTACCGATTCCGGACTCGAACCGAGGACACCAGGTATATGAAATAAAGTCAGTAGACGCTCCTTAAGGCTATAACATTAATAAAGTTTATGCGAATTCGCTATCACTACTGGTGTGTCTAATCTTAGAAAAATAATTTAATAAGTATTTTAATGTAGAAAGTTGTTAAAATTGACTAAACACCTTAAATATTTGACAGCTCTGAAACACTCAAAATAAACTAATTTCTCTAACGGTTAGGTTAACATTCTTAATTAAATATAACTGCCTGCTTAAACTTAGAAAATGAGTAAAACCTGCATAAGAGGGGGGGGGGCGATGGAAGCGGTTAAGAAGAAGAATGGGATAAAGGAACGTCTTTGAAGCTGGATTGGCTAACGATTTTTAATGGTGTCCATTACTGTGTACTGTGCAACTTATAAAAATCGCAATTTATAGATTACGTGATATTAAATGAGCAATTTCTGAATACCTGTGAATAAAACATTCTTAAGCATTGAGGAGGGTTGGTTTGTGTAAATTTTCCTAGAGTGCTTCCATACTGATGCTTGCAATATTGGCTGTTTCGGAGCTTTCATGTATACTCATGCGTAAATGATGCATGTTAAAACCTGTCGCAGAAAGCCAGACATTCTCTCTCCAATTGTACGTGACGTCAGCGGTCCTCCGTATACGTGGGTTTGGGTGATGTACAACGAAACCGGTTTGCTTAAACGTTTGGAGGTGGGAGGGAATCTTTAAGGGGTGCTAGGGGTGGTAGGAGTGGTAGGGGTGGTGTGGGAGCAATTGAGACTGAAATATTTTCTTTTTTCTCTATTTGTCTTTGTTTTAATCATACAATTATGGTAAATGGATTTGATATGATGACGATGATGCTACTTTTGTTCATGATGGTCCTATATAATTATAATAATGTAAATGTAATACTTGTAAATTTTATATTTCTTTCTTCTCCGATAGTAGCGCCGTCTTCGAACCCCGGTGTTGGGGAAGATGAAGTTTTCTTTTAGGTCCGCCATAATTGTATACGTAGAGCTTGTTCGATCTCAGATATTCGTTGTGCTAGTGTGTTTATAGCTTAGTGGATCAGGTACTGTAGTGAAATCCAGCTATAACGAAGCGTTGATATGTTATCAAGGTGTAGAAGAGGAGAAGTGAAAAGTGTATCAAAGCGCTACTGAGCGACATATATACCCACAAATTAGACTGCTTAGTGCTACAATGTGGAATACTAAAGTGATGGAATCTCTTTTAAATGCTAGACCGGAATATAAGTGTAGCAAATGTGGGAAGTGTTTCCTGAGGAACTACCATAAAAAGAGACATGAACTGGCTTGCCGTCAGTATTACGAATGTAAGCATTGTAGAGTGGTTTATAGTACTGAACATCGCAGAGATGCACATCAAGGGCATTGTGGTAGAATAACTGCCGAGAAAATCAAGATTGAGTCCACTAAACATAAAACTGCTGTTAATGGTTCTTGATGAAGATGATGTCATTGAATACGAGACAACTTTTCAAGATCGACTGAAATCATATTTCATACAGTGCAGTACACGCCAAGATCTGTCTACGTATCTCCGAGAATCGAATCAACGGTTAATTCAAGCCATTCAGGAGGAGCTAAGGAATCATAAAAGTATTAAATGTAACATCGTGGCTGAATGTCAGTTTGTAAATGCTGTTGCAGATATCACTGATAGATAAAGCCTTCAAAACGCAAAATCAAGCAATGGTTTTAGAAAGTGACTTGGACGCTATCTTGGAAAGGAAATTCAAGAAACTTTGTACTGAAATGGGGGAAAGTCACCTTATAGGACGCAACTAGGCTTTATTAGCTGTTGACGGTGTTCGAGTTAGAATTAACAGAAATGCGCAAATAGGAAGCAGTTACAACCCTCTACCGCCATCTTTAGAAGCGAAAGAACCTTCCATAAATCCACAGAACTATGAGGATGAAAAATGTTTCATGTACGCCATACTTGCCAAATGCATTCAAAGGAATCCTCGTCGTGTTAACAAGTATAAGGATCTTCAAGAAAGTTCTGAATTTACCTGCGTCTCGTTTCCTATGAGCTTGACTGATACTCCGGAATTTTAACGAAAAGGTAACTTCTCTTAATTGTTTTTGGAGTGGATGAAAAAAACCAAGTGTTTCCTATGACGGTTGTCAATGAAGAGCTGACCGACCATCGTGACCTGCTTCTATTAAATGCTGCTGGTGGACTTAATCATTACGTGTATATAAAGAATTTCGGAAGACTTGTTCATCAACAAAAATCTAAATGCAAGGGAAAAATCTACATCTGCAAACGTTGTTTTACGCACTTTGATGATCGAAATGGAGGAGTTGAGAGGTTAAATGAACATAGAAAAATATATAACCAACACGGAGTTGCTAAGATTGTTATGCCAACTAAGGAGAAATCTATCGTTAGATTCAAGAACCATGAGAGGATGTTGAAATTACTTTATGCCTTCTACGCTGACTTTTAAACCATTCTTACCCCTTACCACGGGTGTTCTGCTAATCCCGAAACGTCTTATACAGTTCCATATCAGAAGCATATTCCAATGAGTTTCTGCGTTTATGTCAAATCCAGAGCTACAATTGAAGGTTTACAGACTGATCTTCTTACTGAACCCTATGTGTATTGTGGTTATGATGCTGCACTGAAGTTTATGGAGTAAGTTAGTTCTCTCGCAAAGAAGATTAATGGTGTATACAAAACTGGTGCTCCGTTAACTCTAATATATGAACAACAAAAATCATATGAATATTCTACAGAATGCTACTTCTCTGCTAAAGAATTTGCCGAAGATGACTGGAAAGTACGGGATCATAATCATATAAGTGGTGGATATAGCGGAAGTCTACATAATCAGTGTAATCCAATCTGTAAAACGCGTAATTATATTTCTGTCTTCATGAATAACCTTAGTGGATAAGATTCCCATTTCATAGTTGAGTAGTTAGGCTGTTCTAGCCATAGAGTATAAGTCATTCCTAGCTCTGAGGAAAGTTACATATCATTTTTCAGTTACGTTGGAAATATTAAATTTCGCTTTGTGAATACTACTTATCGCTTCCTTAGGACCAGCTTGGATAAACCCAGCAAAAATCTAACATCATATCCGGAAACTCTGAAGTACTTTGGAGAAGAGAAATTCAAATCGAAAACACGTAAGGGTGTTTTCCTCTACGATTACGTTACATCGTGGGATGTTTTGAATGAAACAGAACTTCTTCCATCTGAGGCATTCTATAACAGGCTGAACAAAGAAGAAATAAATGATAGAGAGTATGAACACGCAAAAAGTATATGAGACATTTCAACATTAAAATATTAGGAGAGTATAGTGATCTCTATCTAACTTCAGGTGTTCTTCTACTAGTTGATGTGTTTGAGACTTGCAGAGACCAGACCCTGAAAACGCATCAAGTTGACCATGCGCATTATTTTACATCACCTGGGCTTACGTGGGAAGGAATGCTGTTGTATACAGGAATTGAACTAGAATTGCTACAGTATTACGATCAGCTACTAATGGTTGAATCGGATATAAGAGGAGGATTACGACAAGTTTCTCATCGGTATGCAAAGGCCAACAACATCTACATGGAGGAGTATGACTCGAGTAAGCCCTATCAATATATTACGTACGAGGGCGCAAATAATCAATATGGCTGGGCAAAGTGCCACGCCCTTCCTTATGGGGGTTTTGAGTGGATTTCTCATGCGGATATTAACCTATAAATACTTCGACAAGATTACCGTCTCGGATACTTTTAGAAATGGGCCTTGAATATCCAACAGAACTTCATGAGCTGCATAATGATTTACTATTCCTGCCTGAGAGTATCAAGCCTAAGGATTCTTCTACAATGAAGCTAATTCCACACCTTGGATCACGAACTAAGGATGTGGTGCATTACATGCCCTTGAAGCAGTTGCTCTATCATCACTTACAACTGATAAGAATCCATCGTGTGCTACAATTTCGACAGTCATGCTGGCTTAAAGCCTTATGTCAGGTTCAATAACGGACTACGACAAGGAATTAGAAATGAATTCCAGAAGGATCTGTACATTTTTAACAATTTCATGTTCGGAAAAACTATGGAGAATATAAGAAACCGACTGAATATTGGAAAACATTGCACAAGCTAGTTGCTATACCTACGTTCGTTGATCGAACTATATATGGACCTAATCTGGCTGCAGCACAAATGGCTTTGCGAGAGATAATGTTCAACAAGCCTATATACATTGAGATGTGTGTAGTGGATATCTCAAAGACCTTGATGTATCGATACCATTATGATGTGTTATTACCGTATTACGGGATTGACAATCTAAAGCTTATGTACATACAGACTCTTTCTACCATAGGGTAACTACAACAGATATATACCAGGATAAGTTGCGTTTTCTCGAAAATCTGGATACTGCTGATTACCCTGTTGACCATATATGCCATTCTACAAAATATAGAGTTTTGGGGAAATATAAAGATGAAGCCGGTGGAAAAATTATTCATCGTTTTGTAGGGCTGAGACCCAAGATGTATGCTTTCGACATAGATGGAAGTGTAATCAAGAATATTAAAGGCATAAAGCGTAGCGCAGTCAGGCAATACATCAACTTCGATAGCTATGTTAACTGTCTTAAAACCCAAAAGATCCTAAGAACTCCTATGAACTTAATCCTGTCCCAAAAACATAATGTTTCTACAGTTGAAGCTATTAAGAAAGCCCTATCGCCTCATGATGACAAGAGAGTGATTCCTGAGGATGGAGTATCAACATACGCTTACGGGCACTATAGTGTTGCAGAAGATAATGTTTATCTCTGTAAGTTAACTTACAGAATGAATATTTACACAAGTGACATCTATCCTATGACTCCCATGACTCCTGAAGAAGAAAAAAGAAATAAGAAAAATAGAGGAAGGCGTTAACTCTGCCACTAGGAATATATTTTAGTGCTGGCCTCCAGCCCAGATAAAAGAAGAGAGTCGTCTACCATTGAACTATCAGCTAAGTATACCCCGATTTACGTTATACAAACATAAATAAAAGCTTGGGAGGTGAGAATGCACTTAATGTTCCACATAAGACTAATCTATAAGTACCTCTATATCAGGGGTTAGGGTATCAATAAGTGCTAGGTTTAAAGCCTCATAAAAGAGCATAGAGGGGAGGAGAAGTAAGTGCAATGAATGCAATATGAAGAAAAATGCTTTAAAAGAAACACAAGAATAAGTTAGGTAACCACACCTAATCAATTAGCCAATATAGCCAAGCTACCAACGTGAGCACAGAACCAACGTAAACAATTAACCGTTGTAATCACAAAATGTAACCAATTTAGCTAATTATCAACAAAGCACTGTTAGGTTAGCGTATAATGGGATGAAATACTAAAGCATAAGTTTAGGACTTGGGTTAGGTTAAAGTGCTGGAGAATGGTCAACTTATGGTAGGTTTGGATAGGTTAGCTTATGGGGTGAAATAGTAAAGCAGAAGAGTGATACTCGGGTTAGGATAAAGTGTATGAGAATAGCACAATTAGGATAGGTTGGGCTAGGTTACCTTATAATGGGTGAAATAATGGAACCTAAAATTAGGAGTTGGGTTAGGTTAAAGTGTTAGGTTAGGTTATGTTAGCTTATAATGGAGCGAAATAGTAAAGCAGAAGAGTAGGACTTGTGTTAGGTTAAAGTTTTGGAGAATAGTACAGTAAGGATAGGTTAGCCTAGGTTACCTTATAAATGGTGAAATTGTGGAGCCTAGGATTAGAACTTGGTTTAGACTAAAATGTTAGGTTCGGTTAGCTCATAATGGATTGAAATACTGAAGAAGAAGAGTAGGACTTGGATTATGTTAGGACACTCATGATGAAATACAGCAAATGACAATTCTTAAGTTCGTAAGATGAGGATGGTTCCTAAGGCAATATAGAATTTCTTAGATATGGTTTGGTTATATTAGACTGATTAGGTTTGGTTAGGTTAGATTGGTTAGGTTTGGTTTGGTTAGGTTATATTGGTTAGATTGTTTAGGTTTGGTTAGGTTAGATTGGTTAGGTTTGGTTAGGTTTGGTTAGGTTAGATTAATTAGGTTTGGTTAGGTTAAATTGGTTATGTTTGCTTAGGTTTGGTTAGGCTAAATTGGTTAGGTTTGGTTAGCTTATAATGGATTGAAATACTGAAGAAGAAGAAGAAGAAGAAGAAGAAGAAGAAGAGTAGGACTTGGATTATGTTAGGACACTCATGATGAAATACAGCAAATGACAATTCTTAAGTTCGTAAGATGAGGATGGTTCTTAAGGCAATGTAGAATTTCTTAGATTTCGTTTGGTTATATTAGACTGATTAGGTTTGGTTAGGATAGATTGGTTAGGTTTGGTTAGATTGAGTAGGTTTGGTTTGGTTAGGTTATATTGGTTAGATTGGTTAGGTTTGGTTAGGTTTGGTTAGGTTAGATTAATTAAGTTTGGTTAGGTTAAATTGGTTATGTTTGCTTATGTTTTGTTGGGCTAAATTGGTTAGGTTTGGTTAGGTTAGTTTATAGTAGATTGAAATAGTAAAGCATAAGGGGAAGACTTGGCTTAGGTTGAGCTATGTTAGGCTAGATTATGTCCGAAAAGCCTTAATATCAATTCCAAGAAATTCCTAAATGCATACTAAAGCCTCGAAATAGCCACTCAAGGTGTTAAATACATCTCAATGGCCTATAAATATACCCCAAAAGGCCGCTAAATACATCAAAAAGTTCCTAAAGATGGCTCGAAAGCCTCTAAATACAGTAAAAGCCAGTAAATACGTCCCGAAAGCCCCTAACTACGTCTCCAAAGCCTCTAAATTACACCAAAAGGCTAGTAAATACGTCCAAAAGACCCTAAATACGTCTCGAAAGCCTCTAAATGCACATAAAAGTCGCTAAATACGTCCCAAAATCCAGTAAATACACCATAAAGTCAATAAATACGCCTTAAGAGCCTCTAAATATACCATAAAGGCACTATATTCGCCTCCAAAAGCTCTAAACACACCAAAAAGGTGCCAAATACGCCTTCAAAGCCACTAAATACACCACGAGAAGCCTCACTAGACACCCCAGTATCCCGAAGCAGAACAAGAAATAAACTGAATTGGACAATACATCCTCTAAATACATCGATTAGCACGGCCGCCATCTTGCCAATAAACTGTGTTCTCAAACCGTCCAATCTACCCTACTATCGTCTTCTTTTTCGCTATATAATAAAAGCATTGTTTCACTAAATTATTATATGAATAATACGATGACGAACTGTTTAAAATATTAAATGTTTTCACGGGTTTCTGAAATAGAAGTAGCTAATTTGTTTTTACAAAATAATAGAGTAATATCAAATTGTTTTTTGATGGGAATCCGCTGTGATGACCCGAAATTTGATAAACTTGCACGCATTTTAGAAGAACTTGAACAACATATTTTCAGGGATCGAGATGGTGAAAGTATTTGTTCAGAAATCTCAGATCTTCTAGAGCAAACGTATAACAGCAGTGCTGAAGAATCTAGTTCTCGAGAGCCCTCATATGTAGAAGTAGAAAATTATGATGCACGTGATGTACAATCCACACTTATAAGTCCCTCTTGTAATGATCACGATAATAAAGTAATTATTCCCACTATCAAAACATTGAAAGACAACATCGGGCACGTGAGGTCTATAGTTCCATCAAAGCCAGCTGCTACTCGCATCGTATCAAGGAATGTAATTCTATTTCCTTCAAGGGAAAACTGCCGTGGCGAAACATGCCGAAATGCCAGTGGATTCTTTTTTGCTATTTGTGAATGAATCAATGATTGATAAGGTAGTTACACTAATGAAAAAATAACTCAAAATTTTGCTGAGTACAAAACCCCTTTCAATCAACAGATTTGTCCAGCCGAAATCAAAGCATTGTTAGGTTTTCTCTTAATTGCAGGAGTTTGGAAAAACAATCACCTGAACACTAAGGGGCTATTTGACACCAAGTTATCTGGTAGTAAGTTTGCTGCTGTCATGAGCGAGTGACGTTTCAGCTTCCTGATCAGCTGCTTGAGGTTTGACGACAAAGGTATCCGTGAATTTATGGAAAAAGGTGATAACTTTGCAGCCATAAGAGAAATCTAGATACAGTTTGTTCAGAAGTGCCAAACGAATTACAAGCCAGGAACTTGCCTGACCATTAATGAACATGGCAGGTGTTCTTTCAGAATGTATATTCTATACAAACCTGATGAATATGTCCTCAAAATTGATAGTGTGTGATATTAGTATCAGGTATATGTGTGATGGTTCACCATACCTTGGCAAATCGTCCTATACCGTACCTCTTTCAGAATACTATGTTAAAGTTTTGGCTAAATCCTTTCTGAAGACACATAGGAATATCATAATGGACAACTGGTTCACTTCTGTGAAACTAGCAAGGGAGTTTTTGAAAAAGGAAAATCAGTTGACTTGTGGAGACTGTACGACAGAATAAACCTGAACTTCCATCTCTGATGATTCAAAGTGATAAAAGACGAACAGTTGCGATTTCAGTTTTTGGCTTTGACGAACACATGACAATTGTGTCTTATAAGTTAAATGAACAGAAAACAATGACTCTTCTCTCTACAATGCTGAGCAGGCTGACGTCATTCCAAACTCAAAGAAGCCTGAAATTTTAGACTGCTATAATAACGCAAAAGATGGCGTGGATACACTTAACCAAATGTGTCATAATTTCTCATGTAATACAAAAAGCAAACGAAGGCCTCTTGCTGAATATCATAATATACTTAATATTGCAGGAATTAATTCCTGTGAAATTTATACGGATAACATGCTAAGAAAAGAACAGGAAGTAATATCTAAAAATATGTTTCTCTGCCAACTTTGCGAAGAATTGGCGAAACCCTGGATGGAGCCTGACTACACCAGGACTACACTAAACCTTGAAGAGAGCTATTTAGGAGAATCTAAACACCGAAATACGAGATGAAGGCCCAGTTCAACCACCACTACCACAACAACATTGAAAACGGACTGTTTGATACATATTCCCTGCAAAAATGAGGAAAATGTCATCTGTTCATTGTAACCGTTGCAGAAAGACATTGCAAGAAACATCGGACTGTAGCATATGTCAGTTACAGTTAGTGATCGGACTTAAAGTAAAATGTACTGTAGGACTTTAAATAATGTTTTCACATTAAAAGGGTTACTATTTTTCTTTATAGTGTATCCTTGTATTATTAGTTAAATAATAATTAGTTTACCTTTCACGGGTACTGTTATTTGTCTAGGGTTAACTGCTTGTATGTGTAAACATTATAAATGTGTTACATATTTTAATTTCAATACTAATGAATAACTGTATTAATTGCAGGTACAAAAATAATGGAAGGAAGTGGTAAAATGGTAGTTACAGCTGTTGGGATACATTCTCAGGCTGGAATTATTTTTGCACTTCTAGGAGCAGTGGAAGATACAGATGAAACACTTCCACGTGATAAAGGTATTTATTTAACTGAGATGATCTTATTGTGAGATAGAAAATAACACTTTTAACGGCTGTGAATGTTTGTACTGTTACAGAAAATAATAGACCTTTCATACTGAAATATGTGAAGCAGCTGATTATTATTATTATTATTATTATTATTATTATTATTATTATTATTATTATTATTATTATTATTATTATTATTATTATTATTATTATTATTATTATTATTATTATTATTATTATTATTATTATTATTATTATTATTATTATTATTATTATTATTATTATTATTATTATTATTATTATTATTATTATTATTATTATTATTATTATTATTATTATTATTATTATTATTATTATTATTATTATTATTATTATTATTATTATTATTATTATTATTATTATTATTATTATTATTATTATTATTATTATTATTATTATTATTATTATTATTATTATTATTATTATTATTATTATTATTATTATTATTATTATTATTACTATTACTATTACTATTACTATTACTATTACTATTACTATTACTATTACTATTACTATTACTATTACTATTACTATTACTATTACTATTACTATTACTATTACTATTACTATTACTATTACTATTACTATTACTATTACTATTACTATTACTATTACTATTACTATTACTATTACTATTACTATTACTATTACTATTACTATTACTATTACTATTACTATTACTATTACTATTACTATTACTATTACTATTACTATTACTATTACTATTACTATTACTATTACTATTACTATTACTATTACTATTACTATTACTATTACTATTACTATTACTATTACTATTATTATTATTATTATTATTATTATTATTATTATTATTATTATTATTATTATTATTATTATTATTATTATTATTATTATTATTATTATTATTATTATTATTATTATTATTATTATTATTATTATTGAAATATGATAGGGAAGCAACTTTACGGTTATTTGCATAATATTACTAAAATAATTATGAGAAAATATTAAAATGAAATAAGTTGTATGATCCAGGGGAACAATTGGACATAACCTACAGTAGAATCTTCGAAAGTTTATTGCTTTGGGATTTTGAAAGCAAGAAAGGTGTAGGTGTGTTTCCAAACTTTAAAACTCCTCTAATATACACTTGCACTTTTTCAAAGTTTGAGATTTTACAGTTGCTTGGATAGTTATTGCAAATTAAGAACATGATTATTCATGAAAAAGTATCAGCACCAATCCTAAAGCTTATATGCCATTGTATAAAATATCTCTTAAATTCAATTCTTATAAGTGCAATACGTGTGACTTTGAACGGTATTGCATCTCCTCCATGAGAAAGCGGCCTTTTCAAATATAAAACTTCGGTCCGAGAACCGAATAAAATGGATATCGGCGAAGAGGGCTGGTGTCAATCTTAGTTTTTCCTAGAAGATTCCTCAAAAGAATATCTCCCAAGAGATGCTCGTAGACTTTTATTCCCCTCTGAGTGTCTGCAAGTATACTTATTCAGAAAATCACTTCTACCACCATTAATCCTAAATTTTATTGGCTATTCAGTACAAGTAATGGTTTTGCCAGTCTCATTGATTGAGGTAGACGGTTTTGATGATTTTTTGAAGTGTTCTTTGCACTAACGGACTTCTTATGTAACTGTGATTCAGATATACGTTTTGATGTCGAAGGCTGATGTAGCAACAAGAATCTTTCCTGCATTGGCTCCGGAAGTTGCTGGTCTGAGTTGTTATTTACGACTCGGTGCTAGGTTAACTGCAAGGTGAGTTACAGGTATCGCGCCTTGAACTGAGAATTGGCGGATAGTCAACAGTTTCGGAAACCTTTTCTCTAATCCAATCGCTTCCTCTGTAAAACGGGGCACTCTCGGGAGCACTCGATGGACGTTCACATTACAGTTAACATTTCTTGTGTTGATGTGCAAGCGCAACATTCCGTTGTGCTCTAATCATACCTCACTGTGGATACAAAGATGCAGTACGCGAGCAAAGAGCGACTCCCCCATCTCAGCACAGACAACCCCATAGAATTCTTACGAGACAAAATTTCGGCAGACGAACGGCGTTATATGATCCTTGTGGAGGACACCAACGTTAAGCAAACAGAATATGCACACTCATATTGTACTGAACCGTAAACCAAGTCATTGATGGAAGGTCGCGTCTTTTTCAAGAGTCGAATAAACACTAAGTATTTCGGGCTATATGTATAAGCGGCATGGACATATAACAGGTGGCCTATTCGCCCCGTCTTTCACGTAAGCAGATATCTCTTCTTACGTTAAAACAGTTACAGAACGAAACGGGGTAAATTTTGTTAAACAGACGGCAGTGACGTGAGCGAACTTCGTTCTGTTCCGAATAACGAGAAGCAGTTCCCAGGCTAGAACTAACGTCATAACAGGCAAGAACAGTGTAAAGAACAGAAAAGCTGTTGAAATATTTTCCATGTATATTAGAGTGTTTTTATTTTCCTTAACTGAAACTCAGCGTTTACACTGACAGTTGATTGAGAAACCTCTATTTAATTTGTCTGCATCCGTATCAAGCCATAGCTAGTTTTAATTTCTCTATTACGTACAGTAAGTAGGAAAATTACTTCTTTAGACCCAAAAATTCGACTGCAATTTTTCAGTGGAAATACACGTTTTGAATTTTCCTGAATCCGAAAAACTCATTTTAGAAAAAGTCAATTGTTCGTCAGTTTTGTGAATTATCTACTCCACCCCTAATTTCATTTCTGCCATCTCCTTCTCTCCCCTACTAAAATTCTATTTTTGTCATGACCTTCGCCTTGAATTTCATATCCTCCTTTGCGGAGTTCACCTCCGTCATTTCCCCTACCACTTTGTCTATGCCGAATTTCATTTTCGCTTCCATCTTGCCCATTCCGGATTTCATATTTTTCATTATACTCCTGAAGTATTTGCTACCAAAATGACAACAGGAAGTTGTACTATACTCACTTTGTTACAGCTGTAACAGTTGTTTTGAATTTAGCTTCAAAAGAGAATATCAATATGATCAAAATTTTTAATGATGTTAACATTTAAAATTATTTAAAGAATGTTTGAAAGTATTACAATCCTTAAATTAGGTTTAGGAAGTGAAATTGTTAAAATCAATAAGACGAGTGTATAAGTTGCTATGAATTACATATTCATAAAGGGAGGAAAATAAAATATGTTTCAAAACGACGGGAAGAAAACAGTTTGACCGTCGTAGAGGATGGTCGTAAAAGTTCTGGATTGATTGTCGGAGTGGTTGGACGCTTATAGACTGCAACCAATAATTTTGAAAAAGTGAATTCGCTGGGGAGTTATTAATTTCATTCGGCTGGTATATTATCTTCTGTGTGTTAATAGATCGAGCTATCTAAGCTAATCCGTGCTGCATTATCATATGATAATATGAGCAATAATTAAAATTTATCGTATAGGATAAGAAATACTTCTCTACTGTTGCCGTAACGTGCAGCAGAATTAGAAATATTTTAAAAAGTGGTGCAACGCGTGGCATCAACATATCATATTCTTTTTATTTTTTTAATGTCGCAGCGTGCTGCAGAAACACATATTTGAAGAGAAGAAAGATATTTTATTCTTTCAAATGGGGCAACATCATGTGGGCTCAAATAGGAAGGATGTCTGAAGGCCCGTCAAGGTAGCGTAGATGATAGCGCGTCTGCCTCACGTTCAAGAGGTCCTGAGTTCGATTGTCGGTCAGGGTGAGTTGTCGGATAACTCTAAGCTCTATGGATCCTGCAGTTATTTGAACATAATTTCACTCATTTCATTCATCGTCCGGTATGACGATGGAGAACGTAAATAAGACAAAATGTCTGAAGAAAAAGCAACTGAAAAAAGGAAGTACTAGTTGAAGAAAATTGATGCAGCTGAAATGGATGACCTAACGGAAACGAAGAAAGAGTAAAGACGATGGACTAGAGTGAAGGAAGGCGACTAAGGATGAAGAGAGAAAAGAAAATAAAGGACGATCGAAGGTATGAAGAATTAAGAATAAAGAAAAGTAGAATATTCGCAAGTAATAACTTTCTACAAATAAGAAAATTTATTTATTTTTTGTTAGTATTCGTTAAATAGCTTATGTTATTGGGAAACAAAGATATAGGAAGATGGAGAGTAGTAAAGATGTGTGTAGTGTTTAACGCCCGCTTTTACTACATACGGCACCGCAGGCGGTGACACTGATGATACATGAGATGAAGATGGAGCACCGGTGGAATGAGATGGCGGGGAAAACCGGAGGTCCCGGAGAAAACCCGCCCCAACGCCGTGATGTCCACCACAAATCTCATTTTGCGGTCGCCTGGGATCGAACCCGGGCCGCCTTCGTGAGAGCCAAGCGGTCTAGCCACTGAGCCACGGCGTGGCCAAGGAGAGTAGTAAAGAAATAGGTAATCGGGTGAAATGCAAAAAGTGGAAAAAGAAATAGGAAAATAGAAAAGGGTATAGATAATGAAATAATGATGGAAAAGTTAACAGTAGTAATCTGCAGGATAAATTACCAGAAAAAATAGATAGTAATATATAGAATAGTGTAATTTAGAGGCTTATCGTAGACAAGCTTTATCACAATATGCATATGATTTGAGAAAAGAGCACACAATGCAAGTGTTTTAGAGCTCAGTTAAACTCAAATTAAAACAAGGCACAGGAAGTTAAAGATGTTAAAGATGGTAGGAAAGAGTAGGTATAGGGAGAATATAGAAATGTTGTTACAAGGAATTGAACAAAATGAAAATGTATGTAACAATGAAGTTTGAGTTAAAGAAAGTGGTTCAGGAAATTAAGTTATGTCAGGAAAATGTAACACCAGAAGTAAGGATTGTAGAAAATAAAGAGGTGGAGGTGTTTAGAAAACTAAAGAATGATAGGATAGAAAGACAGGATAATTTAACAAAAGAGGTTAATAGTATAAAAATGATGTACAAACGATTGGTACTGAAATGCAATTAGAATGCGCTGTAATTAAATCACAAGATGGCTTGAAATCACAACTACGTGAAATTACTAAATTAAACTAGGGAGTAATTTCACAAATCAGAAGTACAAGAAAGTTTTGAGAAAGAGAAAGAAAATTTAGGTAAATTATTACAGGCTGTGATTGCAGGCAAGTACAGTGAGTGAAACACAAAATCTAATTAAATGTAAGAATATGACTGATGTTGAGTTAGCAGGCAATTCAGGAAATTGTCAAAATCGTGGCGATATAGAAAGTGATTTTGCTGATTTAATGAATCCTGACCTTAATGTCAATTGTCACAGATTTACACAAAATATGCCCTCACACACAGATGTTGACAGTTACGATTATACTGATTATATAAATTACGAGGGTCGTTTGATAAGTCTAGTAAATTTCTATGATGGGATGGAAATCTTTTATTGCCACTTTGTGGGTGGCAAACCTGATTATTCAATAGATTATACAGAAGTTTTGAACATGCTGCATTTTTGACAGCCATCTAAACTGGTCAGTGTGGTAGCTGTGATTGAAAATGTAAAAAACAGAGTTTCATGCTCTTACTAAGCATTAGGGCTGGACTGCCGCGCAAGTCACACGAGGACTCTGCACCAATATTGAGGACCATTTACTTTTAGATCAATAAATTTAAACGAGGTCGTAGAAGCACCGTAGATGAACCGCGCTCTGGTCGCCCAATTGAGGTTAGCACACAGAACACCATTGAACAAATTTACGATCTGATTATGCCAGACCGCCGAATCAAAATTCGTGAGATTGTTGAAGCTGTAGGCATCTCAACTGAGCGACTGCACAGTATCCTACGTGAAAAATTGCAAGATGAGTGCCGCGATTGCTCAAAGACCAAAAGCGCATCCGGAAGAACACTTCTACCGAGTCTGTGGCTGTGTTCATTCGCAAGATTTTCTCGTCAATTTGTGACCATGGATAAAACTTGGATCCATATTACACACCACATTCAAAACAGCAGTCAAAACAATGGACAAAGGCTGGTGACAGTGCACCAAAGAAGGCAAGGACCAATTTTTCAGCTGGAAAAGTGATGGCCTCTGTTCTTCTTTTTTTTTTTGGGGGGGGGGGAGGAATCGCAAGGAATAATCCTTGGAAAAAGGCAGAACCATAATTGGAGCCTATTAGTTTGCATACCTTGACGAAACCTATTTTTCCGACAGGATAAAGTATATGGAAGGAACCAAGTGTATAGTCAAAATGAAGACTATGTCGAGAAATAAGGTAGATGTTGACGCAATTTTTTTCCAGACTTATGAAGCTGCCCTTCACTTCATAATATAAATCCGCCAAGTTTTGGCAAGGAATCTGGCCATTATCCCAAAGCTTTCCTTAGAGAAGTAGGAAAAAATTTAGAATAAAGAGAATTCTACATGAATTCGGAATGATAATCGTGAAGCGTTGCTTAAAGTTAAATGCTTTGGAATGGCTACGGTCCACTTTGACTTTGCACGAAATATGTAGTATGTTTTACAACGTGATTTTAAATGGAATGAAGATATTGTAACTTTGTGGGTTCGTAGAATTATAAGGCCGAATTGCAGATATTAAAAGTCTCTTTTATTTTAGTAGTAATACTCTAATAGATTAGAGCAGCATTACGTTACATACACCATCAGTCTACCAAGGTCGATGACAATAACAAACCATAACAGCTGCTTACTCACTCTTGTTTACAACTACAACTGTCCTACTGGCGTGTGACAATTCCTTTTATATCTCCATTCATGATTACCAGACTGTTCTGTCAATCACTAGAGGTTTCTGGAAACAAGGCATTTAATTACATAATTCGAACATTCTATCACCTTCGAGAAATGTAACTTAATCTACGCTGGCGAGGCCTTTGCCTCAGTTATCTTGCTTGCCGGCGTTATCTGTTAACACAAGTTCGTTATCTACGTGAAACCTATCCATCTATTATCTATTTGCGCCGAATCTTTAATGCACGTTACCGCGACAGCGCTCCGTCCTCAAGGCTGGTCGTCCCGAACAGCACCATGGTAGCGGGCCAGACGATCCAGGTGTACCACCAGCATCTTCCCTCGGGGCACCTTCTGGATGCGGTAGACCACGTCGTTAATCCTCTTAACCACCCGGTACGGTCCTTGCCATGGTTGCTGGAGCTTCGGGCAGCATTCCTTGGTACGAGTAGGGCGGTACAACCAGACTAGGTCACCCTGCTGGAGCCTCGGCTGTTGGCTTGCCTGTCATACCGGGTCTTCATGCGGTCGCTCGCCTTCTGGATGTTCTAACGAGCCATCTCATGCATGTCGTGGAGATGGTCCACCAGGTTCTCCACATACTCGGTCGCTGGTTATTTCGCTTCCGGAGGGCTTCCAAAAGCCAGGTCACAAGGGAGGCGTAACTCTCGGCCGAACATTAAGTTGGCTGGCGTCATCCCAGTTGTGTCGTGCTTTGACGAGCGGTAGGCCAGCAAGAACAGTGGCAATATGACGTCCCAGTCACGCTGATGGTAGTTCACTTCCTTGCGGAAGAGCTGGCACTTCTTCGCGTTCAGCTTCAAGTTGGTCGCCTGCAATCTCTGTAGCACCTTACTCAGATTCTCGAGGTGATCTTCGAAAGTCTTCCTGACGATGATGATGTCGTCCAGGTATAGCAGGCAGGCGTCGTAAGTCAGCCCTCCCATCACTGACTCCATGAGGCGTTGGAAGGTAGCTGGTGCGTTGCAGAGGCCAAAGGGCATGACCGTGAACTGCCAGAGCCCTTGGCCCGTCGAGAATGCGGTCTTCTCCTTGTCCCTTGGGTCTAGAGCTACCTGCCAGTAGCCCGACTTCAGTTCCAGGGTCGAGAACCACTTTGCACCAGCTAGGGTGTTCAGGGTGTCGTAAATCCGGGGTAAGAGGAAACAGTCCTTCCGGGTGACAGCGCTCAACTTCCTGTAGCTACGCAGAAGCGTGGCTCGCCGTTCTTCTTTGTCACTAAAACTACAGGGGAACACCAAGTGCTGTCATACTCTTCAATCACTCCCCTGGATCTCCTGTCCTCCTGCATGTCTCGTACCGCCCCTTGCTTCGCCAGCGGAACGCGTCTAGGTGGTTGACTAATAGGCCGGGCGTCTCCGGTGTCGATGCGGTGAAGCACTTTGTCCGTGTGGCCGTAGTCACTATCACCTTGGCTGAAGACGCGCTGGTATCGTCTCAGCAGTTGTCGAACTTTCTCCAGGTGTTCTGCGGTCAGGTGGTCGGCCGCCCTCTCCAGTAAGCCTTCTAGCCGGGGCTCCAGGTGTTGCGTTGGCACCGGCTCCTGTGTCTTGTTGATTGCTGTCACGCTTACCACGGCCTCACACGTTCTCAACTCCTTCCCGGCCTGGACGTCGTGATCGGTGTCCGTTGGATTTAGCAGTCTTACTGGCACCTCCTCTCGGCACGGCAGCAATGCCCTAGCTACCTTAGTCCGTGTACTAGCGTCTTCTGGTCCAGCATCATGTTCCTGGTTCTCTGGCCTTCCAGTCGCGCCGTCACCACCACGTCGCCCCTCGCGGGGACCACCACGTCTTCCTTCAAAATGACCATGCAGATTCCGAGGCGCTCTTCGGCTTGACGGAGTATAACCTCTTCTCCGTGTAGCCGCAGGACCTTCCTGCCGACGTCGACCGTCGCCTCATGGCTCCTGAGGGCATCCAATCCCAGTATCACCTCCTCAGCCACTTTCGCGACGAACACCCACAGACACACGCTACTCTGTCCCAAGGTCAGCTTCAGCAGGGCCTCCTCCACAGGCAAGGTGTCACCCGATGCCGTGACAAACTGATATGGACGGCTCGGCTTCCTTGTCGGCAAACCCTTCGCCACGTGAGGTCTGCTGATGGTCACGGCTGCCCCGGTGTCCACCAGCACGCGGCAGGCCTTCGCTCTCACCCAACCGTCCGCGATGAGGCTGTCATCCTTACGTCGGCTGACGGCGCGCAGTGTCACTCGAGGGGATCGTGGTGACGGCGCTGACGTGCCGCTTTTCCACGACTGCCCTTACTCGTTTTCCGGCTGCTCTTTCTGGTGTGGTTAGTCTCTTTGCAGGTGTCCAGGCTGTCCACACCCCCAACACAGGCCACTAGGTCTTCCCCGGCGTCCCTCGGCTGGTCTTCTGTCTCTGATGTAGCGGACACTCCTCGTTCTCGACGTCGGGATAAATGTTACCTTGGCCGCCTCCATTCTTTATGCTGCCGTTAGCGCCTCGTGAAATGTTTTATAATCGCCGAGCATTAGGCGCTGACGAATCTCCGTGTCTCGTATCCCGTCAACGAATGTGTATGCAGCTTTCCGGGATACAAACTTTGATGGGAGGTTGACTATGGCCTTGTTCAACTGCAAGGGCGAACTGCTGTAGCGTCTCCCCTGGCTGCTGTGTCCTTGCCGTTAGCAAGGTACGCTGGGGCTAAGCGGTGGTTTCCAAAACGATTCTCCAGGGCCTCCCAGATGTCCTTGGGCGCCGCCGTTGTCTGTACCGCGTTCAAGACTTCCGCGGTCCGTCCCTGGAGGCTGGCTATTAACTGTGTGGCCTCCTCTTCTGGTGACCATTTGTTGTGCTTGGCCACTGCGTCGAATTGGCGGCGGAAGACTTCTGAAGTTAACGTGCCGTCATATTTTGGAGGTTTGACGCCCGCCGATGTTGTGTCGCGTTCCGGCGCGTCAGCCTTCAAACCCTTCAACCTCCTGCCGAAGACGTCCTCGACCATGGCGTTCAGGGACTTGACGGTTCTGTTGGCCTTTCCTTCCAGCTCATTAACGCGGTTTGCCACGTCTTCGACGTGCTCGTCTACTTGGCCGATCCGCTTGCCAAGCCCCGTGACGTCCTCCTTCACGCCGGCCAACTGTTCCTCAAACTTGGCGGCGAGGGCCTCGTTCGCCACCTTCATTTCCGTGGTCAGTTCGGTCATCTTTGTGGTCATTGTCGTGGCCAAGTTGTTGTTTGCAGCTTCCGTCTTCGCAGCGAAGTTATCATTCGCCGTCTTTATTTCCTTCAGCTCGTCGGTGAGGTTGTCGTTAGCCGTCTTCATTTGTTTCAGTTCCGCGCTTTATTTCTGTCAGTTCCGCGGCCAGGCTATTATTTGCCGCTTTCCTTTGAAAGGCAGCATTTTGAAACAGTTCTAAGCAGTAGGCTGGGAGCGACCCTCTCCAAAACAAATTTCTGAACTCCGTAGAAAATGAAGCTAGCTACAGTGAAGCAATAAATTCTACACAAATAGGCTTCACTTATCTTAAGAAATTGGTGTTGATACTTCAATTGATTGCTGTTGAAAAGAAGTATCAACACCAATTTCTTAAGATAAGTGAAGCCTTAGTGACAAATATTTTTATTTGTGTAAAATTTCTGAACATTTGTCTTTTCTAACAACAGTTGGCAAGGCTTTAATGTTTATTCTTATGGTAATTATATAGTTATGGTGATTATATAGTTATTAATTAATACTATAATGTGATTACAGATTCTAGTGGAAGCAAAAGAACAACCAGCATGAATAAAACCATATCTGAGGTAAAGACGGAGGGTCGGTCACTGCTTCAAGCTAAGTTAACAAAGCTTGCACTTCAAATTGGTTTTGCAGGTTTGTGCATTTCTTAATTATTTTATACATATCCATTGACAAATGCTTACCTGTAATCACCACAGAAGGGTAATACTTTATCAAAAAGTTCACTGCAAATACACATTTTGCTGTCCCTTGAATATTCTCCTCAAAAAGATTTGCGTGTGCGTGTATGCGTGCGTGCGTTTTATTTACAATATTTTTCCTACGATACACTTTCCTTAACTAGTCGTATAAATTTTGGTGCTGTTGCCCTTATTTAACTTACAAGTTCAGCCTGCTTGGCTCCCAGGCCATTTAGCCTTGCTGAGTAGCAAAGTCACCCTTCTATCCTCTACTCTTATCTGCCGTTCCCCCTTATCCCATCAAGTTTGCTTTCCCACTCTTTACTTTTCTGATCCATTAGCTTTCCAAAATATGTTCCCTATATTTCTATTTCTATTTTCATTTTTCACCATAACCACTTTATGTCTATCAACTCACTATGCATCTTTTCCCATTTCTTCTCCGAGTACTTCCTGCACCATGCTGCTAACATTTTACACTCCATCAAATATGAACTGCACTTTCTGTGTCTGCACATAATTCACATATTTCTACACTGTTACTTCTTAGTCCTCTTTCAAGCATTGATCCTGTTTTAAACCAAGCCATTCCTTCCCTCTCCTGTCTGTTACATTAGTCTATATATTTTTCTCTTCCCCATTCTCTGTTCATTAACCTATAAAATTTTAAAGATCTTCTGTTTTCTAACCCTCACCAAATTTCTTTTCTTTCTATATGCTCCACTCAATTTTTGACTATTTTCCAAAAAAAACATCTACATTCCTATTTTCTGGTCTTAATTCCTATTTCTTCCACAATTTTTGCCGCCTCCGCCCACAAGCTTTTCCTACTCCCCATTTTCTTTTGTTGATTCATGCCTCCTTTATGAAATTCAAACTTGAAATTCAAAATTCATATAGTCCATTCCCGGTACTTTCTTGACAGAATGTACGTATATTGCTTCTTTGGGTTTACAAATTCATCCTGTTGACATTTTTTTTGTCAGTCAAGAAAAGGATCTAATAGAGATGATCGGGAGTTAGAGAAAATAGAGGAATTTCTAGATCATGCAACAAATAATGTTGACTTGTATTAGTGTGAGATACAATTATCTTTTGGATATAAGGAAAAGGTAAATCCAGTCTTTAGGTAAAGATTAAGTTCATATTACCTGTTTTACTTTTTCAGTAGTGCTTTTCCCAAGGAGACTTATGATCCGGAGTGTGTTTGTTCAACTTTATTGTAACCGTTTTAAATTGTACACCATAAACTGCGATTAAATCATCCTAAGTATATACTATGTCCAACGAGAGTATAAAGTGCCGTAAGCAAAACACCGGTTTGTATTACTCCGCATCCACGTGCGTTCGGACAGTACTGTCAGCACTGTTACCACTTCGTTAAGTGTAATACTAATATGTATTAATAATATAAATATGCATTTTCAAAACACAAAGATACTCATTTATTCAAGCCAACCGCTTAATCGCTTCGTTAAGTATAATATTAATATAAAATTTTGACATTAAAGACACATTTTTCGAGCTAAGTATCACGCAGCACACTATTAATATCCATGAAAATTACTGCTACTTTCCTCAATTGCATTCCTCTAAACTGAGCTGGAAATTGGTTCGATACCCTCCAGGTCCGACGTCTCCTTTTCGCTCCATCCATTATCCCCTAGATGTATCACGCATTTTTCCACGTTGGTATCAATTTTGGCCTCCAGGTCTCAGAGTTTTTGTTCCTCGCGAATCACATGATGGACACAGACACTCCAGTTATCAGGTGTTACAGCATGGAATGCTGAGTATACTAGCTTCAGCACATCTTGCGGTTTGAAGGTCGTGCTATTTCTGGCAACTTAACCCTTCACCTGACTCCACACCATCTCTATCGGGTTCAAGTAACAATGCTAGTCTGAATACAGTGTGACCCGAAAGTTTTGCCATTTCGTCAATTACGTATTTTACTTTAGCACGAGGCTTGACCATTACCAGCAAATCCGCCGTAACATGGCCCTCGTGCAAAACTATTTTTTTTAGTCTGTAGCCATGTTATGATGTCACTTTTCTCCCAAGATTTGTTTGGTATGCGTTCTAACCTTACACTGTGGTAGGGGACATTGGCCATCAGTATAACGCTATTCGGTTGTAATTTGGGGAGAATCTTTTCAAACCAGGATTTGGAAACGTCGCCATTCATTTCTTCATAATAGTCTCCCGTTGTTTTGGAGACGAAGACGAGCTCGCTACCCTCGACAAAGTCATCATCACTTCCTATGTGCCAAACTATAAGACGCTTACCCCTCCCCGTAGAATTTCTAAGTCGTGCACTTAAACCAGATCGAAATTGCTGTCTTTTTGATTTCACTGTGGTGCCAGTCCATACTATGCTTGTGTGCATCCCTCCTTAACCCACGTCTCGTCTAAATAGTAAACTTTCCGCACTTTGCGGAATTCCTTTATTTTGCGGAGAAAGTCTCATCGCCATAAAATATCATCTCTGTCCACAATGACAGAGTTCATATTAAGTCTTTTTGTACTCACAAATTCGAAACCAATTTCCAGCAGCAGTTTGTGGATTGAATATCGTTTGAAGTCTGGAAGCTCAGGATCAGAGTTAACAGCCAACATCACTTTAAGGTGGGAGGTTCATTGTTAACAAAGAATTGATTAACTTATCGGCGGATTGCTGACCTCACAGACCCATCACAGGCAGCATCCAACACTAATCTGGCCCTGGTCTCTTCTTGCCGGAGCTGAAACTTCACCGAATATGGCTATTTCCTTGCGTGCACTATAAATGCTGGAAACCGACATACCGGTAAACTCAGATTTCAACTTCACCACTTCATCGAGAGCAAGTTCAGGAAGCTTTTCACAGAACATGTTTAACAGTATTGGCCAGTTCCGCCGTGATTCACAACTCTCAGCTCTCAGCTCTCAGCTTCAATATGCACGAGCAGCGTTATTTGCTTTAAATACAATCTAACTTATCTATTAGTATATGTTTTTATAGTTGAAATATGCTTATTACGCACTTGTTGTGCGCTTTAACAAAATGAAATCAGACTCCACACCTCAGTAGCAGTACTTTTTCAAGGGACTATGTACACGGCGGAAGCATCATGGAAATAGTGAAGGCGCGCTACGATAAACGATCACGTGGTTTTGTTTACATTTACTTTTTTCTCCCGCTGCAAGCAGAGTAGAGAAAGGTATGAACAGCCAAGGCAACTAGAGTACTCAGGTAGGCCATTCCGGAGAGTCGCGCTGCAATTGGCTAACGCGCATGACGTCACTGAGAATACAGTTCAACCGCGAGAGTTAAACACTAGCCCCTCAGTGTGTGTCATTTAAGCTCTGCTACGTGTAAAATAGAAAGGAATAAACATCCACTTGTATATTATAATGAAGGTTCTTTCTAGCAGTTGTATTACGAGTTTAAAACATGTTACTATTCATATGTACTTAATCAGTGTAGCTCAAGAAAATGACGAAGCAACCCATTGAAGATTTTTCTTTGCTGCAAGTTTCCTGATCATTTCTGCTTTCGCTCTTTTGTTTAAGTGCCTAATTCTAATGAAGGTTCTTGTCCTCACATTAAGAGAGATCACTTTGTGATGAAATTCGGGAAACTTTGAACTTATTATAGAAATTAATTTTTGCATCAATCCATTACACTTCGCAGCAGTTTGTCCATGGAAGCTACAAAATATTACTTCTGTACCTTGTTCTGCCGTTTCAAAACACTGTTTTCTTTCTTCAGGGCTTGCATCTGAGTCTTTAGTCTAATTATTTCCTCTTCAGCAACAACAGAGTGGTCAGGGCTTACCTCCGTGCTGGTCGACGGGTCAAATTTTGTTCTTTTGGGAGATAAAGATATTATAGTAGACAGCGCCCTCTTTCGCACGGTACTAACTTCGCACCGGCGATCTCTTGCTGATATTGCCTATTAACAAAAAAGTTTTCTTCTTCTTCTTCTTCTTCTTCTTCTTCTTCTTCTTCTTCTTCTTCTTCTTCTTCTTCTTCTTCTTCTTCTTCTTCTTCTTCTTCTTCTTCTTCTTCTTCTTCTTCTTCTTCTTCTTCTTCTTCTTCTTCTTCTTCTTCTTCTTCTTCTTCTTCTTCTTCTTCTTCTTCTTCTTCTTCTTCTTCTTCTTCTTCTTCTTCTTCTTCTTCTTCTTCTTCTTCTTCTTCTTCTTCTTCTTCTTCTTCTTCTTCTTCTTCTTCTTCTTCTTCTTCTTCTTCTTCTTCTTCTTCTTCTTCTTCTTCTTCTTCTTCTTCTTCTTCTTCTTCTTCTTCTTCTTCTTCTTCTTCTTCTTCTTCTTCTTCTTCTTCTTCTTCTTCTTCTTCTTCTCCTTCTCCTTCTCCTTCTCCTTCTCCTTCTCCTTCTCCTTCTCCTTCTCCTTCTCCTTCTCCTTCTCCTTCTCCTTCTCCTTCTCCTTCTCCTTCTCCTTCTCCTTCTCCTTCTCATTCTCATTCTCATTATCATTATCATTATCATTATCATTATCATTATCATTATCATTATCATTATCATTATCATTATCATTATCATTATCATTATCATTATCATTATCATTATCATTATCATTATCATTATCATTATCATTATCATTATCATTATCATTATCATTATCATTATTATTATTATTATTATTATTATTATTATTATTATTATTATTATTATTATTATTATTATTATTATTATTATTATTATTATTATTATTATTATTATTATTCCACGCATCAAACTTTTCGTATAAAAAAGGAGCGAATAAACTCGGTGTACACATAGAAACAAATACATAAATGGAATGTGTATCTGATAATTACCTGCAAATTGGTTTTGCTGGTACTTGCTACTACCGCCTCAAATACATCCCCATGCCAATTAGGAATTTTCTATGACGGTACAGCGTCGCCCTTTAATTTTCTTTTCAGCGGCAAACCTAACAGCTCGTTTTTTAAATCCCGTTCATAGTTTTCGGGCAGGAAGTGATCGGGACAAATCCTTGCATTATTCACATTAACCGGATCACCCCTTTTACAGCGTAAACCCACTTGCGCTGTAGTTCTCGATCTTTAGGCAAACAATGGAAAATCACATTCCTAGTTTTATACGAAGCATGTTTGCTTTCAGCAACAGCGCAATGGTTTTCATAATGTTACGACAAAAAACACAGCAAATAACTACAATAGCTCATAAGCAACTGCATCTCGTTTATTTCATTAGAAGGATTGTGGAATTTGCATGCATCAGCGCCTTCTCTTATCTTATAATGTGCAATCATAATATTGCATTACGCACATTCACGTGTAAGCGCTCTTGCGTTGTATTCTCAGTGACGTCACGCCCCTCAGTCGGCAGTGACAGTGTTTTGCGCGGGAAGGCGGCAATGGCCTGCCCTGATGAACAGGAAAGAAACTGAAATAATCTCCTAGACCTCGAATACTGCATCAACATATTCAAAGAAAACAATAGTTGAGTTAAGGATGACTCAACAGGGAAGGTAAAAGGGGGTATCTCATACATGGAAGAGAAGAAATATCAGTTCAGGTCAGTAACTCTCCAATGTGACCAGTGCTTTTTGGTGAGCAGCCCCTTCCTTTAGTTCATCACATATTTTGTTTGGATCGGATTCTTTAAGTCCCAGATTATAGAAGTAGTTAAAGGGTCACCTTTCTATTATAACAAAATAGATATGAGATTACTAACAGCTTCCTTCATACCGCACTCTTTATTATTTATATCAATGATCTTCCACGTCAATTACAAAAAAAGAAAAAAAAATACAATGTAAGGTCTTAATCAGTGGCCGTTCGTGGCCGAAATGTTTGCGGGGTGCGGAAACGGTTTTGCTTGGTAAGAGTTGACAACAATAAATTATTACACCTATAAATTTTAAAAACCATTTTTTTTTCAAATTCTACCCGTATAACCAACGGCAATTGTGGTCCTCTAGATGTAATATACACCTCGGAAGTAAGTGAAGGAAACCTAACACAATCTTTGCCCAAAACTGCTATATTAATATGCATACAACATATGAAAGGATGGTACTAGAATATCATACAAACTCACTCAAATCCAGAAGTAATTTTCGCCACATAAGCTGCCACAGATTCCTGCGCAGATCATTGTATATATACAGTAATATTCGTATTTTGCATTTGTTCAGTTTATTATTGGCTACTTATATGCAAAATCAAGTCTTCTGTTCTTTAATTTAATGAAATTTTCTATCACTCATCATAAAAATCCTGTATGTTACTCCTAAGGTCCTTATTTATTGAGTGCCTTGCTAAAGCATTGCGTCTGTCGCTTGCCATTGTATTTCCTAAACGTGTTTTTATACCTTTTAGAGTAGAAAAGCAACGTTCAGCTTCCGCAGTAATCATCGGCGTTGTTATGAGAAATTTCAAAAGCTTTGTGTCTTCACTGGAAACTGATCCCCTCCCAGGGGTGAACTACGGTAGGGACGGGAATTGGTGATCCCGGGGTTTCGAGCCAAATCTCTCGATTAGGTGCCTCTGAGTTGTGAGAGAGCTAATGCCAAACGTCCAAACGAGGTCCACATCTGTATTTGACCCTAACCTCTCTGAAAACGTCTGATGGATACCTAGCGTGGCAAGCGGAAAGGGTGACTGGGTAATGCTTAAGTCGCAGGTCCTGGTTATCGTGTAGGGCTGTGTTCGTATCCGCTGATAAAGGTCAGTCCCGGGGAGAGGCCATTGCAGGTCAGTCCCGGGGAGAGGCCATTGCATGAGCTGATGCACTCCTGAAGGCGATTGGGTCCCTCTGTCTTTACATTGGGAGGTGAGACCCTGAGGTGAGCAACGTCCAGGCCAGGACTCTCACCTAAGCCGGGGTAGCGCCCAGGATATCAGCACGCCATCGGGGACGCTTGCAATGGTGGAGGATAACGTCGCAATAAGTACTTTTAAAAAAACACAACAAAACAGTTACGAATAATGTAAAAGAAGCAGTTGAGTGTGGTCCTCACTACTTAGTGGTAAAAAGAACAGAAGCAAGGAATTTTACATCAGTTAATCCATTTGTCATACAGAAGGGTCTTGATAATATAGCTGGTGCAGTAAAGTCGTGTACCAAATCAAGAAATTGTACGCTCCTGGTGGAAGCAATATCAGCATCCCAGGAAGCTAAGATACAGAAGGCTACTCTATTGGGCAGTTACCATGTAAAGTTAGAGCTACACAGGACCATGAATTCCTCTCGCGGTGTTGTAAACACCAGTGCGTTGTACAAGTGAATTCTGTAATGGTGCACCTATATGTGCCAGCTGCGGAGGCGTCTTGCATGAAAATGCATGTACATCACCTCCAGCATGCGTTAAATGTAGCGGTGAACATGCATCTAGTTCACCAGAATATCCCCGTTATATTGAGCAGCAAGCTATTCAGCTGATCCGGGTTAAAGAGAAAGTATCTATCTCGGAAGCCCGGAAACTTCCTCGTATCCACAAGCCCTCAGTAACGAGTTGACGTACCTACAGCTCTGTGCGGGAAACTGGTATCCAAACCTGCGATACGAACGGGGCCGCCATATCAGAGAAAGTCCTTGTGCCTACGTCACCACCAAAGAATTTGCAATGTGCACGTGCACCTCCATCCACACCAGCTAAGACTACTGCCAGTAAGAACATCCCAGTTAGGCTGCTCGCCAATTGTACACCAAGCACCAGCCAAAGCATGTAAGACCAAGTATGACAAAAGTGGCTTCTTGAAGGAAGCAACGAAAACTGCACCCACGAAGACCAGGGGAAAAGGAAGCCCACGGACATCTCCTCCGAGAAAGTCTTCGGAGTCATCTGGGGAGGACTGAGACCGGCGACATTCATATTCGTCAATCCTACTGTCCAATCGGTTCCAGCCTCTCGAATCGAACGATCCACAAGGGAAGGTGCCCTTCTACATAGAGCATATGAAGCAGGAAGATCCTGACTATGCTGCCAGCACGGCAGCGAAGAAAAGGTACTATAAATCTGCCGAAACGAGTGCTAGCCACACACCAAAAAAAGGGGGCAAATTGATTCGACCACAGCTAAAATCTACATAATGTGCGTATAGATTTAAGCTCTTATCCCATTACTGTCACCATGGCTATCCTACAATGGAACATACGAGGTTTAAGAGCACATAGATCAGAGCTTGAACTTTTGCTCACCAGGCATGGCGCTTTGTTGGTATGCTTACAAGAGACTAAGCTACGACCACAAAGCTAGATGTAGCTAAATGTAGCTACGACTACATTTTAAAATCAGACGTTACACACCACTGAGGTGTGATATTAAAACAAAGGATTGGATTCCTGTTCACCGGGGCACTATGATGCTCCTGAGGGATGACATATTTGTAGATCCTATACAGTTGCACTCTAACATCCAATATGTAGCTGTAAGGATTAAACTGCCATCAATAGGGTTTTGCATTTGCAATGTATATCTACCTCCATCTGATGACCTCTAGTTAAATGACCTTGAAGATCTGGTTTCCCAACTTTCAGCACCGTTTCTCTTAGTGGGAGACTTAAATGCCCATCACCCACTTTGGGGCTCAAATCGGACATGTTCCAGAGGCAATCTCATTGCAAAATTCATGGAGAGCAATAACTTGTTTCTCCTGAACATCGGAGAGCCAACATTCCTTTCAGACTCCTCTAACACCTGTTCCAACATTGATTAGGCAATTTGTTCATCCCAGTTAGCTGTTTCATTTCAACGGAATGTCATATCTGATTTACATTCCAATGATCACTTTCCTTGTCTTCTTAGTCTCTTAGCACAAGATGAGTCTCCCTCACGTATACCTAGCTGGCGCTTTGATCTGGCCAACTGGAACCTTCACATCCGGTTGACCGTTTTTTATTACAACGAGCACGATTTTGTGAATAATATAGTTGATCATCTCACAGAGAAAATTCTTTCCGCCGCAGAAAAGTCTATTCCAAGTTCGACCACCCACCCCAGTCGATTTCCTGTCCCATGGTGGACGAACGACTGCCGGAATGCTATTCGTACTCATAGACGTGCTCTAAAGGTATTGCAACGACACCCTACCCTAAGTAACTTAATTGTGTACAAGAAAGCGCGTGCAAAGTCTAGGCAAGTGATTAAGGACAGCAAAAAGACCTCATGGAACAATTTTGTATCACCTTTTAAGAGACGTATACCTTCCTCTGTTGTATGGGATAAGTTAAGGCGCGTGGCCGGAAAATCGACCCACCTGACAATCACTGATCTGAAAACATCTGCAGGAGCTATTGTTGATCGGTTTGACGTAGCTAACACCTTCGGCTGTGCTTTCGCTTAAGTGTCTAGCTCAAATAATTATGCTCCTGAGTTCATCTCAATTAAGACTCAGACAGAATCCCAAGTTCGTCTTTCGTTCCAGAAACCTTGAAGATTACGACCGCCTCTTCACCTTGGCAGAGCTTTTATTCATTCATTCATTTGTACAGTTTTCATTACAATTGCACTACAATAACTTTAACATTGAACATGACATAATATACATTCTGTACAAATACTTGAAAATTGCTGACTCAAGATTTACTCGCTGACTCAGGTCCCCTGGCTATAAGCCTTTGGTTTTCCTGAGCAGTTTGGTGTCATTTCTTCTTAACCTTCGCTTCTTTTATCCGAATCCGCCTTTCTCTTAACCTATATAAGAATCTCATTTACTAAGAGTACTAAGAATACTTACTAATAGGAATCTTACTTAGGCTGTCCCATTTCTTATCCCATATTTTTCTCCTGTAATGTGTTAACTCCTTACATTCTACAGGTAATTAACAGTGCCCTCTTCGTCTCCACAAAATTCACATATGTCCACCTCATTACTTCTAAACCCTTTTAAATATAATATTCCTACTCTCATCCATGCTGTGCCTTGTCATCCAATTTTGTCACATTGATCTATATAGCATTTCATACCACATTCTGTCTTTAATTGCTTATAAAGTTTCAAAGATTTCTTTTCTTCTATACTTTCTCATATCTCTTGCCTATCTATGTCTTGTACTCTAGTTATCACTTCCTTCCAAAAAGCGCTATAATTTATCTCCTCTGCTCTCCATAGATCTACCATGCCTATCTGGAATACCATTCTTTGCAATCCCGACCAACTATTTGTATTTTTAATGCTTTTTCTGTTGCCTCAGCACAGATTCAATAATTCCCCTTTCTGCCCTTTAATACACTTATTCCAGGACTTCAATATTCTCTCTATTATTATTCCTCTCCTTTTTGTATTACCTAGCTTTAGTAATGCCACTTCTCTTGGTACCGATTTAGACAGCCCTAGTAGTTCTTTGTAAAACAATCCGTGCATTTGGTCTAATTTTGTACCTATCTCTGATGTGCCGCATAACTCCATTGTACACATTGTCCTGGCTTCAACGACCGCTTCATACATTCTTTCTAAACATCTAACTGACATCTCCAGTTTGTTTACATATGCCTACCCATGACATTGCCGCCGTGCCATTAGCTATCACTTTTCTGGCTTTTGCAGCCATCCTCCATTGCTACACATCCTTATACCTAAATAGTTATACTCGTTTACCACTTCTACATTTTGATCTCTTATGAACCAATCCTCTCCATTCCTCTCCATTCCTTAGTATCGATCCTCTTTTAAATACCATCATTTTTTGTTTTTTGTGCTGTTTATTCTTAGTCCCCAGTCAGCGCAAAACCTATGAAATGTCTCAATTGAATTTTATACACTTATTGCGGAAATTGCTCCTACCGTTGAATCATCCGCGTACAATAAACCAGGGATGTCTTTGTTCATTATTATTGGGCAGTGGGCATTGCTTTCCTTAACCCTCTCCATTATGTCATCTATAAATAAATTGAATAGTATAGGACTCAATTTGCACCCCTATCTTAAGCCTAACTTCGGTTCGACCTCTTCTGACAATACATCAGAATAATACATCAATGATACTTCCTATTCTGAATTTCACCCCACTATAAATTTTATCAATTTGGTTTATAAATTTCTCGCTCATCCATTTTCTTCTTAATTTCCATTTTGAAGCCCCTCTGTTTATCTAATCGAAAGCTTTCTCAAAATCCACAAAAAACATATACAATCTCTCCATTTTCCAATTAACATCTTGATTATAAATACGTTATCTATAGTACGTCTTTTTCTCCTAAATCCAGTTTGAAATTCTGATATTTTTATTTTCTCTTTCCACCCAATCTGTCTGTCTGTCTGCGTCTGTCTGCGTCTGTCCGCTAGTATGCACGTATACACATTCCCAATTATAGATACTAAGCTTATGCCCCTGTAATTCTCTGGTCTATTCACACTCCCATTTACTTTAAATATTGCTACAATCACACTTGTTTTCCAGCAGTCAGGTAATTTCCTACTATCTTTCATCTTATTAGATAAATTAGTTATATTCTTTAACCCACTTGATGTTTTTCCGTACCTCTTCCAAAATTCCCCTGGGATGTCATCCATGCCCACTTCTTTACCGCCCTTTAAGCTTCTTATTTGTTGAAAAACTTCCGTTTGAGTAATTTGTGTCTAATATCTCATCGTCTATTCTCAGGTTACCCAACTGTATACTATCTCTATTTATCCACTCCCTTTCTGCAACTAGGTCACTAAAGTACCTCAGCCATTCCTGTGTTATCTCATTTTTCATCCCCTTTTGTTTATTAATTTCACCCACCATATCTGATATTTTATTATCTTTTTGTTGTATGGCATCCTTCATTTTCTTTTGAATACTGCCCTGCCCTCGTTCTGTTTTCCTTCTAATAATTTCTTGTACGCTTCTGTACTTATTACCATAATCATCCTATCTCTACCCTTCCCCGTTCTTCTCCAAAAAGCCAGGTTTTTAAACACTTCCCTTCTAAGTCATAAAACCAACCATTACTTTTTCGTTTCATTTTCCCTTTTACTTTCATTTTTATCCCTGCCCTTGTAACTAATAGTTTCATTAACTCTAAGCCTCGTTCTATATTGTTCTCATTCAATGCAACCTCTATGCCTACTCTTATTATTATTTACACTGCCGCGAACTCGTTATCTACGATAGCGAGGCTTGTGTACACAAAGAGCTGGCAAATAAAGATAGCGGAGATAAAGGAGTTGCCGGCGCAGATTAAGTTACGCTCCTAGAAGATTCGGATTTTGTCATTCGATAGCTTGTTTATTCCAGAAATATCTAGTGATTGTACAGAACAGTCTCGAATTATGAATGAGGTATTTAAGGAAGTGACGACTCGCCAAGAGTCAGTCGTAAACAGAAGTAAACAGCCATGAAGTGTTGTAACGAAAGCTGATGTAAACAGGTGTAATCAGAACGCTGTTTGTTATTGTCATCGACCTTGGTAGGTAGTGACTGTGTGCGTAATGTAATTCTGCTGTAATCTGAAATTGTATTTCTACGCAAATAAAGAACAATTTCTGTTTCTGCAATGTGGACTTTAATTCTACGAACCCACAAAGTCACAATTAGTATCAGGAAGTGGGTCATTCAACGATGGACGCGGGATTGGAAAAGATTTTGTAGAAGATGATGGAAATTAAGGCCGAACTAACCTCGGAAATGAAAGCGGCAAATAATAGCCTGGCCGCAGAACTAACAGAAATGAAGACGGCGAATGACAACCTTGCTGCGAAAACACAAGCGGCAAATAACAACCTGGGCGCAGAGCTCAATGAATTGAAAACGGCTAACGACAACGTCGCCAAAAAGATGGAAACCACAAACAACAACCTGGCCGCGAAGATGACCGAATTGACCACGGAAATGAAAGCGACAAACGAGGCCCTCGCCGCAAAGTTCCATGAGCAGCTGGCCGGCTTAAAGGAGGACGTCACGGAGTTGGCCGAGCGCGAAGACCTGGCGAAGCGCGTTAACCACCTGGAAGGAAAGGTCGACAGCAACACAGTCCCCGTCGCCATGGTGGAGGAGATCGTCGGCAAGAGGTTGAAGGATATGAAGGTCGACGCGCCGGGACGCGACACAACACTACGCGCGTCAAACCTCCAAAATGCGACGGTGCGACAACTTTCGAAGTCTTCCACCGTCAATTTGACACGGTGGCCAAACACAACATGTGGTCACCAGAGGAAGAGGCCGCACAGCTAATAGCCCGTCTCCAGGGACGGACCGCAGTAGTGTTGAATGCGGTCCAGACAGCGATGGCACCTAAGGACATCTGGAAGGCCCTGGAGAATAGCTTTGGAAACCACCGCTTTGCCGCAGCGTACGGCAGCCAGCTGAAGTCAATGTCGCAGTAGCCAGGGGAGACACTGCAGGAGTTCGCCCTGGCAATTGAGCAACTGGCTGGCAAAGCCTTAGTCGACCTCTCACCAGAGTTCATATTCCGGGAAACCACCTTTTTTTCTTTTTTTTTATGCCGGGAAACCGCCTACACATTCGTTGACGGGGTACGAGACACGGAGATTCATCAACGCCTAATGTTCGGCGATTACAAAACCATCCCCGAGGCGCTAACGGCAGCATTGAGGATGGAGGCGGCCTCTACTTCCAGAACGAGGAGTATGGGCTACAATGGAGACCGAAGACCAGTCGGGGACGCCAGCGAAGAAGTGGACAGCCGGGATACCTGGAAAGAGACTGCGCACACCAAGAAGAGGAGCCGGAAAACAAGTAAGGTCCGTCGTGGAGAGGGGCACTTCGGCGCCATCACCACCATTCCCTCGAGTGACACTGCGTGACGTCAGCCGGCGTAAGGATGGCAACCTCACCACGGACGGCGGGTGAGAGGGAAGCCGTGCCGCGTGCTCGTAGACACCGGGGCAGCCGTGACCATCATCAGACCTGATGTGGCCGAAGGTATGTCGTCGAGGAATCCGAGCCAACCATGCACGCTTTTGACGGCATTGGCCGTCAACTTGCCTGTAGAGAAGGAGGCCCTGCTGAAGTTGACCTTGGGACGGAGTGCCGTGCGTCTGTGGGTGTTCGTCGTGAAGGTGGCTCAGGAGGTGATACTAGAACTGTGTGCCCTCAGGAGCCACGAGGCGATGGCCGACGTTGGCAGGAAGGTTCTGCGGCTGTATGGAGAAGAGGTCATACTCTGGCAACCGAAAGAGTGCCATGGAATCTGCAGGGTCATCCTGAAGGAAGACGTGGTGGTCCCCGCGAGAAACGAGGTGGTGGTGACGGCGCAACTGGAAGGCCAGCGGACGAAGAACATGATGCTGGACCAGAAGACGTCTGTGCCAGTGAGGCTGCTTAACCTGGCAGGTACCGATCACGACGTCCATGCTGGAATGGAACTGGGGATGTGCGAGTCCGTGGTCAGCGTATCCGCAATAGAGAAGACACAGGAGCTGGTGCCTACGCTACACCTAGGGCGCCGGCTGGAGGGGTTAGTGGAGATGGCGCCCGACCACCTGACCGCAGAACAGCTGGAGAAAGTTCGATAACTGCTGAGACGATACCAGCACGTCTACAGCCAGCGCGACAGCGACTACAGCCGCACGGACCGAGTGCTCCAGCACATCGACTCCGGAGACGCCCGGCCAATTCGGCAACCACTTAGACCCGTTGCGCTGGCAAAACAAGCGGCGGTAAGGTATATGCTAGATGACATGAGAACCAAGGGAGTGACTGAAGAATCTACAGCCCTTGGTGTTCTCCTGTAGTTCCGGTGACGAAGAAGATCGGCGAGCTACGCTTCTGCGTGGACTACAGGAAGCTGAACGCTGTCACAAAGAAGGACTGCTTCCCCTTACCCCGGATTGACGACACTCTGGACACGCTGGCTGGTGCGCAGTGGTTCTGGACCCTAGACCTGAGGTCGTGTTACAGGCAGGTAGCTCTATACCCGAGAGACAAGGAAAAGGCTGCATTCTCGACAGACCAAGGGCATTGGCAGTTTACATTTATGCCTTTTGGCCTCTGCAACGCACCAGCTACCTTCCAACGCCTCATGGAGTCAGTGATGAGAGGACTAATTTATGACATCTGTCTGTTATACCTGGACAACATTATCCTTGGTAAGACCTTTTAAGACCATCTAGAAAACCTGAGCAAGGTGTTGCAGAGACTGCAGGTGACTAACCTGAAGCTAAACGCAAAGAAGTGCCAGCTCTTCCGCAAGGAAGTCAACTACTTGGGCCACATAGTCACACCAACCGGAGTGGCCACAGACCCGGAGAACACACAGGATGTGAGAGTTTTGCCTCGACCAAAGAATAAGCGGAGCAGTTATGACCGCCGCTTCATAAAGGGGATCTCCAACATCGCCAAACCCCTTACCCGCCTGACAGAGGAACACCGACCTCATGTGAGGACGGAGGACGCCGAAGGCGCTTTCCAGCATCTGAAGAAGCAACTGTTCAGTGCTCCTATTTTGGGATTTCTACAACCAGGTGGCACCTTCCTTGTGGACACCGATGCTAGCGACCATTGCATTGGAGGCGTCCTATCGCAAGTTCAGGATGACCATGTGCGGGTGCAAGACCCTGTCCAAGGCAGAAAAGAACTACTGCGTCACCCGGCGAGAAATACTGGCGGTGGTAAAGACCCTGGAACACTTCCATAAATATCTATACGGTCAGCCATTCCACCTGAGGACTGACCACTCCGCCCTAACTTTACTACTTAGTTTTAGGAACCTGGAAGGCCTGACAGCCTGTTGGATCTAGAGGCTGCAGGAGTACGACTTCAGTTCTGAACATCGTGGAGGGAAGAGCCACGGCAACGCAGACCACATGTCCCGAAGCCGCTGTCCAAAAGAGTGCGGCCATTGCATAAGAGTGGAGGAGAAGGAAGGTGCTGAAGCTCTCCGACTTGGGGCCACTCTTGAGAGAAGTGGAGTCAGGGACGAGACCGACTTGGGTGGACATCGCATCCAGAAGCGCTGAGTACAAGACGTACTGGGCCCAGTGGAATTCGTGGAAGATCAGCGAGGGCATGCTCTTCCGGGGTGCGAATCACCCATGGAAAGACGCAGAGGGAGCCGTTGATACTTCCTGGAAATAAGGTTCCGGAAGTTTTGGAGGAAGTTCACGCCGGTACTTCAGCAGGTCACCTGGGAAGAAACCGGAAGATCGTCAAACTTCGGAAACGCTAGTACTGGCTGAGGCTCCGAGCAGACGCTGAGAGATGGTGCCGTGAGTGTCACGTGTGCACGGTGAGTCGCGGCCCCCAGGCTAGGAGCCGGAGTCACATACAGCAATACAACGTCGGAGCTCCATTCTGAAGGATCGCCGTTGACATAGCTGGACGATTCCCGTGTCCGACCGAGGCAACAAGAATTTGGTTTTCGTGGACTACTTCACTAAGTGGCCGGAAGTATACACCATCCGGAACAAGGAAGCAAAGAAAATCACATACTGCCTCGTGGAGTAAGTGTTCTGCCGTTTTGGGGTGCCGTTGGAGCTCCACAGCGACCAGAGTACCAACTTTGAGTCCAACCTAATAAAGGACGCACTAGAAAGACTTGGGGATAACCAGACCCGCACAACATCTCTACACCCCCAGTCGGATGGCATGGTTGACAGCCAAAGGTTCCAGCAAGTTGACCTGGTCAGGTTGTATCGCCCTACTCGGACAAAGGGACGCTGCCCGAAGTTTCAGCAGCCGTGGCAAGGACCGTACCGTGTGGTGAAAGAGGATTAACGACGCGGTCTACCGCATCATGAAGGTGCCCCGGGGGAAGATATTGGTAGTGCACCTGGATCGTCTGGCCCGCTACGATGGTACTGTTCGGGGCGACCAACCTTGTGGTAGCAGTGTCGTGAACCCATTATCTACGATAGCGCGGCTTGTGTACACAAAGGCCCCCAAATAAAGGTAGCGGAGATATAGCACTTGCCGGCGCGGATTAAGCTAAGATTCTGGAAGTTACGGATTTATACATTCGATGTCCTGTTTATTCCAGAAATATCTAGTTATTGTACAGTACATTCTCGAATTGTGAATGAGTTATTTAAGGAAGTACGACTTGCCAAGTGTCAGTCGTAAACAGAAGTAAAGAGCTGTGAAGTGTTGTAACGAGAGCTGATGTAAACAGATGTAATCAGAACGCTGTTTGTTATTGTCAACGACCTTGGTAGATTGTGACTCTGTACGTAATGTAAGTGTGCTGTAATCTGGAAGTGTATTTTACGCAAATAAAGAAGATTTGTATTTGTGCAACTTGGACTTCAATTCTACGAACCCGCAAAGTCACAATATTTCTTTGTTTATTTCAGTTAGCAAACCCTCCTTCATTTCTTCCCTACATTTAAAGGCGCTCACTCTTTAAGCATACCTTCCTCCTTTCTCTCTCTCGCTCTCTCTCTCTCTCTCTCTCTCTCTCTCTCTCTCTCTCTCTCTCTCTCTCTCTCTCTCTCTCTCTCTCTCTCTCTCTCTCTCTCTTTCTATCAATACTATTTCTAACCATAACGGGAAGTGGCCACTGCTCAATATTTCGTTTGCTATTTTGAAATTATTAATTCTTTCAATGAGCTCCACGCTATGGAAGATATAGTCAACCACACATTGACCGTTGTTATTTGCAGATGTATATACGGCACCCTCATCTCCTTTTACCGCCCCATTACTTATAAACAAACTATTCAATTCACAGAAATTAAGCAATTTTACCCCCTCTTTGTTGAGTACCTTGTCAGTAGGGTAATTTGGAGTGTTTCAGCGCAGACCCAAAAGGGCAAGATGGCGGCCGTGCGCAATCTATGAAATTTAAGGGTTTATCCTCCTATTTATATTATTTTTGCTGTATGTACTTAGACTCTTTTTGTGTATTTAGGTTCCTTTGCGGGCATCTTTAGTCGTTTTTTATGTATTAAGAGGCTTTTGGAGCGTATTTAGAGTATTTTTGGAGTGTTTAAGGGCTTTTGGAGCACATTGAGAGGCTTTTTGTGTAATTTAGAAGTTTTAGATATGTATTTAGAGTCTGGTGAGACGTATTTAGACTCTTTTTGGTGTATTTAGAGGCTTTCGGGGCGTATTTAGAGAATTTTGCAACGTATTTACTGGCTTTTCGGGCTACTATAGAGGTTTTGGAGACGTATTTAGGAGCTTTTAGAACGTATTTCCTGGCTTCTTGCTGTATTTATAGGTTGTAGGCGTTTTTAGCGGCTTTAGCAACGTATTTACTGACTTTTTGCTGTATTTAGCAGCTTTCATCATGTATTGAGGGGCTCTGGAGGACATATTTAGTGGCTTTTTGAAGTATTTAGGGTCTTCTTGGGATGTATTTAGGGTCTTTTTGGTGTATTTAGTGGATTTTTGAAGTTTTGATAGCTCCTTAGGAGTATTTAGAGGATTTTTGTAGGTATCTAGTGTCTTGCGGTGTACATTTAGTGTCTTTTGCGGTATCTAGATGCTTCTGAGACGTATTTACAAAACTTTTTTGGTGTTTCTGGGGTCTTTTGGGGCATATTTTATCCCTTTTTAATGTATTCAGAGGCTGGGGGTGTATATAGAGACATTTGCGACCAATTTAGTATCCTGAGGGGTGCATTAGTGACTTTATGGTATAATTTAGAGCTTCTTAGGAGGTATTTAGAGGCTTTTGGGGCGTATTTACTATATTTTAGTTATACTTAGTTGACTTAGACTATATTTTATTTACTGTAGTTCATGATTTTCTTTAATCATTTCAAAACGTTTACTCCTCATTTGTAATCGGTATTTCTATCACTTTAACCTACACTTATGCCTTACTATTTCATCCCATTATAAGCTACCCTAACCTAACCTAACCTAACCTAACCTAACCTAACTAACCTAACCAAAACTAACCTAACCTAACCTAAACTAACCCAACATTTTAAGATAACCCAAGTCCTTCACTTATGCTTTACTATTTCATCCCATTATAACCTAACCTAACCTAAGTTAACCCAAAGCCTAACCTAACCCAAGTCCTTCACTTATGCTTTACTATTTCATTCCATTATAAGCTAACCTAACCTAACCTAAACTAACCCAACATTTTAAGATAACCCAAGTCCTTCACTTATGCTTTACTATTTCATCCCATTATAACCTAACCTAACCTAAGTTAACCCAAAGCCTAACCTAACCCAAGTCCTTCACTTATGCTTTACTATTTCATTCCATTATAAGCTAACCTAACCTAACCTAACCTAAGTTAACCCAAAGCCTAACCTAACCCAAGTCCTTCACTTATGCTTTACTATTTCATTCCATTATAAGCTAACCTAACCTAACCTAACCTAAACTAACCCAACATTTTAAGATAACCCAAGTCCTTCACTTATGCTTTACTATTTCATCCCATTATAACCTAACCTAACCTAAGTTAACCCAAAGCCTAACCTAACCCAAGTCCTTCACTTATGCTTTACTATTTCATTCCGTTATAACCTAACCTAACTGTGCTTTTGGCTACATGGTTACATTTTCGTGGTTACATGTGTGGTTAATTTGGTCACATTTGGTTATATGCGTGGTTACATTTGGTTACATTTGTGGTTACATTTGGTTACATTTGGTTACATTTGGTTACATGCGTGGTTACATTTGGTTACATTTGGTTACATTTGGTTACATGCGTGGTTACATTTGGTTACATATGATTACATTTGGTTACATGCGTGGTTACATTTGGTTATATTTGGGGTTACATTTGGTTACATGCGTGGTTACATTTGGTTACATTTGTGGTTACATTTGGTTACATTTGGTTACATGTGTGGTTACATTTGGTTACATTTGGTTACATTTGGTAGTTTGGCTACATTTGGTTACATTTGGGGTTACATTTGGTTACATTTGGTTACATGCGTGGTTACATTTGGTTACATTTGGGGTTACATTTGGTTACATTTGGTTACATGCGTGGTTACATTTGGTTACATTTGTGGTTACATCTGGTTACATTTGGTTACATGCGTGGTTACATTTGGTTACATTTGTGGTTACATGTGTGGTTACATTTGGTTACATTTGGTAGTTTGACTACATTGGCTAATTGATCAGGTGTAGTTACCTAACCGATCTTTGTGTTTCTTTTGAAGCATTTGTTTTTCACATTGTATTCTTTGCACTTACTTCCGGTCTACTCTATCCTCTTTTATGAAGCTTTAAAGCTAACACTGTCTGATACTCTAACCACCGATATTGAAGTACTTATAGATTAGTTTTATGCGGAATATTTTGTAAATTCTCTTATGATACCCCCCCTCCCAAGCTTTTACTGGTGTTTGTATAACGTAAATCAGGGTATACTTAGCTTGTAGTTCAATGGTAGACGCCTCTCCTCTTTTATCTGGGCTGGAGACCAGCACTAGAATGTAATCCTAGTGGCAGAGTTAACGCCTTCATCCATTTTTCCCATTTATTCTTTCTTCTTCAGGCGTCTTGGGAGTCCTAGGATAGATGCCACTTGTGTAACTATTCATTCTGTAGGATAGCTTATAGAGATCACCATTATCTTCTAATCTAAGTTGCTCCCCTCTTGCATTCTTTTTGCAACTCTATAATGCCCGTAGGCGTATGTTGATACTCCGTCCTCGGCAATCACTCTCTTGTTGTCATGAGGCGATAGGGATATTTTATTAGCTTCAACTGTAGAAACATTATGTTTTTGGGATAGGATCAGGTTCATAGGAGTTCTTAGGATCTTTTGGGTTTTAAGACAATCCACATAGCTATCGAAGTTGATGTATTGCTTGATTGCGCTACGCTTTATGCCTTTAATCTTCTTGATTACACTTCCATCCATGTCGAGAGCATACATCTTGGGTCTCAGCCCTACAAAACGATGAATAATTTTCCCACAGGCTTCATCTTTAAATTTTCCCAAAACTTTCCTGTTGTTTTTAGAATGGCATATATGGTCGAGAGCATAATCAGCTGTATCCAGATGTTCAAGAAAGCGTAACTTATCCTGGTATATATCTCTTGTAGTCACTCTATGGATGAAAGAGTCTGTATCCATGTACATGAGTTTTAGATTTTCAAGCCCGTAATACGGCAATAACACATCATAGTGATATCGATACATCAAGGTCTTTGAGATATCCAGCACACACATCCCGATGTATATAGGTTTGTTGAACACTATCTCCCGCGAAGCCATGTGTACTGCAGCCAGATTAGGTCCATATATAGTTCGATCAATAAACGTGGGCTTAGCAACCAGCTTTTCCAATGTCTTCCAATCGGTAACAAGTCGTATATTCAGTCGATTTCTTATATTCTCCATAGTTTTTCCAAACATAGCATTGTTAAAAAGTTTGTACAGATCCTTCTCGAAATCATTGCTAGATCCTTGTCGTAGCCGGTTATTGAATTCGACATAAGGCTTTAACCAGCACGACTGTCGAAATTGTAGCACACGATGGATTTTTATCAGTTGTAATCCATGATCAAGGGCCTGTTTCAAGGTCATGTAATGCACCACATACTTAGTTCGTGATCCAAGGTGTGGAATTAGTTTCTTTGTAGAAGAATCCTTAGGCTTGATACATTCAGGCAGGAACGGTAAATCATTATGCAGCTCATGAAGTTCTGTAGGATATTCAAGGTCCACTTCTAAAATGTATCCGAGAGGGTCATCTTCTCGAAGTATTTCTAGGTTAATGTCTGCAGGAGAAACCCACTCAAAACCCCCATAAGGAAGGGCGTGGCACATTGCCCAGCCATATTGGTTATTTGCGTCCTCGTACGTAATATATTGAGAGGGCTTACTTGAGTCATACTCGTTCATGTAGATGTTGTTAGCCTTTGCATACCTATGAGAAACTTGACATAATCCTCCTCTTATACCTGATTCAACCATGAGTAGCTGATCGTAATCCTGTAGCAATTCTAGTTCGATTCCTGTATACAGCAGCATTGCATCCCACGTAAGTCCAGGAGATGTAAAATAATGTGCAGGATCAACTTTATGCGTTTTTAGGGTCTGGTCTCTGAATGTCTCAAACACATCAGCTAACAGAAGAACATCTGAAGTTAGATAGAGATCGCTATACTCTCCTAATGTTTTAACGTTGAACTGTCTCCATACACTTTTTGCGTGTTCATACTCTCCATCACTAATTTCTTCTTTGTTCAACTTGTTGTAGAATGCCTCCCTTGGAGGAAGTTCTGTTTCACTTAAAACATCCCACGATGTAACGTAATCGTAGGGGAAAACACCCTTACGTGTCATCAATTTGATCTTCTCTGCTCCAAAGTGCTTTAGAGTTTCAGGATATGATGTTAGATTTTTTGCTAGTTTATCCAAGCTGGTACTAAGGAAGCGGTAGGTATCCACAAAGCGAAGTTTTATATTTCCAACATACTTGGAAAATGATATGTAACTTTCCTCAGAGCTAGGAATAACTTCTACTCTATCGCTAGTACAGCCTAACTCTTTAACAATAAAATGGGAGTCATATCCACTCAGGTTATGTATGAAGACGGGAATATAATTAGGCGTTTTACAGGTTAGATTACACTGATTATGTAGACTTCCTCGATATTCTCCACTTATATGATCATGATCCCGTACTTTCCAATTATCTCCGGTAAATTCTTTACCACATAAGTAGCATTCTGTAGAAGATTCGAATGATTTCTGCTGCTCATCTGTTAGAGTTAATGGAGCACCAGTTTTATATACACCATTAATCTTCTTTGCGAGAGAACTTACATACTCCATAAACTTCGATGCAGCATCATAACCACGATATACATAGGGTTCTGTAGGAAGATCAGTCTGTAAACCTTCAATTGCAGCTGAGGATTTGACATAAACACAGAAACTCATAGGAATATGCTTCTGATATGGAACTGTATAAGACGTTTCGGGATTAGAAGAACACCCGTGATAAGGAGTAAGAATGCTTTCAAAGTCAGCATAGATGACATAAGGTAATTTCAGCATCCTTTCATAATTCTTGAATTTAGCGATAGATTTCTCCTTCGTTGGCATAACAATCTTAGCAACTCTGTGTTGACCACATATTTTTCTATGTTCATTTAACCTCTCAATTCCTCCATTTCGATAATCAAAATGCGTAAAACAGCGTTTGCAGATGTAGATCTTTCCCTGACGTATAGTTTTTTGTTGATGAACAAGTCTCTCGAAATTCTTTATATAGACGTAATGATGACGTCCAGCAGCATCATTTAATAGAAGCAGGTCACGATGTTCAGCCAGTTCTTCATCGACAACCTTCATAGGAAACACTTGATTTTTCTCATCCAGTCCGAAGACATTTATAGAGATGTTATTTCGTCGTTCAAATTTCGGGATGTCACACAAACTCGTAGGAAATGATACACAGGTAAAGTCATATCTTTCTTGAAGATCCTTATACTTGTTAACACGCTGAGGATCCTTTTCAATGAACTTGGCAAGAACAGCATACATAAAACATTTTTCATCTTCATAGTTCTGTGGATTTATGCACGCTCCTTTAGCTCCAACAGAGGTCGGTAGAGGGATGTAACTGCTTCCTCTTAGTCCATTATTCTTGTTGATTCTAACTCGAACCCCGTCAACAGCTAATAAAGCCCAGTTGCTTCCTTTAAGTTGACTCTCCTCCATTTCAGTACAAAGTTTCTTAAATTTACTTTCCAAGATGGCGTCCAAGTCACTTTCCAAAAATATTGCTTGATTTTGCGTTTTGAAGGCTTTATCAGTAGTATCTCCAACAGCATTTACAAACTGGCATTCAGTCATGATGTTACATTTAATACTTTTATGAATCCTTAGCTCCTTCTGAATCAGTTGAATTATCCGCTGTTTTGATTCTTGGAGATACGTCTTTAGATCCTGACATGTAGAGCACTGTATGAAATATGATTTCAGCCGATCTTGAAAAGCTGTCTCGTATTCAATGACATCATCTTCGTCAGGAACCATTAACAGCAGTTTATGTTTAGTAGGCTCAATCTTGATTTTCTTGGCAGTTATTCTACCACAACGTTCTTGATGTGCATCTCTGCGATGTTCAGTACCATAAACCTCTCTGCAATGCTTACATTCATGATACAGACCGCAAGCCAGTTCATGTCTCTTTTTGTGGTAGTTCCTCAGGAAGCACTTCCCACATTTGCTACACTTAAATTCCGGTATAGCGTTTGAAAGAGATTCCATCACTTTAGTGTTCCACATCGTAGCACTAAGCAGTTTAATTCTTGGGTGAATAGGTCACTCAGTAACTGTTTAATACACTTTTCACTTCTCTTCTACACCTTGATAACTTATCAATACTTCGTTATACTCGGATTTAACTGCAGTAGTTGATCCACTAAGATAGAAACACACTAGCGCAATGACAACTAATCTCGATTAAGCTCTACTTATACAATTATGGCAAACCTAAAAGAAAACTTCATCATCCCCACCACCAGGGTTCGAAGACGGCGCTACTATCGGAGAAAACAGGAATTAAAAGTTCACGAGAAATACCTCTACCATTATTATAAGTATATATGACCATCATGATCAAAAGCAACATCATCGTCATCACATCAAATTCATTTACCATAACTGTATGATTAAAACAAACAAAGAGAAATAAAGAAAAAAGAAAATATTTCAGCCTCCATTGCTCCCAGGCAACCCCTACCACTCCTACCACCCCTACCACCCCTTAAAGATTCTCTCCCACCTCCAAACGTTTAAGCAAACCGGTTTCGTTATACTTCATCGCCCAAACCCAGATATACGGAGGACCGCTGACGTCACGAACAATTGGAGACAGAATGTCTGGCTTTCTGCGACAGGTTTCAACATGCATCATTTACGCATGAGTATACATAAAAGCTCCGAAACAGCCAATATTGCAAGCATCAGGATAGAAGCATTCTAGTAAAAGTCAAACAAACCAACCCTCTTCAATGTTTAAGGATGTTTTATTCACAGGTGTTCAGAAATTACTCATTTAATATTACGTAATCTATAAATTGCGATTTTATAAGTTTCACGGTAAACAGTAATACACATCATTTACAACTCATTAGCTAATCCAGCTTCAAAGACGCTCCTTTATCCCATTTTTCTTCTTAACCGCTTCCATTGTCGGCATCTCTTTGTCGGCATGCCGACAAGGAGGTGTCATAATTGCTTATCAGATGTAACCACCTCTTTGTAGGCCTTTAATTGTTTAATGAGGCATTAAATTGAACACATGTTTTCACACTCCACCTTAAATTAACGCCTCATTAATCAATTAATAATCGCCATTACCCTACTACTCCACGTTTTTGCCTATATCTCCTGAACCAATCGAGATATCGCGGTGAAATAACTTCTAATAGATTTTTCATAACAGGGCGCATCTTTTAAGACCTCGCGGAAGTTTATCAATGGTCCTGATTCGAATCCCGTGCAAATCACTAAATTTATTATTCTTATAACTCCGAAACTATTAATGATAGCGACCTGGGATAAACTTTATTACTTTCAGAGCGTCAAGGAGCATCTACTGGCTTTCCTTGGTATACCTGGGTACCTTGGTTCGAGTCCTGAAAAGGTAAACCTAAATATCTCCATAACCAATGGGTTTAGAGTGATGAAATAAACTTTATGTGGTAATATTTATCCTAGTTAATCATATCCTAGAAGTGTGTAACTGAGGGGTTCTTGGTTCGAGTCCCGAATCGGAAAATTTGAATATTTTTTAAACCAATGGGCCCAGAGCAATTAAATAAACTTTAAAGTGCTGCTTTAAGATCAGTGAGCTAATAGACATACCCACGCGGCACGCGCCAACCTATAATGACGTCATAGCCACACCCCTATGCCACGCGCCAACTTTAAATGATGTCATAGCCAGGGCCGACTCACACGCGCCATAAATGACGTCACAGCCACACCCTAAATGGCACGCAACCAAAACGAATCTCATAGACACACCCCTCAATGACACGCGCCTTAATGACGTCACAGAATGTACACAACATGTTAAAATCTCTCAAAGAAATGCCGTTAATTGGATTACAATGTAATCTAATTATCACACTCCTTTGTCCTTACAAAATACCGCCCGACCCGTGACATGTGTCATAAATGACGTCATAGCCTTCCCCCACCACCCTGAAAGCACGGTACTTTTTCTCCACTAATTTTTATTCTATATCTCCTGAATCCTTCAAGATATCGAAATGTAATTAACGCTAATGAATTTATAGTAAGGAATCGTATCCTAAAGGGTAGCTTTAACGCTGACATTGGTCCTGGAATCGACTCTCGCACATATCAATGCTTTGATTATTATTATAACCTGGAAACTATTTGCGATAGAAACTTCAAATAAACTTTATTAATTTCATACTGTTAAGGAGCGTCCACTAGCTTTATGCCATACACCCGGTGTCCTTGGTTCGAGTCCTGAATCGGTCTATTTTAATATATCTGTAAGCAGTGGGTCTAGAATTATGAAATAAAGTACAAATACACAAATTAGACCAGAATAGATGTTGAAAAGGTAATTTACGCAGATAGGACCTTGGTTCGAATCTCTGTGGGATATTTTAAATAACCCTCGAAATATACATATTTTGGGCTTGTCTGCAAGCTGAAAACGTTTCCAATATTAGAAAAATCCTTCAATACATATCTTTAATGCATAAATTTTTTAAAATTGACTAAAAACCTTAAATAGTTGGCCTCTCTGAAACCCCCAGAATACAATAATTTCTCTAAAGGTTATGCTAACATGCTTAATTAAATATAATTGCTTGCTCCAACTTATAAAAATCAGTAAAACTTGCATAAGAGGGGACGGGTGGAAGCGGTTAAGAAGAAAAATGGGATAAAGGAGCGTCTTTGAAGCTGGATTAGCTAATGAGTTGTAAATGATGTGTATTACTGTTTACCGTGAAACTTATAAAATCTCAATTTATAGATTACGTAATATTAAATGAGTAATTTCTGAACACCTGTGAATAAAACATCCTTAAACATTGAAGAGGGTTGGTTTGTTTGACTTTTACTAGAATGCTTCTATCCTGATGCTTGCAATATTGGCTGTTTCGGAGCTTTTATGTATACTCATGCGTAAATGATGCATGTTGAAACCTGTCGCAGAAAGCCAGACATTCTGTCTCCAATTGTTCGTGACGTCAGCGGTCCTCCGTATATCTGGGTTTGGGCGATGAAGTATAACGAAACCGGTTTGCTTAAACGTTTGGAGGTGGGAGAGAATCTTTAAGGGGTGGTAGGGGTGGTAGGAGTGGTAGGGGTTGCCTGGGAGCAATGGAGGCTGAAATATTTTCTTTTTTCTTTATTTCTCTTTGTTTGTTTTAATCATACAGTTATGGTAAATGAATTTGATGTGATGACGATGATGTTGCTTTTGATCATGATGGTCATATATACTTATAATAATGGTAGAGGTATTTCTCGTGAACTTTTAATTCCTGTTTTCTCCGATAGTAGCGCCGTCTTCGAACCCTGGTGGTGGGGATGATGAAGTTTTCTTTTAGGTTTGCCATAATTGTATAAGTAGAGCTTAATCGAGATTAGTTGTCATTGCGCTAGTGTGTTTCTATCTTAGTGGATCAACTACTGCAGTTAAATCCGAGTATAACGAAGTATTGATAAGTTATCAAGGTGTAGAAGAGAAGTGAAAAGTGTATTAAACAGTTACTGAGTGACCTATTCACCCAAGAATTAAACTGCTTAGTGCTACGATGTGGAACACTAAAGTGATGGAATCTCTTTCAAACGCTATACCGGAATTTAAGTGTAGCAAATGTGGGAAGTGCTTCCTGAGGAACTACCACAAAAAGAGACATGAACTGGCTTGCGGTCTGTATCATGAATGTAAGCATTGCAGAGAGGTTTATGGTACTGAACATCGCAGAGATGCACATCAAGAACGTTGTGGTAGAATAACTGCCAAGAAAATCAAGATTGAGCCTACTAAACATAAACTGCTGTTAATGGTTCCTGACGAAGATGATGTCATTGAATACGAGACAGCTTTTCAAGATCGGCTGAAATCATATTTCATACAGTGCTCTACATGTCAGGATCTAAAGACGTATCTCCAAGAATCAAAACAGCGGATAATTCAACTGATTCAGAAGGAGCTAAGGATTCATAAAAGTATTAAATGTAACATCATGACTGAATGCCAGTTTGTAAATGCTGTTGGAGATACTACTGATAAAGCCTTCAAAACGCAAAATCAAGCAATATTTTTGGAAAGTGACTTGGACGCCATCTTGGAAAGTAAATTTAAGAAACTTTGTACTGAAATGGAGGAGAGTCAACTTAAAGGAAGCAACTGGGCTTTATTAGCTGTTGACGGGGTTCGAGTTAGAATCAACAAGAATAATGGACTAAGAGGAAGCAGTTACATCCCTCTACCGACCTCTGTTGGAGCTAAAGGAGCGTGCATAAATCCACAGAACTATGAAGATGAAAAATGTTTTATGTATGCTGTTCTTGCCAAGTTCATTGAAAAGGATCCTCAGCGTGTTAACAAGTATAAGGATCTTCAAGAAAGATATGACTTTACCTGTGTATCATTTCCTACGAGTTTGTGTGACATCCCGAAATTTGAACGACGAAATAACATCTCTATAAATGTCTTCGGACTGGATGAGAAAAATCAAGTGTTTCCTATGAAGGTTGTCGATGAAGAACTGGCTGAACATCGTGACCTGCTTCTATTAAATGATGCTGCTGGACGTCATCATTACGTCTATATAAAGAATTTCGAGAGACTTGTTCATCAACAAAAAACTATACGTCAGGGAAAGATCTACATCTGCAAACGCTGTTTTACGCATTTTGATTATCGAAATGGAGGAATTGAGAGGTTAAATGAACATAGAAAAATATGTGGTCAACACAGAGTTGCTAAGATTGTTATGCCAACGAAGGAGAAATCTATCGCTAAATTCAAGAATTATGAAAGGATGCTGAAATTACCTTATGTCATCTATGCTGACTTTGAAAGCATTCTTACTCCTTATCACGGGTGTTCTTCTAATCCCGAAACGTCTTATACAGTTCCATATCAGAAGCATATTCCTATGAGTTTCTGTGTTTATGTCAAATCCTCAGCTGCAATTGAAGGTTTACAGACTGATCTTCCTACAGAACCCTATGTATATCGTGGTTATGATGCTGCATCGAAGTTTATGGAGTATGTAAGTTCTCTCGCAAAGAAGATTAATGGTGTATATAAAACTGGTGCTCCATTAACTCTAACAGATGAGCAGCAGAAATCATTCGAATCTTCTACAGAATGCTACTTATGTGGTAAAGAATTTACCGGAGATAATTGGAAAGTACGGGATCATGATCATATAAGTGGAGAATATCGAGGAAGTCTACATAATCAGTGTAATCTAACCTGTAAAACGCCTAATTATATTCCCGTCTTCATACATAACCTGAGTGGATATGACTCCCATTTTATTGTTAAAGAGTTAGGCTGTACTAGCGATAGAGTAGAAGTTATTCCTAGCTCTGAGGAAAGTTACATATCATTTTCCAAGTATGTTGGAAATATAAAACTTCGCTTTGTGGATACCTACCGCTTCCTTAGTACCAGCTTGGATAAACTAGCAAAAAATCTAACATCATATCCTGAAACTCTAAAGCACTTTGGAGCAGAGAAGATCAAATTGATGACACGTAAGGGTGTTTTCCCCTACGATTACGTTACATCGTGGGATGTTTTAAGTGAAACAGAACTTCCTCCAAGGGAGGCATTCTACAACAAGTTGAACAAAGAAGAAATTAGTGATGGAGAGTATGAACACGCAAAAAGTGTATGGAGACAGTTCAACGTTAAAACATTAGGAGAGTATAGCGATCTCTATCTAACTTCAGATGTTCTTCTGTTAGCTGATGTGTTTGAGACATTCAGAGACCAGACCCTAAAAACGCATAAAGTTGATCCTGCACATTATTTTACATCTCCTGGACTTACGTGGGATGCAATGTTGCTGTATACAGGAATCGAACTAGAATTGCTACAGGATTACGATCAGCTACTCATGGTTGAATCAGGTATAAGAGGAGGATTATGTCAAGTTTCTCATAGGTATGCAAAGGCTAACAACATCTACATGAACGAGTATGACTCAAGTAAGCCCTCTCAATATATTACGTACGAGGACGCAAATAACCAATATGGCTGGGCAATGTGCCACGCCCTTCCTTATGGGGGTTTTGAGTGGGTTTCTCCTGCAGACATTAACCTAGAAATACTTCGAGAAGATGACCCTCTCGGATACATTTTAGAAGTGGACCTTGAATATCCTACAGAACTTCATGAGCTGCATAATGATTTACCGTTCCTGCCTGAATGTATCAAGCCTAAGGATTCTTCTACAAAGAAACTAATTCCACACCTTGGATCACGAACTAAGTATGTGGTGCATTACATGACCTTGAAACAGGCCCTTGATCATGGGTTACAACTGATAAAAATCCATCGTGTGCTACAATTTCGACAGTCGTGCTGGTTAAAGCCTTATGTCGAATTCAATAACCGGCTACGACAAGGATCTAGCAATGATTTCGAGAAGGATCTGTACAAACTTTTTAACAATGCTATGTTTGGAAAAACTATGGAGAATATAAGAAATCGACTGAATATACGACTTGTTACCGATTGGAAGACATTGGAAAAGCTGGTTGCTAAGCCCACGTTTATTGATCGAACTATATATGGACCTAATCTGGCTGCAGTACACATGGCTTCGCGGGAGATAGTGTTCAACAAACCTATATACATCGGGATGTGTGTGCTGGATATCTCAAAGACCTTGATGTATCGATATCACTATGATATGTTATTGCCGTATTACGGGCTTGAAAATCTAAAACTCATGTACATGGATACAGACTCTTTCATCCATAGAGTGACTACAAGAGATATATACCAGGATAAGTTACGCTTTCTTGAACATCTGGATACAGCTGATTATCCTCTCGACCATATATGCCATTCTAAAAACAACAGGAAAGTTTTGGGAAAATTTAAAGATGAAGCCTGTGGGAAAATTATTCATCGTTTTGTAGGGCTGAGACCCAAGATATATGCTCTCGACATGGATGGAAGTGTAATCAAGAAGATTAAAGGCATAAAGCGTAGCGCAATCAAGCAATACATCAACTTCGATAGCTATGTGGATTGTCTTAAAACCCAAAAGATCCTAAGAACTCCTATGAACCTGATCCTATCCCAAAAACATAATGTTTCTACAGTTGAAGCTAATAAAATATCCCTATCGCCTCATGACAACAAGAGAGTGATTGCCGAGGACGGAGTATCAACATACGCCTACGGGCATTATAGAGTTGCAAAAAGAATGCAAGAGGGGAGCAACTTAGATTAGAAGATAATGGTGATCTCTATAAGCTATCCTACAGAATGAATAGTTACACAAGTGGCATCTATCCTAGGACTCCCAAGACGCCTGAAGAAGAAAGAATAAATGGGAAAAATGGATGAAGGCGTTAACTCTGCCACTAGGATTACATTCTAGTGCTGGTCTCCAGCCCAGATAAAAGAGGAGAGGCGTCTACCATTGAACTACAAGCTAAGTATACCCTGATTTACGTTATACAAACACCAGTAAAAGCTTGGGAGGGGGGGTATCATAAGAGAATTTACAAAATATTCCGCATAAAACTAATCTATAAGTACTTCAATATCGGTGGTTAGAGTATCAGACAGTGTTAGCTTTAAAGCTTCATAAAAGAGGATAGAGTAGACCGGAAGTAAGTGCAAAGAATACAATGTGAAAAACAAATGCTTCAAAAGAAACACAAAGATCGGTTAGGTAACTACACCTGATCAATTAGCCAATGTAGCCAAACTACCAAATGTAACCAAATGTAACCACACATGTAACCACAAATGTAACCAAATGTAACCACGCATGTAACCAAATGTAACCAGATGTAACCACAAATGTAACCAAATGTAACCACGCATGTAAGCAAATGTAACCAAATGTAACCCCAAATGTAACCAAATGTAACCACGCATGTAACCAAATGTAACCAAATGTAACCCCAAATGTAACCAAATGTAACCACACATGTAACCAAATGTAACCAAATGTAACCACACATGTAACCAAATGTAACCACGCATGTAACCAAATGTAACCAAATGTAACCCCAAATGTAACCAAATGTAACCACGCATGTAACCAAATGTAATCATATGTAACCAAATGTAACCACGCATGTAACCAAATGTAACCAAATGTAACCCCAAATGTAACCAAATGTAACCACGCATGTAACCAAATGTAACCAAATGTAACCAAATGTAACCAAATGTAACCACAAATGTAACCAAATGTAACCACGCATATAACCAAATGTCACCAAATTAACCACACATGTAACCACGAAAATGTAACCATGTAGCCAAAAGCACAGTTAGGTTAGGTTATAACGGAATGAAATAGTAAAGCATAAGTGAAGGACTTGGGTTAGGTTAGGCTTTGGGTTAACTTAGGTTAGGTTAGGTTATAATGGGATGAAATAGTAAAGCATAAGTGAAGGACTTGGGTTATCTTAAAATGTTGGGTTAGTTTAGGTTAGGTTAGGTTAGGTTAGCTTATAATGGAATGAAATAGTAAAGCATAAGTGAAGGACTTGGGTTAGGTTAGGCTTTGGGTTAACTTAGGTTAGGTTAGGTTAGGTTAGCTTATAATGGAATGAAATAGTAAAGCATAAGTGAAGGACTTGGGTTAGGTTAGGCTTTGGGTTAACTTAGGTTAGGTTAGGTTATAATGGGATGAAATAGTAAAGCATAAGTGAAGGACTTGGGTTATCTTAAAATGTTGGGTTAGTTTAGGTTAGGTTAGGTTAGCTTATAATGGAATGAAATAGTAAAGCATAAGTGAAGGACTTGGGTTAGGTTAGGCTTTGGGTTAACTTAGGTTAGGTTAGGTTATAATGGGATGAAATAGTAAAGCATAAGTGAAGGACTTGGGTTATCTTAAAATGTTGGGTTAGTTTAGGTTAGGTTAGGTTAGTTTTGGTTAGGTTAGTTAGGTTAGGTTAGGTTAGTTTTGGTTAGGTTAGTTAGGTTAGGTTAGGTTAGGTTAGGTTAGGGTAGCCTATAATGGGATGAAATAGTAAGGCATAAGTGTAGGTTAAAGTGATAGAAATACCGATTACAAATGAGGAGTAAACGTTTTGAAATGATTAAAGAAAATCATGAACTACAGTAAATAAAATATAGTCTAAGTCAACTAAGTATAACTAAAATATAGTAAATACGCCCCAAAAGCCTCTAAATACCTCCTAAGAAGCTCTAAATTATACCATAAAGTCACTAATGCACCCCTCAGGATACTAAATTGGTCGCAAATGTCTCTATATACACCCCCAGCCTCTGAATACATTAAAAAGGGATAAAATATGCCCCAAAAGACCCCAGAAACACCAAAAAAGTTTTGTAAATACGTCTCAGAAGCATCTAGATACCGCAAAAGACACTAAATGTACACCGCAAGACACTAGATACCTACAAAAATCCTCTAAATACATCCTAAGGAGCTATCAAAACTTCAAAAATCCACTAAATACACCAAAAAGACCCTAAATACATCCCAAGAAGACCCTAAATACTTCAAAAAGCCACTAAATATGTCCTCCAGAGCCCCTCAATACATGATGAAAGCTGCTAAATACAGCAAAAAGTCAGTAAATACGTTGCTGAAGCCGCTAAAAACGCCTACAACCTATAAATACAGCAAGAAGCCAGGAAATACGTTCTAAAAGCTCCTAAATACGTCTCCAAAACCTCTATAGTAGCCCGAAAAGCCAGTAAATACGTTGCAAAATTCTCTAAATACGCCCCGAAAGCCTCTAAATACACCAAAAAGAGTCTAAATACGTCTCACCAGACTCTAAATACATATCTAAAACTTCTAAATTACTCAAAAAGCCTCTCAATGTGCTCCAAAAGCCCTTAAACACTCCAAAAATACTCTAAATACGCTCCAAAAGCCTCTTAATACATAAAAAACGACTAAAGATGCCCGCAAAGGAACCTAAATACACAAAAAGAGTCTAAGTACATACAGCAAAAATAATATAAATAGGAGGATAAACCCTTAAATTTCATAGATTGCGCACGGCCGCCATCTTGCCCTTTTGGGTCTGCGCTGAAACACTCCAAATTACCCTACTCTTGTCGTTGCTACTCCTTACCCATTCATGTGCTCTCGCTCTCTACCTATTTCGTCATCAATCTTTGCAGAGTTAGAAGACGCTCTTTAATCTTCGCGACTGTCAGCACCAGGACCGGACGGAAACCACGTTCAAATGTTACATCTCTCACCTGAAGGTAAGGCATTCCTACTCGAGGTCTATAACCGTGTTTGGGTCGATGCCACGTTTCCTGTTAAGTGGCGAGAAGCCACCATTATACCTATCTTGAAAGCTGGAAAGGACCGTCACCACCCTTCTTGCTTCCGTCCCATTTCCCTCACCAGTTGCGTTTGCTAGGTGATGTAACGCATGATTAATGGGTGGTTGGTATGGTGTCTGGAAATGCACAACATACTGTCACCCGAACGTTGGAACTCCCTATAGAACTGGCCAGCAGGAGGGTCAGACGTGAAATATTCAGGGCCTCACCCACCCATTAATCTCAGTCACTAACTGAGGGGATGGTTAGGGAAGTGTCACTTGTCGCTGGCCGCCTCTTGCCCCTTTCACTGCCGTCTGGAACCTTCGTGGTGATTCACTGAAACCAGAGACTTCTAGATAACAGTGATATTCCTATAAAGAGGGCTGCAATGAGTGAGGACAGTCAGTCCTCGCGAGTGGAGAGAGATCCGGGTGATATGTATATTGAAGCCTGGGAAGGATCCTGTACATCCTTCCAGCTATCGATCCATTAGCCTCCTTTCTACCCTCTCGAAGGTATTCGAGAGGTTAATCCTAACCCGGATGACTCCCATCTTGGGAGATGTTCAAGCTATTCCTGACCACCAGTTCGGATTTCGTCCTGGGCACTCGACTACCCAACAGCTGCTACGTGTGGTGGAGACAGCGGCCCTCGGTTTACAGGAACGCGCCTTCACGGCAGTGGTATCTTTGGATGTCGAAAAGGCCTTCTCCACGACATGGCATGCCGGTTTGATCTTCAAACTTATCCAACTGGGGCTACCTAAACAGCTAAACAACATCCTACACAGCTTTCTCAGGCACAGATCATTTAAAGTCACAGAAGCGGGGAAAACATTTACACTGAGACCCGTGAGTGGCGGAGTCCCCGAAGGCTCTGTACTATCCCCCACACTATTTAGTGTTTTCATGGCAGATTTTCCAACTCAACCACAGGTCGAAATGGCACAATACGCTGACGACGTGTTGTTGTTCTGCAAAAGCAGACATATACTCAGAGCCTTCAACCCAATTCAGAGACACCTCCGTCTCACACAAGAATGGTGCAGGCGTTGGCGGATGTCCGTAAATCCGGACAAAAGCCACGCCATTTTTTTACGAAGCGCCACACCCCCGCTGACTGCCCCAACTTCCACTTCAGGGGCCGAAGGATAGAGTAGATTAATTCCATCAAGTGCCTGGGCGTTCAACTTGATAGAGGCCTAACTTTCCGCGGACACATCAGGGAACTATCGGCACGGGTGCAGAGGGCTATTGCCTCTCTGTACCCAATGTTGGGTTCGCGCTCGATGCCAGTCCGCTTAAAGCTACAACTCTTTCGAGCGCTGATAATCCCACTTATGTTGTACGCCTGTGAAATCTGGGGCATGGCTGCCGATAGCTGGATAGCATACCTTCAGCGTGCACAGAATAGAGGACTCCGATCCATCTATTCTGTGGGCCGTTTTTTCCCCGTGAAGCTGCTTCACGAAGCTTCCCTTCTCCCATACGTGGGGGACGAAATTAGACGCCGGGCAATAAAATTTTACGATAAAATTCCTGCTCATAGAAGCGCCCTGGTTCGGTCTCTAGGAGACTACGACGCTGCGATACGCCGCTTCAGGCGTTACCGGGTACCCCGTATGGCTTGCCGGCATCCGAGGTAACAAAGGAGTTAATCCTTACAGTAGCACAAGCTAAATTCCAAAACTCCAAAAGAGCTGTTTGGCTACAAAGTTTACCCCACTTTAGAATAATAAAACACCAGGGTGTAAACAAAAAAGCGGTTTGGCCGCCTGTACAAAATTAAAGCGGAGCAAAAAGCTACCTCAACAAATTTCAACAACAAAAAATACCACATCATCCTGTAAATATCACAATTATCAACCTGCGGTCAGACCCAAAACCTGGGTGGGTACGCAGCAAAAACCTGCTGGCTGTTAACAGCCTGTCAGTATACGACTTGGACTAGGAGGACAGTCAGTTCTTGGCGAGCGGCGAGGAGCACCCAGTGAGGGAACGGACTGCGTACGGGCGTCGGAGGAGTTTACGTAATTGCGAGTGCAAGTGGAACTGTAACGGACGAGCTGGTGAATCGTAACTCTGTGCATTACGTAATTCTGTGTAATTGGCAAGTGCTCAACTGTAAGTCGGTGGAAATAAAGAACATTTTTGAGTGGTGCAATTGGACTTTTCATTTCCCGAACCCACTAGGTCACACTGGTGTCAGGAAGCGGGACGACAACATCACCGAAGATTACAACCATGGACGCGGCATTGGAAAAGATTTTGGAGAAGATGATGGAAACGAACGTCGAACTGACCTCGGAAATGAAAGCAGCAAATGACAACCGCGCTGCGAAAACAGAAGAGGTAAATAACAACCTGGCCGCAAAGCTGGAAGAAATGAAGACGGCTAACGATAACCTCACGGAGAAGATGGAAGAAATGAAGGTTGCGAACGAGGCCCTCGCCGCCAAATTTGAGGAACAGTTGGCCGGCGTGAGGGAGGACGTCACGGCGCTCGGCAAGCGGATCGGCCGAGTTGACGAACGCGTCGGAGACCTGGAAAACCGTGTCCCTGAACGCCATGGTGGAGGACGTCGTCGGCAGGAGGTTGAAGGATTTGAAACCTGACACGCCGGGACGTGACACAACATCGGCGCGCGTAAAACCTCCGATATATAACGGCGCGTGAACGTTTGAGGTCTTCTGCCGCCAATTCGACGCAGTGGCCAAGCACAACAAATGGTCACCAGAGGAGGAGGCCACACAGTTAATAGCCAGCCTCCAGGGACGGGCCCCGGAAGTTCTAAACACGGTGCACACAACGGCGGCACCCAAGGACATCTGGAAGGCCCTGGAGAATCGTTTCGGAAACCACCGCTTAGCCGCAGCGTACCGCAGCCAGCTAAAGGCTAGGTCACAGCAGCCAGGGGAGACGCTGCACGAGTTCGCCCTGGCAGTTGAACAACAGGCTAGCAAGGCCCTATAGTCGACCTCCCAATAGAATTTGTATCCCGGGAAGCAGCCTACACATTCGTGGACGGGGTACGAGATACGGAGATTCGTCAGCGCCTAATGCTCGGCGATTATAAAACCATCCACGAAACACTGACAGCAGCAGTAAGGATCGAGGCGGCCAAGGTAACATCTATCCCGACGTCGAGGACTAGGATTGTCCGCTACACCGGAGACAGATACGCCGAGGGACGCCGGCGAACACCTAGTGGCCTGTGTTGGGGGTGAGCACAGCCCGGACACCTGCAAAGAGAGTGCTCACACCAGGAAGAGCAGCCGGAAAACGAGTAAGTGCCGTCGTGGAGAGGGGCACGTCGGCGCCATCACCACCATCCCCTCGAGTGACACCAGGCACCAGTGTCAGTTGGCGTATGGATGACAGCCTCATTCCGGACGGTTGGGTAAAAGGGAAGCCGTGCCGCGTGCTGGTGGATACCGGGGAGGCCGTGACCATCATCAGACCTGACGTGGCGAAGGGTTTGCGAACAAGGAAGCCAAGCCGACCATACCAGCTTGTCACGGCATCGGGCGACTCCTTGCCTGTGGAGAAGGAAGCCCTGCTGAAGCTCACCTTGGGAAGGAGCACCGTACGTCTGTGAGTGTTCGTCGCGAAAGTAGCTGAGGAGGTGATACTGGGACTGGATGCCCTCAGCAGCCATGAGGCGACGTTCGACGTCGCCAAGAAGGTCCTGCGGCTCAACGGAGAAGAGGTTATACTCCGTCAACCAGAAGAGCGCCTTGGAATTTGCAGGGTCGTCTTGCACGAAGACGTGGTTGTCCCCGAGAGGAGCAAGGTGGTGTTGACGGCGCGACTGGCAGGCCAGAGAACCAGGAACATGATGCTGTGCCAAAAGACGCCTGTGCACGGACTATGTGTATACAGGCCACTGCTGCCGTGCCGAGAGGAGGTGCCAGTGAGACTGCTAAATCCGACGGACACCGATATCGACGTCCAGGCTGGGAGAGATTTGGGAACGTGCGAGCCCATGGTAAGCGTAACAGCAATCGACAAGACGCAGGAGCTGGTGCCGACGCAACCACTGGGGCCCCTGCTTGAAGGCTTACTGGAGAGGGCGGCCGACCACCTGATCGCAGAGCAACTGGAGAAAGTTCGACAAATGCTAAGACGATACCAGCGCGTCTTCAGCCAAGGCGATAGTGACTACGGCCGCACGGACAAAGTGCTTCACCGCATCGACACCGGGGACGCCCGGCCTATTCTGCAACCACCTAGACGCCTACCGATGGTGAAGCAAGGGGCGGTACGAGACATACTGGAGGACATGAGATCCAGGGGAGTGATTGAAGAGTCGGACAGCCCTTGGTGTTCCCCTGTAGTCTTGGTGACGAAGAAGAACGGCGAGCTGCGCTTCTGCGTAGACTACAGAAAGCTGAACGCTGTCACCCGGAAGGACTGTTTCCCCTTACACCGGATTGACGACACCGTGGACACACTAGCTGGTTCGCAGTGGTTCTGGACCCGGGACCTGAAGTCGGGCTACTGGCAGGTAGCTCAAGACCCACGAGACAAGGAGAAGACCGTATTCGCAACAGGCCAGGGGCTCTGGCAGTTCACCGTTATGCCCTTTGGCCTCTGCAACGCATCGGCTACCTTCCAACGCCTCAATGAGTCATTGATGAGAGGGCTGCCTTACGACGCCTGCCTGCTATACCTGGACGACATCATTATCGTCGGAAAGATTTTTGACGATCACCTCGAGAATCTGAGTAAGGTGCTACAGAAATTGAAGGCGACCAGCTTGAAGCTGAACGCGAAGAAGTGCCAGCTCTTCCACAAGGAAGTGAACTACTTGGGCCACATAGTCTCAGCAACCGGGGTTGCCACAGACCCGGAGAAGACACAGGCTGTGAGAGATTGGCCTCGCCCAAAGAATAAGAAAGAGTTGCGCAGTTTCCGAGGGCTGTGCAGTTATTACCGGCGCTTCATAAAGAGCTTCTCTAACATCACCAAACCCCTCACCATCCTAACAGAGGAACGCCGGCCTTTTGTGTGGACGGAGGACGCCGAAAACGCTTTCCAGCTCCTAAAGGAGACCCTGTGCAGTGCTCCAATTTTGGGTTTCCCACAACCGGGTGGCGCCTTCATTGTGGACACCGACGCCAGCGACCATTGCAGTGAAGGTGTCCTATCGCAGATCCAGGACGGCCATGAGCGGGTGATAGCTTACTACAGCAAGACGCTATCCAAGGCACAGAAGAACTACTGCGTCACCCGACGAGAATTCTTGGCGGTAGTAAAGACCTTAGAGCACTTCCACAAGTACTTGTACGGTCAGCCATTGCAAATGAGGACTGACCATTCCGCCCTAACCTGGCTATTGAGCTTTAAGAACCTGGAAGGCCAGACAGCACGTTGGGTCCAGAGGCTGCAGGGGTACGACTTCACCTCGAAACATCGTAGAGGGAAGAGCCACGGTAACGCAGATGCCATGCCCCGAAGACCCTGTCCAGATGAGTGCGGCCAGTGCAAGCAGTCCGAGTAGTTGTGGCAGTGCCTTCGGACGGCTGGGATAGCGCAGGTCTGAGGAGGGTGCAGCTGGCGGACGCAGACTTGGGGCTACTCTTGAGGGAAGTGGAGGCAGGGACAAGACGAACCTGGGAGGACATCGCACCGAGGAGCGCAACCTACAAGTCGTACTGGGCCCAATGGGACTCGTTGAAGGCCAGAGAGGGCGTGCTGTTCCGGGTATGGGAATCATCCGATGGGAAGACGCAGAGAGAAAAGTTGGTACTTCCCCGGAGTAAGGCCCCAGAAGTCTTGGAAGAAGTGCACGCCGGTACTTCAGGAGGACACCTGGGAGCGGGCCGAACGATTGACAAACTACGGCAGCACTACTACTGGCTGAGACTCCGAGCAGATGCTGAGAGATGGTGCCGTCAGTGTCACATGTGCGCGGCGAGTCGCGGCCCCAAAGCTAGGAGCCGGAGTCGCATACAGCAGTACAACGTCGGAGCTCCGTTCTGAAGGATCGCCGTTGACATAGCTGGACGATTCCCAGTGTCCGACCGAGGCAACAAGTATTTGGTGTTCGTGGACTACTTCACTAAGTGGGGATTGGGTCCCTGAGTCCTTGCACTGGGAGGTGTTACCCTGAGGTGAGCAAAGTCCAGGCCAGGACTCTCACCTAAGCCGTGGTGGCTCCCAGGATGTGAGCACGCCATTGGAAGCGTTTGCAATGGTGGATGACATTACCGCTAGGGCACCCAAATTTAAACCTACAACTGTGAAGGATAATGGAAAGGAAGTGGTCGAGCTCTGTGGTCCTCGTTACTGGGTAGTAGGCAGAACTGAGGAGGAAAGGAAGTTTACATCAGTTAACCCTTTTACCATTCAGAAGAGATTAGACAAGGTAGCTGGGCCGGTAAAATCATGTAATCCTAGCGCAGTGTGGTGAACACCCTTGGGCTGGACGGTATGTCCAACGAGGAGATCCAGGAGAACCTTAATGACCAAGGTGTTCTTCAGAACTACGCACTTCAGAACCTACGTCAGCTGTACAACTACCACCCCCTTGCACAGCGAATCCAGGACGCACTCCACGTTTTACACGCCTCCGGTGTTAGCGTGGTGTGTGCCTGGGTTCCTGATCGCGTGAGCTTTGCAGGGAATGAGCTAGCGGATTCGGCAGCGAAGACGGCAACTTCACAGTCAATGGTTACTATACCAACGGTGACATCGGACGAATTACTAGAGAATTGCGCAGAGCAGTGTTGTCCTCCTGGCGTGGGTAGTGGTCCGCCCTGCGCAGAAATAAGCTCTTCCGATCAAAAAGAATCAAAGCTCTTCGGATCCCTTGGGTAACCTCCTGCCGTCAGTCCCGTCGGGAAGAAGTGAGATTGGCTTGGTTACCCTTGGCCACTGTATTTTACCCATAGTTTTTTTTTTATTAAACAGAGCCCCAGCTCCGGTTTGCCCGTCACGTTGTTACATGTTCTAGCCCAGAACGTCTCAGCAGTTCTCTCCAGCTGTCGGCCAGCTTGGCAGAGACTCTCGCGGATGACGAGACATCGGTGGCCAAGGTTTTTAAGCTACTCTTAAATGTCAATTTTAGAATTTACTGTTTACGTTGTTATCTATCTTTAACTGCTTTTATGATTTTACGCGTCTTTTAGACTTTGACGTACGGGGTATATTTGTTTTATTTATGATGTATGTGTTTTAGTTTTTGTTTTCTATAGCACGCTTAGATCTTTCAGGGTGCTTATGACCGCACTGTGGAGTGCCCTAAATCCCAATAGTCATCGTCATCATCGCCAGGATGCATTAGGCATAGCATCCGGTCTTCCTTCAGAGGAGTAACCTATTACCTCGCAGTTTTTCTTCCATTCTAAACTACAACACCCCATCCTTAACCCATCCTAATAAAAGAAATCCTTTCTGCGGTTGAACCCAATCCTGGGTGGGCACGCAGCAAAAATCTTCGGGCTGCACACAACCTGCCAGTACCTCGTCGTCGTCTTCGTCGTCGTAACACGGTATTCATTCCCTGCACTATTCCACGCGCTGGAGCTGGCAAAGCAGGGCCACCAACATCATGGCTATAGCTCTAGAACTTGAATATGCATTGAAGTTCATTAAGTAGTATAACGTTGTTTTATACCTTAGTTTTAGAAGTAACCTAATAAACATGACAGCAATCCTCCATGACAAGTATTCCCTCATGTAACATTATTGAGTGGCTGATATCACTTTATTTTGTGTGTGAGTGTGAAACGTAAATGTCACAAATTCAGTCATCGTATGAGTAATTCAAAATTACGAAAGATTTGACAAATAAAGAGCTTCTGAAAACTCCCTTCTCAAGGTGAGCATTAGAAGAAAATATTAGTGTAAAAATGTTAGGGTGACCTACAGACAATCCAAAAATTGAGCAAAAAGCAGAAGGAAGTAGAAATTCTGTTTATACTAGGAAATTTAACACTAATATAACAACGAATGGATCTGTGGGTGTGGAATTAGAAATTCCCTGTTTTGCTTTCCTTGCCTCTTATTCGGAAGTACAGATCCATGGTCTACGGCAAATGTTAAAGGTCTTGATCACGTTAATGAGTACATAAAAAAGCATTGAAGGTGCAACAAGCGCATGAAAAACTCATTAGAAATCTCAGTATTTGGAGTTGTAAATATTGCAATCAAGTAAGTAGAGCACATCAAGAAACAACGCAAAAACATGTTGAGCGAATCGAAAAAAAAAAATATTTTTACATATTTTCAAGGATTACAGATTGCATTATCTTTTGTGGGGCATATCAGCCTGCTTTGCATGGACACGATCAGACCGAAACATTCAGATAATCCTGGCGTGCCGTTAGGTCTTATAAATCTCATTGGCAGTCCGGACAATGTCGTAAAAGAACATAACGAAAGCAACAACGTTTTCGAAGGGTTATCCAAGACCATCCAAAATGATCTTCTTACTGCATTTTGGAAGTGTGCCACAAGAAAATTGAAAAAGAATTGAAGGAGGTGGCTTAATTGTTATTGTAGATGAAACTACTCACACATCTGAAAAAATTCAGTTGGATTAAGTTTATAGATGTGAAAGAGACGGTTTTGTACATGAATGGCTGGCTACAAGACATGAACGGCTTACCCAAGCTTTAATCCTGCACATCAGATCAGACCGCCAATAGCATGTTGTGTTTTCAAAACAGTTGACACCGTTTTTAGAGACGATCGCTTTAAAATAATTGCTCAGACTAATAACGATGCATCTGCAATCAGCGGCAACACAGGGGACGTACAGATCAAAGTGAAAGAGCACTATTCTCTCACGCACTATGTGCATTATTACGCACAACAGTTAAATCTGGTAATGGAGAAAGCAGCTTAACAAAATCATTCTGCTAGGATATTCTTCTGCAGTTTAGCAGTTTTTACAACATTTACGAAATTTCCACAACGTTTGGCAGCGTTGCTCGGAGAGTGCCTCGAGGCTCCGTAGTGAGGAGAAATTTCAAACGAAGTTCTGTGAACATCACTTACGAGCTCAGAGAATTTGTGATACACGCTTTTGATGAGCTAGAATAAGCTTTATCGGACAAGACTGTGCCAAAAACTCGTGATCGGCCTCACAATTTGGAGGACGCAGAATTTAATCTCTGGCTCACATTTTATTTCACAAAGTTATGCTTCATATTGATATGATAAATAATCAGCTTCAGGAACGACAGGTTCATGCAGTGAAGGCAAAAACTGCGGTTCAATCTTTCGTCGAAACAATCAACATCGTGCGTAGTAGAACGGACGATGCTCAGATGGAATCGTGTAACGTTCAAGAATCAAAAAGACGTAGGGAAACGAACTTAGCAGCAGATGCTAATGAATTGATCGAATAATATAAGAGGTCCATCGAATCTACGGAACATCTGGATGCTGCTTAACTTATGAATGCCGAATACTTTGAATTATTTTCTCGAGTGTTTCCTGAAACCAAACTGAGCATTGTTAGTGATCGTTATAGAGAACTTGACAAAAGCACATTTGAACGGAACCCAGCATTTTGTACCAACATTTGGAATTCAGAAGGATAGAAGGTGCCCTTCCGCGATTGCAGTTAATAATAAACAATATGTAAAACACCTTTAGTGAAATGACCAAGATTTGAAGAATTGTGACAATTCCCATGTGTACTGCAGAACCAGAATGCTTCTTCTCGTCTTTGAAGAGGTTAAAGAACTTTCTGAGGAACACCATGAATCAGCATCGGTCTACCTCTCTGGCTATGCTATCTATAGAGAAAGAGCTTATCGCAGGTATGCAGGAGGTTAACAGCAGAGTGCTCGACAAATTCTACAAGAAGAAACATCGACGCATGTACTTCAGTTTTGGAAACTAGGTTAGTTGTATGCACCTTTTCTCGTAGCACGCCATTATTTTTCGGCACGCGCCGCCACTAGTTTAAGTGTTCGGTGACTCCATGTTAAAGCATGTAAATGTAATGCAAACAAAGGTTCCATACGTCCCGGTTCTGCGGGGACAGTCCCAGTTTTTAATAAAAATGTCAGTATCCCGAATAATATTATTTGTCCCGGTTTTTTGTTTCTTATTTGAAATGAAATAATTTTTAGCAGTTTAAGTTAATGTTTTTCGTCTTTGGGCTTAAAAAAGTGTTAAAGTGATAAGTCTTATTATTGTTACTACGCATAAGACCCACTCAAGCGGAAACTGAACATTTACACCTGCATTTTCCTGCTTGTTTTTCGTGTCATTTCATACTTCAGTCGGTTTTGTTCGTGTGACAGATGGTTTCTATTGGTTGATACCTTGTTGCTGTTGCCAAACCTCCCGCTGTCCCCAGGACGAGTGATTCACTCTCTGCGCAACAGTATATTATTGTGTTTCCCTTTCATCTCTTTTTTCGTCAGTTATTTAAGTAAGTGTAACCAAGAGATCGCGTATAGCTGTAGTTTATGAAGTGTTCTGAAAATGCCTGAGAGAAAGTGTTCTTATCCAGAAAGATGTTCTCAGGAATGGTCTTATATGAAACGGGGCAGGAATGACCATGGAGTAGAATGTACACTGTGTAAATGTTATATCGACATTGCACATGTGACATACAATATCACATTTGGAAGTGGAAAGCGTAAAACATGTGTACTGCAAAAAATTGTAAAAGATTGGACAGTTATTTTGTACCATAATCGTCTGAACGGGAACAATTGGTACAAGCGGCAGAATTGACAATGTGCTACCACACACTGAAGCCGATTTTTCATATAATTCGAGAAATTCGTTAATATTTCCATATATTGAGATGTAATGCAAACCTGGTCCTCTGAAATTGATGAAAAGGTTAAATCAATTAAATCAAGATGGCTTTGTTTGTGACGCGACAGGTTGCCTAGAAATTCAAACTTTGACATCAAGCCAATCAAATTCAAGTATTGGTCCCTTAGCAACAAGACATGGTAGAATGAACCAATCCGAGTTCAGTAAAAAGTTTGATTTTATTTTATTTTTCACTTGAGAAAGCTCATTCCTTAAGATTCTCTTGATATGGTCAGACGTGTTATGGCTATCGTCTCGGACACAGATGCGTCGAAAAAGAGCATACTTAAATGATGAATGGCACGCTGTTGCGTTTACTACACCATTAAAATCAAGAAAGATGTTTACAAATCTTGTTTCAAAACATCGGCTGTGTAAAAATACAGGAAGAAAATAAATTCTCAAAAAGGTAAAGCAGTGTTTTAAAATCAGTTTTGTTGCCATCATCCACCATTCCGTTGCTGGCGTGGTACCACTGCCTGAGGTTGCAGAATTCATCGCTCATCGACAGAGCTGCCGGCAAATTATCCAGACTACATCATCGCAGTAACAAGCAAGTTGAAAAGATCTTCGACTCTCCATCCCGAGGAAGGTAAGTCGTCTCACCGAGGGAATGTAATAAGAAAGCTTATTACAAATAACCTTCCTCGGGATGGAGAGTCGAAGATCGTTTCAGCTGCCTTGTTACTGCGATGAAGTAGTCTGGATAAATTGCCGGCATGAACTGGATAAATTGGATAAATTGTCTGGATAAATTGCATCGAATGAACGATGAATTCTGTAATCTCAGGCAGTGGTACCGCGCCAGCAACGGAATGGTGGATGGTGGCAACAAAATTGATTTTAAAACACTGCTTCACTTTTTTGAGAATTTATTTTCTTCCTGTATTTTTACACAGCCGATGTTTTGAAACAACATTTGTAAACATCTAACGGGGTGTTTGAAGATGACGTTTTAGAAGCCCCGCGTTGTGACGATCATTTGCAACGGTTTTAAATTTGGTGTTGCAAATGTGGATGGATGAACTTATGGTGTAATGATTTGATTCTCAGCTTTGTGTCCATCTTGTATTTTGGTCCAGGAGGTTTTTCGGCAGTACTGGAGCAGAAGATCTTACATCTGGGCGTGGTCGCGGAGTAAAGAAAAAATTATTACTATTGTTGGAGAATGAACAATAATTCTTTTCTTTTCTAATGATGAAGATCTAATTCTTACGAAACATTTCTAAATTCTGATACAGATTTTAAATGGCTGGTTCTATAGCTCAGTCGGTAGAGCACCTGCGTGCCGTGCTAGAGGTCCAGGGTTCGATTCCCGGCGGTGGGGGTGGGGAGTTTTCTTTGACCAAGAAATTCCTCATCTTCACCAGAGAGTGAATGATTAAAACCCAACGAATACAAGCTTCGATATGTTCCAAAGGAGAACGGCCGCGGATATCACCATTGGAGTTAAAGGCGGTGTATAAAGGGAACAAATAAAAATAATTTAAATACTGTAAATGCTATCCTTTAACTAACAGTGATTGATTGTTGATGAACTATTCCTCTCTTACGCACACGCTATTTGTAGAAATAGAATATCACAAGCTATTGTCACACAGAAAAAGAGATGGCTATATTTACATCCTGCAGTGGAAGGATTACTACAGCTTTATGAAGGCCTAAAATAGTTTGTCCTCTCAAAAGAAAAGGCCCCAGAAGGTCCGATTAACCTGTTCAAAAATCCACTATGTGATCCGTATCACTGGTTTGTCCTAAGTCACATGAATGTAATTAATAGACAAATCCTTAAACTAAAAAAGGCAGACAGAGTGTGTTAGAAGTAAACAGAAATTTAGAGTAAACTGTTATTTTGGTACAACAGCAGAAAGAAGGAGAATTTGTTCCCTTAAAATCAATATATTTTGAAAAAGCCGAAATACGTATATTTCCCATCATTTTGCTCAGATTATAGAGTCCTTATTAACTTGCCAAAGTAGAACAAAGAAAGAATCACAATTGAAATGAATACTAAATAATAATTCCTTAATAGAATTAATATATAGGTTAACTGAAAAAACTTGGGAGGATATATATAATTCTTCCTCAGTAACTGAAAAATGGGATATGTTCTACAAAACACTAGGCACCATTTTGATATTTCATACCTCATCAAAAGATGTTTCATTCAAATTAGAAGTTAAGAAAATAAATAAACATACACTTAAGCTAAAATATTAGATGAAGGACAGGATGAATTACATAAATCCACCAATTCAGAGTACTATAAAAATAAATATAAACATATAAGCATCTGTATCTAAAAAGCCTAAATAGTTCGAGCATAATAATTTAATGACGGGATTAGATAACTCTGATGTTAGCAAAACTGCTTGGAAAGTAATAAATATTATAAGAAAAGACAGGCTGAAACACAGAAATACGGAAATAAACATAAATTGGAAACTAGTGAATGACCCAAATACACTAACTGAAAAAATGGATTTATTCTTTGTTGAAGTTGCCAAATCCAACAATAGTGTTCCGAAAATATAAGCAGTATTAAAGATAATAAGGACATAATTTTCCAAAGCCATACATCTCAAATTGAAATTTTAAAAGTAATAAGCGACTTATCAAATAAGCACAGCATGGGTGGGATGAAATCAGTCCATTCATATTAAAGCAAATATGCTTTAGCTAAGACTCCAGAGCATTGAATTAATTTTTCAACTGTAAAATGAATTTCTCCAAAACATCTTAAATTAAGTACTGACTGACCCTTATTCAAAAAAAGGATTAAAAATGACATAAATAATTATCATTCTATCACATTGATTTCGGAATTAGCTAAGTAATAGAGAGAATATATAGTAGGCTTATGGATTTCCTTAATCAGAAAAATATAATATAGAAGCATCAACTTGATTATAGAAAAGGGTTATCTACATAACTGCTCTTAATGAACTCATTCATGAAACAGTAGTAAAAATGGAAAGTAACTTAAAGATAGGTACAGTAATCTTTTATTTACCTAAGGCATTTGACTGTGTTGATCACAGTTCTGATGAATAAATTTAAAAAAATGTTGATTGGGAGGAACAGGTAAATGTTTTATTTAAACTTATTTAATAGGAAGAAGGCAACTAACTGAGATATATTATAGAGCAGACAATAAAATTAGTAAAGTACAGTCTAAATATAAAATACCCTTAGTAAATTATAGAGTTCCACAAGCAACTGTTTTAGGGTCTTTATTATTTGTGTGTGAATCATGTATGTCAAAGAAGTAAAACAAAAGTAGTTCCTTATACAGATGCTACTACATTACTATGCTGGGGGGAGAAAATTAATATTTTAAAAATAAATATGTAACATACCATAAAAATCCTACTTGACTTTTTTAACTCAAATAATCTTAAATATAATACTACTAAAACTAAAATAATGCAGTTGTTCTTAGGAAATAAATTCCTACAACAAATTTTTCATATTCGGATTGAAAACAGTGATATTGAAAAACTATATGATTATACATTTCTGGGAATTCATGTGAATAGTAGACTAATGTCGAATAATCATACAGACACTATGTAATCTTGTTGGGGAATCAGTCTAGCTATTAAGATATTTTAAATCATTATTAAGAGAAAAGAGCCTACAGCTGATATATTATGGAGTCCTATATCCACATATGTTGTATGGTATAGAGATCTGGGGTGATGCTGCTCAAGTACATATGAAACAATTATTTGTCCTGCTAAAAAGGTGTATTCGAATAATGTACAATCTAACATCAAAGAGAATCATGTAAATAAACTTTTATTCAAAATAACATGTTAACATTAAACTCTCTCTTTTTCCTCTCGGGCAGCCAGCCAGGTGAAAAGATGATTATATATCAATGTTTCAGGAGTGCACGTATCTCCCATCATCAGATATTTATGCAAATTTTGATAGTGTTTTGTCTTTGTTTATAGTTGTGTTATATCCAGTATTTTATTTTTAGTATAACATTTTATAAATATCCTGATGATGGGAGAGAGGTACACTCCCGAAACGTTGATATATAATCATCTTTTCACCTGGCTGGCAGCCCAAGAAGAAAGTGAGCGTATTCGTCACCAAGAAAGCTTCAGGTCTTATATTAAACTCTCTGTAGACATATGGTGAGATGTTGCTCATTAATGATAAACAGTTAACCAAAAATAGTGATGTTTACCCTTATAATTCCAGCAATGAAACTGGTTACCATAATTCCTTTCTTAGGACGCGCCATGGCTCAGTGGTTCGATCCCAGGCAACCGCAAAGTGAGATTTGTGGTGGACAACACAGCGCTGGGGTGGGTTTTCTCCGGGACCTCCAGTTTCCCCCGTCATCTCATTCCACCAGTGCTCCATCTTCATCTCACGTATCATCAGTGTCACCCTATGTAGTAAAAGCGGGCGTTAAACACAACACATTTCATTTTAATTCCTTTCTTGGAAGTGTTGAAAACAGTGTTGTTATAATAAATTAAATTTTAAGGGAGCCAATTAATGACACTAAACAACACTTGCTTGCTTTTAAATTTTTAAGAATTTTTTCGCAACATGTTTCAGAGACTTTGCCTCCATCCTCAACCGGCCATGGACTGGTTCTCATTGGTGTAGTTGACGATATTTTGTCATAGGTCCCCTCTGGTGGCGGTTCAAGGAACTTGAACAAATCTTTCTGGGGGGATGTCGAAATTGAGTCGTCATCGTCATCACTATAATCATAATCATAATCATCATCATCAATCATAATATTTAATTTTGCATCTCTTCGGTACCCTATAAACTTCCAATTTTTTATTATATGGTTAATTTTTAGTTTTCTTCTGAAATCAAACCTATTTGGCCAAATCTTAAAGAAATGCTTTACATTCTATTAGAATGTATCTATTACACTCAATACTGAAATACAGTATTTCCCTTCTTTTGTTGTTTAATTCAATAGAAAATAAGCCATATTCCTCTTCTTTCCTTACTATAATGCATTAAGTGTGCAAATTCATCTGGGCATATATTTCTTATTATTGCTTGTATAGTTTTAGTCTGAAACTTGTTGCATTATGTCCATAAAACTTAGGAAAATAATAATAAATAATTAGTAGGTTAATAATAATAATGATGATGATGATGATGATGAGGATAATACTGATAATGATTTGTCAATAATAATAATGATGATGATGATGATAATAATATAATGATGTAATAATAGTAGTAATAATAACGATGAGTAGTTAACAATTCATTTAAACTGTATAAAGATCATACCTATGACAAAACTGTATTTGTTGCTTGATACTTTTGTTTTATACTATGTTAGTCATTTATTCTTCTGGTGTTGTAGTAATAATGATCTCTGTTTAGCGATGTAAATTTGCTTTTTGACTGCACCAGTGAAATAACCTTATAAACATGCAGTGATAAAATTGTTAAAATTTGTCGACTTTGAATATTTCTATCCCTGACTCTTGGCTTGGGAGGTTGAAGGTGTACCTTAAACGTTTTTTCTGCCAAATTAGTATGCTTTTTAAATTTAAGATGCTAGTTGCTTCCTATTTTTCAATATGACATATTTGTGTATATGATTGTGGTGGACAACACAATGCTGGTGTGGGTTTTCTACAGGATCTCCAGTTTCCCCCGCCATCTCATTCCACTGGTGCTCCATCTTCATTTCGCATATATCAGTGTCACTTCCAGAGCTGCCACATGTAGCAAAAGCGGGCATTAAACACTACACATTTTATTTCATTTGTGCATATGCAATAGACCATTATATACAATTTTTAGTTTTACTCAGCCTATCAACATGAGTATTGTATGCTAAGTATTTGTCAGTACTGTTATGTAATCTATTTGTTCAATCTTTGTATAATAAGTACTAATGTCCAAGTCACGCTTATTACTCTATGTAGCTCAGATGAAATAAATTTTGTTTTTATAAAATTCATCTGCAGCTTTGAATTTTCACATAATTTATAAAATTTGCATTAAAAAGATGTGGGCCTTATTTTCTGGTTCTCTAATAGTTTTTTGTGCACAAACCAACAATGTGTCATTGGCATGCAGAGTTATAGTACAATCACCTGTGACTTGTATATTGTTTACATAAAGTAAAAACAATAGGGAACCCAGTACAGAGGCCTGGGGAACTCCTGTTTTTATGAATTCATATTTGGATTTAACTCTCTATATAACATTTCCTTGCATCTGACATACTTCAATACACTGTTGTTGATTATACAGGTATGTTGAGATAAGTTCAGGAATTTTACCTTTTACTCCATATTTCTGTAATGTAGACAGTAATACTTCATGAGACGCTTGCCTTTGGAAAATCTAGAAATATAATTAAAGTTTTATTTTTTTCTGAAATATATGTTGATGGAAGTTATCACAGAGGCTATTACAGTGGACATCTCAACGTTTAGTCTCATAATTTAAATTAATATGAATATTTTAATATTTCCTTAGGCTACAATATCATATCAGATGTCTGTAAGTGCTTACATGTGACATTGAATTAAGTTTATCATTCATTGGCTCTTTTATTGTTATAGGCTCTGCTGCTGCTATTTTGACAGTGGCTGTTCTAACAATACAGTTCTGCATTAACACTTACGTAATTGGTAGAAAACCATGGGATGCTGTACATGCAAATATATTTCTTAAATATTTCATAATTGGAGTAACAGTACTAGTGGTTGCAGTTCCAGAGGGTCTTCCACTAGCTGTAACAATATCTCTAGCATATTCAGTGAGGGTGAGTTCATTGGTATAAGTATGTTGTAGCATATACTTAACATGCTTTCATGCTTTAGGTTTGCACGTCTTAAACAAATAAAACTTTTGTAGTTGGTTTCTTCATACTAAGTAACGCACTTTTAAATTTTTTGAGAGACTAGTGTAATTGTCATTATTTATTGATATCCCATAGTTTATAGGACACTATTGGTTTGCATTCCCCTTACCAAAGCAAATAGATAAAACCAAGAACTGGCTGGCACCCTAAAAAGGTAACATAGAAAAGATAGTGTTGGAAACATTTAAGTATCTATCATTACTGCCTGTTCTAATTTTCCAACAATTTAGCAACTAAACAGTACATATATGTATTTTGCCTATGTAGTATATGACTTCTGCTTTTAATAGGCTCTACGATATTGGAGTATAAAGCCTCCTAGTAATTCATAGAACTAAAACTTTATTATACTGTCGCGAAGCCGTTATCTACGATAGCAGGGCTTGCGTACACAAATAGCAGGCAAATAAAGATAGCGCAGATAAAGGACTTGCCGGCGCAGATTAAGTTACGCTTTTGGAAGTTTCGGATTTCCTCATTCGATGTCTTGTTTATTCCCGAAACATCTAGTGATTGTACTGAAGAATCTCGAATTGTGAATGAGGTATTTAAGGAAGTGACGACTCGCCAAGAGTCAGTCGTGAACAGATGTAACAAGAGCTGATTTCAACAGGTGTACTCAGAACGCTGTTGTGGTCATCGTCCTTGATAGCGTCTGTTGTGTATGTGACGTAATGTTATCACGTGAGAATTGAACAGTGTATTTCTACGGAAATAAAGAACATTTGGAATGTAAGACTTGAAGCTTTCACGGCGAGCATTACTAATCAAGGCTTCGCGGGTGATCAGTCGTGTCAAATTAATAAACGTCGAGCTTTCGCCCATTGTAAACTCCATAGCCTTCTTCAGGATCTGATGCAATCCAACTCCAAATCGGTACTGACAGGCTGTTAACAGCCACAAGGTTTTTGCTGCGTACCCACCCAGGTTTTGGGTCTGACCGCAGGTAGAAAATTTTGATGATTACAGGATGCGGTGGGATTATTTTAATGAAGAAATTATGATGAGGTAGCGTTTTGCTCCTCTTTATTTTGTACAGGATGCCAAGCCGCTTTTTTGTTTACACCCTGGTGTTTTGATTTATCTGATGCAATGGCTAAATTCTTCTTCCTATATACGATCAAATGGTGGGTGGGGCTTTTGCTGCCATGGCCCACGAGCGGGTGATGATCTGTGAATGGGCCGGTTGGTTTGGGTTATGTTTTGTGTCCGCTATTATGTTTTCTCGGAGGTTCGTCTTTTGTCCGGTGTGACCGGAGTTGCTGTGTTCACTGTTTGCCAAGATGTTTTCCCGGAGATCCGTTCTTTGTCCGGGGTGACTAGGGTTGCTGTCATTGTAGGTGTGCCAGATGGCTGTTGTCCAAGTAAGGCTTAACTGTAGCCCGCAGTCTCTATTGTAATTCTGTGGATGCAGTTTATTTTGGATAGCTTCCTTGATGATTCTGTCGCAATATCTGGCAGATACAGCTAAGCCGTACTGGGACAACAGCCATCAGGCACACTTTTTTTTTTCTTTTGGAGTGGAGGAAAATCCATTAATGGATTTCCACTGTTTTGGAGGCCACAATGGGTTATGTGGGCTTCACCTCAAGGGTACTATTCCATTAAATAACCTCTACCGGATTGGGAAGGAGAAATATGCTGCGGTACTGCCTAAAGCACCCGCGCATTCCAGGAGGTTATCTTAGCTGTCTCGCAGTGTGATTCAGCAGAGTGGGTTTCTGGTGCAGGGATGACATGAAGCCCAGCCTGGTCTACTTCCTACTTTGGGTGGTATTCGGTAGGAATCCAGGTGTTATTTGTTGGGAAGTTAAGGGTAATTTATCACGCCGTAGCGCTGTGTCTTAAGTTTAGGTGTTTTATTGTCACTGCAAGTAATACTTGCAAGCATGTCAGTGATTGTCTATTATACCTAACTGCTATCTTGCTAAACCTAAATATAAATATAGTTTGCACTATCGGCATTTGCCTTTAATGGTCAGTTGTAATTATCTGCCGTCAGCATCTTTAATGTTTGTGAGAAACCTTCTCATGGTCCATGTATCTGCTTGGTCGATATTTTAGAGTGCGCACCCGGCGGGCGGCCTACCTAGTCAATTGTAGGTGAGAGCTTGTGCCACTCATGGGGGACCCTCTTTCCCCGGGGCCACCTTGGCCAATAATTGGCCCAAGGACTTGAGGGCTGTGGGAGGGATGTGTGTATGTGTGTGTATCTCCTATCAGCGATGTAAAGCATCTGGAACGTTAACTAGGTTTTCTAGATATTGTTGTAGGTCTACCTCTGGCTCCCCGAGATTAATTGTTCTTTCAAAAATAGACAGTGGCCTTGCGTGTTTATCGTGTGTTGTGTCATATTCCCCTAGTGCCCGTATTAGTTCATTGTGGTTTATGTTCTCGAGTTGGTTGAAGCTGAGCCTTTTGATGAATTGCTCGATGGAATGCATTTTAACTCCTCGTGGAGTTGGTATGCCGGTGCGAGTGGTGGTAGTCTGGTAATAATCCGAAGCATTCTATTTTGCATTGTTTGCAATCTTTTAATGTGCGTTTTGGCTGCATGTCCCTATACGAGAGCAGCGTAAATTAGAATGGGTCTAATACCTGTTTTATATAATGCTTTCCCATCTCTAGTATTAGTGAGCTGTTTTTATTAATAATTGGGTATAGTGTATTTAATTGGGCATTTGCTTTTGCTCTTACTGTGTTAATATCTTCACCCGAACGTCGGGACTTCCTGTGGAGCCGGCCGGTGGTGGGGCCGGACGGGAGGCGTTCGGACTCGCCCACCCATTTGTCTTATAGCGGTAACGAGGGGTGGCTGGAAAAACATCACTGTGCCGTCTCTTTCCCCTCCCCCTGAGTTCTCGAACATACTGGATATTTCATCTAATCCGGAACCTTCTAGATTGGCCAGTTGGCCCAATATAAGCAACGCGTCGGGCAGTTCTTGGCGAGCAGCTGTGAGAAGCACCCAGTGAGTTAACGGACAAGAAGACTGTGAACGTGCATCGGAGGAGTGTACGTAACTGCGAGTGCAGTGGACCTGTGACAGACAAACTGGTGAATTATAATTGTGTACATTACGTAATTCTTTGTAATCGGCAAGTGTTCCGATTGTAATTCGGTGGAAATAAAGAACATTTTTGAGTGGTGCAATTGGACTTTTAATTTCACGAACCCACAAAGTCACACTGGTGTTAGAAATGGGCTGAGAACACCACCGAACATTACAACCATGGACGCGGCATTGGAAAAGATTTTGGAGAAGATGATGGAAATGAAGGCCGAACTGACCTCGGAAATGAAGACGGCGAATGACAACCTCGCTGCAAAAACAGAAGCGGCAAATAACAACCTGCCGCAGAGTTGAAACAAATGAAGACGGCCAACGATAACATCACCGAGAAGATGGATGAAATGAAGGCCGTATTAACAACGAAGACGGAAGCGGCAAATAACAACCTGGCCGCAAAGTTAAAAAAGTGAAGACCGCCAACGACATCACCGAGAAGATGGAAGAAATAAAGACCGAATTGACCACAGAAATGAGGGTAGCAAACGACAGTCTGGCCACGGAAATGAAGGTGGCGAACGAGGTCCTCGCCGCCAAATTTGAGGAACAGTTGGCCGGCGTGAGGGAGGACGTCGCGAAGCTGGGCAAGCGGTTGGGTGATTTAGAGGAAAAGACCGACAATAACGACAAGTCCCTGAATGCCATGGTTGAAGACGTCGAAGACCCTGCGAACCGCGTAAACAACCTGTAGGGAAGGGCCGACAGCAGCGTCAAGTCCCTGAACGCCATGGTGGAGGACGTCGTCGGCAGGAGGCTGAAGGATTTGAAGGCCGACGCGCTGGGACACATCTCCCCGCGTCAAAACTCCCAAGTATGACGTCGCGTCAACGTTTGAAGTCTTCCGCCGCCAGTTCGACACAGTGGCCAAGCACAACAAATGGTCACCAGAAGAGGAGGCCACACAGTTAATAGTCAGCCTCCAGGGACGGGCCGCGGAAGTCCTGAACGCGGTACAGACAACGGCGGCACCCAAGGACATCTGGGAGGCCCTGGAGAATCGTTTTGGAAACCACCGCTTAGCCGCAGCGTACCGAAGCCAGCTAAAATCAAGGTCACAGCAGCCAGGAGAGACGCTGCATGGGTTTGCCCTGGCAGTTGAAGCTGGCAAGGCCCTAGTCGACCTCCCACCAGAGTTCGTATCCCGCGAAGCCACCTACATATTTCCTGACGGGGTACGAGACACGGAGATTCGTCAGCGCCTAATGCTCGGCGATTATAAAACCATCCACGAGGCGGTAACGGCAGCATTAAGAATGGAGGCGGCCAAGGTAACAGCTATCCCGACGTCGAGAACGAGGAGTGTCAGCTACACCGGAGACAGAAGACCAGCCGAGGGACGCCGGGGAAGACCTAGTGGCCTGTGTTAGGGGTGTGAGCAGGCGGGACACCTAGAGAGAGACTGCCGACCCCAGGAAGGGCAGCCGGAAGAACGAGTAAGGCCCGGCGTGGCGAGGAGCACGTCGGCGCCGTCCACACCATCTCCTCGAGTGACACTGCGCGCCGTCAGCAGGCGGATGGATGATAGCCTCGTCGCGGACGGCTGGGTAAGAGGAAAGCCGTACCGCGTGCTGGTGCACACCGGGGCGGCCGTGACCATCATCAGACCTGACGTGGCGAAGGGTTTGCCGACGAGGAAGCCGAGCGGCCTATACCAGCTTGTGACGGCATCGGGCGACCTTGCCTGTGGAGAAGGAGGCCCTGCTGAAGCTGACCTTGTGACGGAGTGCCGTGCGTATGTGAGTGTTCGTCGCGAAGGTGACTGAGGAGGTGATTCTGGGACTGGATGCCCTCAGTAGCCACGAGGCGACAGTCGACGTCGGCAGGAAGGTCCTGCGGCTCAACGGAGAAGAGGTTATATTCCGTCAACCAGAAGAGCGCCTTGGAATTTGCAGGGTCGTCTTGAGTGAAGACGTGGTTGTCCCCGAGAGGAGCGAGGTGGTGGTGACGGCGCGACTGGAAGGCCGGAGAACCAGGAACATGATGCTGGACCAAAAGACGCCTGTACACGGACTGTGTGTAGCCAGGACATTGCTGCCGTGCCGAGAGGAGGTGCCAGTAAGACTGCTAAATCCAACGGAGACCGACCACAACGTCCAGGACGGAACGGAGCTGGGGAAGTACGAGCCCGTGGTCAGCGTGACAGCTATCGATAAGACACAGGAGCCGGTGCCAACGCAACACCTGGGGCCCCGGCTAGAAGGCTTACTGGAGAGGGCGGCCGACCACCTAACCGCAGAACAGCTGGAGAAAATTCGACAATTGCTGAGACGCTACCAGCGCGTCTTCAGCCAAGGTGATAGGGACTACGGCCGCACGGACAAAGTGCTTCACCACATCGACACCGGGGACCCCTGCCTATTCGGCAATCACCTAGACGCGTTCTGCTGGCGAAGCAAGAGGCGGTACGAGACATGCTGGGGGACATGAGATCCAGGGGAGTGGTTGAAGAGTCCGGCAGTCCGTGGTGTTCCCCTGTAGTCTTGGTGACGAAGACGAACGGCAAGCTACGCTTCTGCGTAGACTACAGAAAGTTGAACGCTGTCCCCCGGAAGGACTGTTTCCCCTTACCCCGGATTGACGACACCGTGGACACGATAGCTGGTGCATAGTGGTTCTTGACACTGTACCTGAAATCGGGCTCCTGGCAGGTAGCTCTAGACCCGAGAGACAAGGAGAAGACCGCATTCTAGACAGGCCAAGGCTTCTGGCAGTTCACAGTTATGTCCTTTGGCCTCTGCAACGCACCAGCTACCTTCCAACGCCTCATGGAGTCAGTGATGAGAGGACTGACTTACGACGCCTGCCTGATATACCTGGACGACATCATCATCGCCGGTAAGACTTTTGAAGACCATCTCGAGAATCTGAGTATGGTGCTACAGAAATTGAAGGCGACCAACTTGAAGCTGAACGCGAAGAAGTGCCAGCTCTTCCGCAAGGAAGTGAACTACATGGGCCACATAGTCTGAGCAACCGGAGTGGCCACACACTCGGGGAAGACGCAGGCGGTGGGAGATTGGCCTCGCCCAAAGGATAAGAAAGGGTTGCGCAGTTTGCTGGGGCTGTGCAGTTATTGCCTACGCTTCATAAAGGGGTTCTCTGACATCGCCAAACCCCTCACCCGCCTGACAGAGGAACACCGGCCTTATGTGTGGGCGGAAGACGCTTTCCAGCACCTGATGAAGATCCTGTGCAGTGCTCCAATTTTGGGATTTCCACAACCAGGTGGCGCCTTCATTGTGGACACCGACGCCAGTGACCATTGCATTGGATGCGTCCTATCACAGATTCAGGGCGGCCATGAGCGGGTGATAGCCTTCTACAGCAAGACGCTGTCTAAGGCAGAGAAGGAATACTGCGTCACCCGGCGAGAATTATTGGCGGTAGTAAAGACCTTGGAGCACTTCCACAAGTACCTGTACGGTCAGCCATTCCACCTGAGGACTGACCATTCCGCCCTAACCTGGCTATTGAGCTTTAGGAACCTGGAAGGCCAGAGAGTACGTAGGGTTCAGAGGCTGCAGGAGTACGACTTCACCACAGAACATCGCAGAGGGAAGAGCCACGGTAACGCAGACGCTATGTCCCGAAGACCCTGTCCAGTAGAGTGCGGCCAGTGCACAAAAGTGGAGGAGAAAGAGAGTGCCCAGCAGTTCGAGTAGTACGGCAGTGCCTGCGGATGGCTGGGATAGCGCAGGCCTGAGTAGGGAGTAGCTGGCGGACGCAGACTTGGGGCCACCTTTGAGGGAAGTGGAGGCAGGGACGAGGCCAACCTGGGAGAATATCGCACAGAGGAGCGCCACCTACAAGTCTTACTGGGCCCAATGGGACTCGCTGGAGACCAGAGAGGGCGTGCTGTTCCGGGTATGGGAATCACCCGATGGGAAGACGTAGAGAGAACAGTTGGTTCCTCCCCGGAGTAAGGTCCCGGAAGTCTTGGAGGAAGTGCTCGCCGGTACTTCAGGACACCTGGGAGTGAACCGATTGATTGACAAACTACGGCAGCGCTACTACTTGCTGAGACATCGAGCAGATGCTGAGAGATGGTGCCGTCAATGTCACGTGTGCGCAGGGACTCGCGGCCCCCAGACTAGGAGCCGGGTTCGCATGCAGCAGTATAACGGTGGAGTGGCATTCGAACGGATCGTCGTCAACATAGCTGGACCATTTCGGATGTCCGACCCAGGCAACAAGTACCTGTTGGTGGTCGTGGACTACTTCACCAGCTGGCCGGAAGTGTATGCCATCCCAAACCAAGAGGCAAAGATAATCACAGACTGCCTCGTGGAGCAAGTGTGCTGTCGATTTGGGATGCCGTTAGAGCTACACAGTGACCAGGGTACCAATTTTGAGTCCAACCTATTGAAGGAGGCACTACAAAGGCTTGGGGTGAACAAGACACGCACGACGCCTCTACATCTCCAGTCGGATGGCATGGTCGAAAGATACATAAAGACCTTAGAGGAACACCTGAGGAAGGTCGTGGCCAGCCATCAGCGAGACTGGGACGTCAAGGTGCCACTGTTCTTGCTGGCCTACCGCTCGTCTACACACGACACAACTGGGATGACGCCAGCCAGCTTAATGTTCGGCCGAGAATTACGCCTCCCTTGTGACCTGGCTTTTGGGAGCCCTCCGGAGGCGAAGCAGCCAGTGATCGAGTATGTGGAAAACCCGGTGGACCACCTCCACGACATGCACGAGATGGCTCGCCAGAACATCCAGAAGGCGAGCGACCGAATGAAGACCCGTTATGACAATCAAGCCAACAGCCAAGGTTACCAGCAAGGTGACCTGGTCTGGTTGTACCGTCCTATTCGGACCAAGAGATGCTGCCCGAAAGTTCAACAGACGTGGCAAGGACCCTACCGGGTGGTGAAGAGGATTAACGACGTGGTCTATCGCATCCAGAAGGTGTCCCGACGGAAGATGTTGGTGGTACACCTTAATCGTTTGGCCCGCTACGATGGTGCTGTTTGAGACGACCAGTCTTGAGAAGGGAGCCGTGTCGCGAACCCGTTATCTACGATATCGCGGTTTGTATACACAAAGAGCCGGTAAATAAAGATAGCGCAGATGAAGGAGTTGCCGGCATAGATTAACTTACGCTTCTGGAAGGTTCGGATTTCGTAATTCCATGTCTTGTTTATTCCCGAAACATCTAGTGAATGTACAGAACAGTCTCGAATTGTGAATGAGGTATTTAAGGAAGTGACGACTCACTACGAGTGAGTCGTGAACAGATGTAATGAGAGCTGATGTAAACAGGTGTAATCAGAACGCTGTAGTGGTCATCGACCTTGATAGCTTCTGTTGTGTATGTGAGTAATGTTGCTACGTGAGAATTGAACAGTGTATTTCTATGGAAATAAAGAACATTTGGAATAGCTGCAATTTGGACTTTTAATTCTACGAACCTACAAAATCACAATATTTACAAAGATTTATAATATTAAAACTCCTTACATTATAACAACATTTTAATACCTATCGAAAAACATTCACTAATATAAAATTAAAACTGTTTTACAAATTTGAGGAAACAATTGCTCCTCCCAATATTTCAAAAAAGGTATAGTACATCCAACAATGTCCATATTGTGACCTTGTGGGTTTGCGGAATCAAAAGACCAATTTGCAGACACTCCAAACGTTCCCCACTTCCACAGAAACACACTGCTCAACTCCAAAGCAACAACACCACGTCACATACACACCACAATCTATCAGGTCGATGGCAATAACAAACAGCATTCTGATGACATCAGTTTACAACATCAGCTCAGCTGTTTACTGCCTACGACTGTTCGCGACTGACTCTTGGCGAGTCGTCACCTTCTTAAATACCTCATTATTAAATTCAAGACTTTTCCAGAACAATAAAGAAATCGAATATTCTTTCACCTTCCAGAAGTGTAACTTAATCTATGCCAGCAAGTCCTTTATCTCAGCTATCTTTATTTGCTGGCTGTTTGTGTACACAGGCCGCGCTATGGTAGATAATGGCTTCGCGACAATATATTCACACACATATAGAAGAAATAGGAAAGCAGTGGGGAACACACCATCAGGCTAAGACAAGAAGATCTCATATGCAAACAGGAAAACAAAAAAGGAGCAGTGACAAAGAATGCAACACAGAAGAGGAAAAGAAAGTTTAAATATGTAAAAAAATAACCGCAGTATGAGGTTGATAAAGAAACCAAGCTCGTCGATGAGAAAACAAACAAACAAAATTCAGAATGAGCTTGTCTTAAAGGAAAAATAAATGACAACTTGCAAACTGCAGAGAGAGGTTAAGATAAAAATTTCAGAATCACATTCAGGTACTGTAACAGACCAAGCTCTATGTCGTTGGAAGGAATTTGCTCAGGTTAACGTTAAATAAGAATGGCGTTATATAGGGAAGGGGAGTACTAATGGCCAAATGTACAGTGGCATTTCAGCATTTCCAATGAATGCATAAAACTGAACACTGCAAATAAATATCAAAAGCACAGTAAATGGCACTACTAGTATGTAGTATGACACTATTCAAGAATGACCCTTTTACTATTAATCTAAGAGCCTTCTTTTGCAATATAAGTATCTTAGCTAGTAAAGAGTGGTTTGCCCACAAAAGTATACCATAATTAGCATGGCATGGACATATTAAACTTCATCAGAATGTCCTTATTAACACTGTTACTTAAATTCTCAACAGGAAAATTCCTGTTGTGATCTTTTTTGATAAATAATTGATGCGTGTTGACTAGCCTAGGTCTGAATCGATATAAATATCTAAAAATTTTATAGAGGAACCAGAACCACCGGTGTGAAATTTATATTGGTGGTTTTTCCAGTGTTTATACTCAGATTGTTTGTGTTACAGCACTCATTAGCCACTGAAGTTGCAATAGGTAATTTAACTTTTAATGTATTTTCAGCTTTATCATAAAAGTTAAAAGCTAAATCATGTGTATGAAGATGAAGAGTAAGACTTTTGTCACAAATTGAAACAGGAAGATCATTAATATGGATGATAGAAAGTACATGTTCCAAAACTGAGCCTTGTGGAATACTATAGTTTACAAGTTTGAATATGCCATTGAAATAATATTGCCATTAAAATAAGTTCCATGGGACCTATTACTGAAATTTAGAAATTTAATGCTTTTGTCCTGAACACCATAAAAACTAAGTTTGTGTAAAAGAATATTAGGAGAGACGAGAAAGATAAGAAAAGATAAAAAAATCTACTTGATTTAATGTTACCATTATTCATATTTTCATAACATTGTCTCAGAAAACTTGCAACAGCCTTCACAGTACTCATGTCATTATTTAACAAGTTCTTTTCAAAATAAACAATGTGTTTAGATAATAGTGATTCCAATTCATTACCTATTATTGGAATTATACTAATAGGTCTGTAATTATCATAACAAGTTTTGTCTCTTTGTCACATCTTCTTAATTGGAAAATAATTTCAATTTCATCATTAACAGTGATATACAATTATAACCCCAATTATTCATGTATGATAAAATTTATATGATCCGTAGTAAAAAACAAAAAAAAACATAATAATAGGTATTGAAGACAGAGAGAAAAGATCACCATTTGAATGCATATTTCACCCTATTAGATCTTAAAGACTGGAATTACTTTAGATAATTTAAAATCATCTGGGAAATAGCCAACAGTAAGGCAACTCTTAAAAACATAAGATAATGGTTCACATATATAAAGGGCAGCTGATTTTAATGTTAGAATTAATTCCATAAACATCTATACATGCACTGTTATTTAGGTTCAATATAGGAGAGTAAATATCTTCAACACTGAGTTCTAGAAATTCAAAATTACACTTGTGCTTGGGTGACTTATTTAAAAATGACATTGATTGTTACTAATAGGTATATGGTTTACAATATCATTGACTTCGTCAATAAAAGTGAATTAAATTCATCACAATTTATATTAATTGGGGATATATCAGACTTTGAATTAGAATTTAAAAATTCATGTATAAATTATTCATGAAGATTTTGAAGTATTATGAGGGTTCTTATAAATGTTGAATAATAGTTCATTTTAGTTATCTTTAAGGTATGTTTATACTTCTTTTTCACGTCAATACATTTGCTTTTGTATTCATGGATACCAAAATTAACATTAAGTTCGAAAAATATCGTGCATTCTTCTTTTAAAATGCAGAGTTCATAGTTGTGCCATTTCTTTATTGTTACTTTTATTCTTAGGCTTATGTCTGAAAGATATAAAAGGAAAATCAGTGTTGAAAATCTCATAAAATTTGGTTAAGAAAATTCAGAAATATTAAAATAACTAAGTATACTGGACAAATTGATCCAGTTAATGTTAATTAGTAGATCCATAAAGTATGTTACGTTATAATAATTAGTGTCCCTTATTGTTATTAACTTATTTGACAGATTATTATTCTCATGATCAATACAAGCTATAAATCAATTTGGATAATGATCAGAAAATACACAAGGAATAACTTCCACATAACATTCTGTCGAGACGTATGGAAGTGAAAACATTATCCAAACAAGTACCAGATACAGGTCAAGTAATTTGTGTAATCAAGTAACATAACCCAAAACATTCAAAAACACTAATTAAATCAGTCAGATCATTACATGAGTTATTGAGTTAATGTTAAAATCACCACTAATAACAATATATATGCTCATTTTACGTCTGAAAACAGACTGAAGGAAATCATAAAAGTGAGTTAAAATATCATTAAAACAAGTGCTTAAATTACTAGATGATCTGTAAAAGTTAACACAAAAAATATTAAAACTTTTAATAAAGGTACAGCAGGCTTCAAAATTTTCATTTATAACAAAGTCAGTTATATTCAATATTTGGCTAGATTGTGCTCATTTTTTTTACGAAAATTGCAGAACCTCTATGTTTAACCTTTGGCCTACAAAAATAATTTGTTAAGTAAAACCCAGGAATTTTTAAACATAAGTAGCTCTTTGTCACTGAGCCAGTGTTCAACAATACAGATTAAATCTGGATTGTGATCATTAACAATATGTATCAATATCCATTTTATCCATATTGCACAAACTCAAAATGTTCTTTATTTCCACCGAATTACAGTTGTAACACTTGCCGATTACATAGAATTACATAGCGCACACAATTACAATCCACCAGTTCGTCTGTCACAGGTCCACGCAACACTCACAATTATGCACAACTCTCACTAGAGCTGACGAAGAACTCTTCTGATACACGGACGCAATCTTCCAGTCTGTTCACTAGCACTGCGCTCTTCATGGCTGCTCGCCAAGAACTGAGAATTGAGAACTGCCTGAGTCGTCTAACACGGCGCTTATATAGCCAGATTGCTGCATCTCGAAGCTTCGCGGCTCAGACAATCATCCCGATTGTTCCATATGTCAGGGGGAGGGGAAAGAGACGAAACAGTGGCCTGCGATACCTTCCCAACCATCTGCTCTGTTAGCGCCACAAGATAAATGGGTAGGCGTGGTCTGAATGCCTCTTGTCCCCCACTCAGCTGTCAGTTGGTCGTGCCTTCCGATAATTGGGTGACAATATACTCTGCCCATTCTGATAACAAATTTTAAAATTAAATTTATTTAATGCTACCTCTTTTCCTTTGACAGCCCTGTTGTTTAAAGAATCTTTGGGAAAATGAAATCTACTTATAAAAGAGCCACTGGACCAGAATTCCGGTGTATAAACTACCTCGAATAAAACTGAAGGCACAACAGTTTTAAAAGAACTGTAACTTGAACAATTGGATTTTAATTTTTTTACAACATAGTGGTCTGGTTAACATAAAAACAAAGCATTTGAAGGCATCTCTCAACTTGAAAACTTAAATAGCTTGGCATTGGACAAAGGCAGTGACAATATTGCAGCGTTTTATGGAGCAATAGATGTTTCCACGTGTATTAAAATATGAATCAGATGCACAGAATAAGGAAACGTTTTAAATGTTCCTTGCTTGATATTGTAAACTGAAGATTGTAAAATAAAATGAAAAGAATATGTGTAGCAATTTTAGACCCTTATTTCAAGTGCTTCATGTGATTGGGACAGTATCTTTTACCTCAGATGATTTCATATTCACTTATACAAAGTGAATTGCCATAAACATTTTCTTGAGATCGCTGTTATAAGCTAGCTCTCTCCTTTAAACAATGATACTGCATTCAACTGTGTAAATCAGAATTAATAATTACTATATACCCTGGCATTCTTACCTAAATAGGGATTCTGTAGAGAGATTAAAATTTGGATAGAGTATATAAAGAAATATAATTCAGTGATAATATACACCTATATAAAGTTGGGAAGTAGTCTAATTATCCTTAATACTTTTGGCGAAGTTTGTATTCTGTCAAATTAGCAGTTATGCAAATGTTAGCATTTACTCATATGCAAAGTATAAATATATTTGATGTAACTTAGTGTACTTAAATTTGTCTATTTCAAATTTTTTTCTTTTATTATTTACAGAAAATGATGAATGACCATAATCTAGTTCGCCATCTTGATGCATGTGAAACAATGGGAAGTGCAACAGCAATTTGTTCAGACAAAACTGGTACTCTGACTACAAACAGGTATATAATGTAGTGTGGAGTGTGGAGTGTGTGCAGAGTGCAGAGTGTGTGGAGAGTAGAGTGTGTGCGCTCTCATTGCATTTCAAGATAAATTGAAAAACTCAAAAGTTCTGGTAAACAGTGGTTTATGATGTAAATATTGATTACATTTCTTTTTACCAGGGGTGGACTGTCATTAAGGTCCAGAGGGGCCAGGTACCACCAATTATATCACACAGTTACATGCATTTTTTAATTTGAAGAAAAAAATAGTTGTAAATTTATTCCATTGTAATAATCTTTACAAACAATAATTTATTATACCATGGTTTCCAAACTTGCTACCTGGTGTTGTACACAACTGCGTCAGTCTCCACGAAGCAGAAGATTTCATTAGGCCTCTACACACTTCACCACATGTGTCTATACCTTCCTCACATCCCTACTGTCCTCTTCTTACATTGCTCATGGCAATGCTTGGGGCCTGCTAGTTGCAGCCCATAGCAGCCCGTTACATGAAGTTTTAGCATTCGTGCGATTGCTGTTGGAATATTAATTTTTTGGTGGACAAAGCAATGTATTTTTAAATAAATATGGTGTATTATTTATTGAAAATTCCCATACATTCATTAAAGGTAGAATAAAAAATTGAAATTAAATGATTAGATGCACATCAATCCAATAATTTTACATTCACGCAACAAGATGGCAAAAAGCAGAGGACTTTATGTAGCAGTTGGTTTAGTAAGAAACTGTGGCTAACTGCATGTGAAGCAAAACAAAGTTTCTTTTGCTTTTACTGTTTGTTATTTGGTGGTAAAGGACGACATAAGGTTGTAAGATGTGAAACATTTAAGTGAATGAATTGCCAAGCACCAGGCAATTGCACTTCACTCACAAAATGTCTGTATATTTAAATTATTGGGAATTGTAAACATTGCTGTTCATACAGATTCTGCACATAAAATATCAATCCAGAAACTCAAAGAACTAGCACTGAAAATAGCTACATACCGAACAGAATGTTAAAAGTGCATAAAATTTTGTGGAACCTCTCTCTCAAATTCTTGTATGCATTTTAATTTGGGCAGAGTACATTCATGTGAAATAAATGTTGAAATAAAAGTCATATCTCAAGCATAAAAGTGCTGTGGTAATGAGTGGTAGAGTTTCCTGACTTTAGTGCATTTCACTTTCCCATACACCGTCTATATATACTGCTATGCTCACCCAATTAAATTTAGTTACAAGAAATGCTTGTTCCAAATGCTTGCCCCAGTTTTTTTAGAAGATTTAGCAGGTGAATGAGTGGGATGAGATAAGAGTATGGAAAACTCTTGATTTTAAGAATTTCCTGAATAATCCAGAATTTTTTCTCCGACAATATCAAACATGCTATAATTCTGGCATAATTAAGATACACAGTGCCGACAGTGTGAGAGTATCCCATGCTTTGAAGTATTTTGAACCAGGCTGTATCTGAAATTTGAAATGATTTAAGTAATTAATATAACAGATGTCTCACTTTAAATACTTTGACAATACTTTATAAAATAATTATTATTTAAATGTTAAAATTAGGTTAAGAAAAATTTATTTTAAAAGAATGACGATATATGTAGAAAAGTTGAATGATGTTTAGTTGTCGTTATGGCAAGTGCAGAATTATAAAAAAAAGCTAAGGCACTTGATGCCATTTTGGTCTTCTGCAAATGGTGCATGTGCATTTCTGCAGAGTTTGTGCTTGCATTGGAAAGTGGAAAGTATCGAAGGATTGCAATGTAAAGCATTGAGGGGTATAATTGATGGTTGGAAAAGTTTCCTTTTAATTGAAATACAGCTTTTCTAGGGCAAAGGAGAAACTGCCATTTTATTTTAATTTGTACCTCAATAATCACTTCCCGTCTGAAGGTCTGGTGCAAATACCAGAGCAGCCGCGGATCTTCTAGAATCCAACAACTAGATTTTCAACGAGGTTCCCCATCATGTTTTCCTCCACAGCTCACTTTCAGCGACTCCAAGTCATTACAAATGGCGCCGTAACGTGAAGCAGAACCTTGAGAATATCATCAAAACTATTACACCATTCCCACTATATACGCATTAGTAACCAAGTCGTTACAAATTCATGGGAACAATAGAAGATACCAGGTTGCTCCTCCCTCAAGGAAGTGACCGAATTAAGATACTATAGTGAACCTAAATTCAGATGCCAAAGAAGTGTGTGACACTGTAGTTAAACAAATGAAAGGATGATTCCAACAGTCTTATATATGTAATACTTTTGCAATAATTGATTCAAAGAAATATATTACATTCAGAGAATGAAAAAATTTGCATAAAATTACAATCCCATTATCTTCCAAGAAAAGTAAAAAATGAGGTATCAGTGATTTATCATAATGATACATTCAAGGAATCTGTTCAGACAGAGACCTCTTCAATTTTTTGATACAACACTCTTTTAAGAATCATTTCCATGAAGACTGCAAATTACACTAGCAACTCCAGTTTCAACAGCATTTCCAGTACGTGTACATTAAAAAGAATTAAGTCTTTCATTAGAAATACCATGGGCCAAGATAGGCCTAATTTCTTGACTGTTTGTTCCATTCACAAAGAGGGAACTGATGAAGTCCCTAACACAAAAAACAGAATGTTCGAAAAGTTTGCCGCTTAAAACAATAGACTTACTCAGCTCTTGTACAAGTAACACAGCCATTTGATGAATTCTGTTTTATATTTTAATATTGGTTATTTGATGTTTAAAAAATATATGGTGTCTTGACACATTTCTGCTCTTGCAGTGCTTTTGACAATGCAACTAAAGGTGACCGTTTTATTGTGTATAAACCACAATTCACTTTTATTACAAGCATCTTCACATCTTGCTCCACCATGAAATATGCTGACAAGCTGCCACTGCTTCCTACACAAATATATCACACACCTTGTGTGTGTTTATATATTGTGAATTTGAAGCATACTTCTGGACAAGGTGTGAAAATAGCTCTCTCATCATGCTGATAAAAAAGTGGGAATAAGATGTTTTGAAAATTTACAGAACAGATTTCCCACGTAGTATTTGTATCTGCCCCAACATCTTTAGACTTGTACTATTTAACTTGATTCCATTCTGTGTAAATCCCAGTGTTTCTAGCTAAACTCCACCAACAGCATATTTCCAGATACAAAATACCGTTCCGTCCTAAGGCTTTATTAGTTTGACTCATACCAGATTGCTTGCAGGTTTTCACTGCTCTATATTTCACTCACCTTATGCAACAACGGTTCACTTGGTTTGGCAGTTTTATAAACTAAGACTTGGGGAACTAAATAAAAGCAATGATTGAACCTGCTAACTTGAATGCCAGAACATGTACTAAAGCATATTTTGGCACAAAATGTGATTGCTAAGGATAAAGGCACTCTTTTGTGTTGTTGATATACATAATGAAATATATGCAAATTATGTAACTTTACATAAGCCCTAACACATTTTCGTGACAAATGAAGTGTTTATCTCTGGGAATGACTTAAATTTAAATAAGCCTTAAAATTTGTAGTTGTTTTATTATTAATTGTCACTTGTTTATATTAATGAGAGACTAGTTTCGAAGGCATTTGCCTCCATTTTCAGTCTCTTTCCAACTGGCATCTGTTGTTGGCTGCTCTCTCTCTGGTGGTGGAACTATGAACTTCTTTGTCAACTTATCTACTGGTGGGATTTCAAAGTTCATTACGCAATCCTTATTTTTCCATATGAATATGTTCTCCCATGTTGTCAATTTATTTTGCTTTATCACTCCTTTTAATAATTTTGTATTTTGATCAATATCATGGTTTTCATTCCAAAAATGAAATGCTACTGCTGACTAATCTTCTTGTTTCAATCTGAGTTTCTAAAGTGCTCTTTGACTCTGGTTTTTAGATTTCTTTTGGTTTGACCTATGTAACATTTTTAACAATTCTTACAACTTATCTGGTATATTCCGGATCTGTTAACTAATGGGATTTCGTCTTTTGTTTTTGACTTTAGCAATTTTAAAATTGAGTGTCTATTAGTAGGTGCCAAGGTGATATTTTGTTCCTTGAAGATCTTTTTAAATTTATTAAATGTTTTTGGGTGATATGTGAATGAACTGAATATGCTGTTGCTTTCTTTTTCTTGGTTGCTTCCTTAATGGTTTTCTTTAGTTTAGCTTTTCTAATTTTCTTCAAAACCAAACTTTTGTTGTATCCATTTTCTTCTGCTATGTGTAGTATTGCTTTTTGTTCTTTTAAATATTCTTCTTTTTCCATGGGTATGTTGACTAGTCTGTGTGTAAGGCTGCTTATTAATGCATGTTTATGTGTAATTGGGTTGTGGCTATTATTTTTTATGTAATTTTCTGAATGTGTTGGTTTCCTGTAAATTCCAAATTTTATTTTTGTGTCATTGCTGATGATATTTAGATCCAAGAAAGAGAGTTGTCCATTGATTTCCTTTTCTATAGTGAATTCTATAGTCCTTTCTTGCAGATTGAGTAATTTTAATGCATCTTCTAAATGTTTATTTGGTACAATTGCAAAGATGTCATCAAGATATCTATACCAAACTTTGAAGATCAATGGGAAGGACTTTTTAATTTGTGTTTCAAATGCACTCATAAATAAGTTGGCCAAAAAAGGTGAAAGTGGATTGCCCATTGATAACCCTGATTTCTGCTTGTAGTGTTTTCCATTAAAGCTGAAGAAGTTTTGTTCAATACATATTTTTGTTAGAGAAATGTATTCTTCTGCTTCTATTGCTTCCATTTCTATTGTAGTTAGCCACTTTTTTAATACAGTCTGTAATTTTTCTGTTGGTATGCTTGGAAATAAAGATGTGACATCAAATGAAACCAGTCTGTCATTTTGATCCACTGTTACTAAACAGTTTTGACGTCACTGTTACTAAATTCCTCCAAACACACATAAGCCTTAAAATATTTTCATGGCAAATAAAACATAAGTATATCTTGCGTCGGCTGCTTTGTATTTTCCTGATCATGTCGTTTCTTTGTCGGTTTATAATTGGCCTTCCAGTGACACGTACACTTTTTTGACATCGGAATGTTATGTGATCTACTGTTTGGTCCACTGACATTTGCATATTGGGCTATCTAGTAAAGCAAATTGGTGGTGGTATGATTGAAGCTTTCCTTATCCTGTGACGATTGCTGTAAATTCTTGGCAAATGGACAGTTCTTGTTTTAACTTGCTTCTCACAACCTGTTAATTACCACATTTCTTCCTTTAGGATTCACAAAAGCCTGAAATCTTTCATATGCAGGTTCCTCATATACATAATGGAATACCATAACCATCTGACAGTGATTTGAAATGTCAGTTGTCTCATCACACTGAATGGCAACAAGCTCAGAAGCCTGTATCTGTATCTATTTTCTCCCTACAGACTTTCAACATTCAGTCTAATAGTTCATTCTGCCTTATTTTCGAAGTTCCTTTAAATGCTCTGGCTGTTTCTAAACGTTCCTTCATTATGGTATCCAGTTCAGCTGTATAGTCAATGACCCTGTACACCCCTGGATTGGAAGAAGTATCAGACTTGTCATCTTCTTGTAAAGCCAATTCAAACATAGCGCAAAGCTCCACACATGAAAAAAGCCTTTTTAAAATTTGTCTATGTTTGTTCACTTGATGTTATGTTTCGTTAAACATGGAGTCAAAACATGAAGCAAGTTTCTTTTCCTGGGAGTTACAGGTCTACCACACTATTCATGTAGTGCAATGAATCTTATGCATTTTTATTTTTTCTGTTACATGTTTTATATCAAGAGATTACTGCATCTTATTTTAAATTCATTTAGAATTTATCACAGTTAATTTATGATTATTTCACATTAAAAGTTAAACAAAAAATGATCACTTAAACAACCATAAAAGGACTTGTTATTGTACAATATTGGTATGCAATATATTCATTTAAAAATATTATACAAACTATCCATATTAATTTCATTTTATTAAATTTGGCTATTAAACATATAATTAAGTAAACATTCTTAGCAAATATTTTTCATATTTCAAAAATAACTTTTACACTAAACTTCTCAAAAATAGGATCCATAATCATATAATTATTGATAATTTATACTAGATGAAAACATATTTCTGCTGTTATACGGTGTTTTGCTCTGAATAACTAGAAAGTAGTTCTTACACTAACATTAACACTTTCTGATTGCTCTAGACTTCACCAATTAGCAAATTATCCATTTATATAAATATCATTACAGATGTTATCTGGCTAGCTAAAGAAAAAGTATTTTTCAGGGATGATCTTGAAGATTGTTTACAAATTTTTTACGTAGTACAACAATCTCGTATCCAAAATTTATTTTTACCACCTTTTTCTATTGAACAGCAGTCCAGTATCTGAAATTTTATACAAAGGCATACCATAAGTCATGAATTCCTTGTTATCTGTTTCAGATTCCTATTTTTTTTAATCAAGTTGTTTTAACTTAATTAGCCTTGCAATTCTGTTAATAAAACAAAATTGGTTATATGCAGAATTATGTTATGTGCATATTTTGCTTTGTGAAAGTGACGTTTTGCTCATAAAGTATATAGAAAATGTAAAAGAAATTGGTCTTATTTTGTTAGTCACTGAAACATTTGGTAATGCATTCATGGACTCTCTTCACTGCATGAGAGAACTGAGTCACCAGAAAAATAGTGTAACAGGCAGTATATCTCTTGCTGTTTCACCAAATGAAATGTTTTCTATTATTTTCTAGCACTTTTTGCCCACCACACTACAATTTTGAGGTCAAAGTTAAACTTTTCACCCTATTCTTGATAAATTTGAAGCTTTGATTCAGTGTTTTATAAGTTTATAGAAGATAAACTACACAAAATAATGTTATTGTAGAGTAATCACTTCAAAAACAGCAAAACAAATTAGCTCAGCAATAAACATGAAAGAGATGGAATTAAACCTCAGAAAAATCAATGCTACTGTATAAAACACCTCATTATGACCTGAATATTAGAATGTGGAGTGTAAGAAGTGCTTAAGAAAAAAGGATGAATTTTGTTTGATGAAACAACATCCTGTCAGCCTGTTTCAAAGGTTAGGATTTTAGAGTGCTTCTACCATTTGACTCTCGGTTCCCTTGCATAATGAAGAGAGCCTAGATTAGATTAGATTGGACTGATTTGCATTCACTGAGTTCAGTAGTAGCAACTGTCAAAAGAGTGTAAAGTTTAATAGCATACATAGTTGAATATTGAACTTGAAAGACCATTATATACAGGCAATACACAGCTGATCTCCGAGGGTTAAAAATATGCTCCGGGAATGCAAATGGTATCATGAGCAAGCGTAAAGAACCTGTTAACTTCATTGCTATAAATAAAGTACAAGTGTTTCTAGTATAAAAGACACACCGATCCAACAACCTCAGTGTCCATCCCAGGAATGATGTGTCATAGGACTAACTACATCTAGCTGCATTAGAAGCAACTCGAGTGCAGGTAGAAACAAATAGAGGATCGAGATTTAACTGTATTGGAACACCACAGTGAAGCGAAAAATTATTAAATTTTAGATGAGTCGTATTTCTTACACATCTGCTTCACTTTCGTACCTATTTTGAGGACATGTTTCGCAAATCTTCGTTTGCATCTACGGCTCTTGTGCGCACAAGAGCCGTAGATGCAAATGAAGATTTGCGAAACATGTCCTCAAAATAGGTACGAAAGTGAAGCAGATGTGTAAGAAATACGACTCATCTAAAATTTAATAAATAGAGGATCCTTAAATATCTTCTCTATTTACAGCTGGCATACCAATTAGAGTGCAGGATTTGAATGTAATTTTTTCTGATGGTTTACCAATGATAGCAATGGGAGATTTCAATGCTGAGATCCCCTGTGGAATTCCACCATTTGAACACAGAAGAAGCTCAGTGCTGGAATGTTATCTAGAATGAAGAAATCTTCTACTTGCCCCATTGTCACCCACCACCACATAAGGTGACAATCGTCCACCAGATTGGTTGGATAAAGCCTTCATTAAAAACATCTGTGGTTACCCAAAAGTACTACTCATCCCAGAGCTATCCTCTGATCACTAGCCACTTCTTTCCTTATATGAAACATGTGCAACACCCAAAACCCACCAACTTCTTTGAATCCCCATCATATGAATTGAAAGTGTAGCAATTTAACAAGTTGAAGTTCTACCTTGTCTCATCATGGAAGAAGCAGACAACCCAGCTGGCAACATCACAGCTACCATGGTATCAGCTATGGTAAAAGTCAGTCCACCCAGGCACAAATTATGTTGTTGTTTTCAAATGCTAGGCTTTGGTAATGAAGCCATTAGCTCTCTTGCTCTCCAATTTTTATGTGTAGTGGTTCCGGCAGGTAGGACTTCACAGATTAAAAGATGTTCTTAAGTCATTTGCTCTTCTTTGTTGCACAGAGGACAATTTGGACTTGTAAAAATTCTTATTCTGTGTAAGTGTTTGGCCAAATAATCATGTTCCGTAAGTAATCTAAAATTTGCTACTGCAGCTTTACGTGGGATTTCTGGAATAATTTCTGGATTTTTAATTAAAATGTTCCATTTTTTATCTTTGGCTTTGTTAGATATTGGTTGGTTTTGTTTGTTTTTATATTTGCTTTTGATTAATCTTTTTATGGATGTAAAGGGAAAGTTTTTACTTTTGTTCTGAATTAAATTTGTACCTTTTTTGGCAAGAAAATCAGCTGATTCATTTCCAGCAATTCCACAATGTGCAGGTATCCACTGTAATATAATTCTTTTCTGTAGTTTTTGAAGTTGTTGGGTCATTTTGTCACATTCTTTAATTTGGATTGACCTCATTTTATATGAACTTATTGCACATAATGCTGCTTTAGAATCAGAAAGTAAGACAGCATTTTTGAATTTATCTATTCTGTATAGAAGGTGTTGGAGTGAAATATAAATAGCCGTTACTTCTGCACCAAAATTTGTTGTGTGGTGTCCTGCTCGTTGATAGAATGAGAACAGTGCACACTTAATTCCTGCTCCTGAGTTGTTGTTCAAGTTAGATCCATCTGTGTAGATATGTAACCATTCTTCAGGTGGGTATCTATTGTTCATTTTCTAATGCTAGTGCTTTTAGTAAAGGTTTGGAAGTTTCAGATTTTGTAACTATTTGTTCTAAATCTAATTGAATATTAATTGGTTCAAAAGTTAGTGGGTTTCTTTGATTAAAATGTTTTCTTTAGAATTAGGAAGATTCCGATCTGTTTTTAATTCCGTAACTTTGTGTAGGAAACTTGTTTGTGGTTTCATCTTGATTGGTTGTAGTAATCTTTTCTCCTATTTTGTTTTTCTAACCTCAACATTTTTTCATATTGTATTGGTGCCTGCTCCTCTAAAGTTAGATGTATTGGATAGTTCCGAGTTAAGGCTGGCATTGCCGTGATTGGAGTTGATTTTGCTGCACCGGTTATTAGTCACAGGGCCTAATTTTGGCATACTTCTAGGTGATTAATGTTAGAACTGTTTGCTGTAATTATTACCTCTGCATTATAAAGAAGTATTGGCTTGATGAATGTTTTGTATGTGGTGTCAGTGTCTCCCGATTACTGCCCCATTGACTCCAGCAGGCACAAATTAAAGTTCTGAAACACCTAGGAACAAAGGGAAGAACAGTACTAATGAAATTATTTAATATATCATGAACCTCTACTGTACCTACAGAGAGGAAAAAAGCAATAATTATTCCTATTCTAAAAAAAGACAAAGCACCCAACAAAATAAATAATTACAGACCAATTTCCTTAACAAGTGTCATTGCAAAAACAGCAGAACGTATGATTTCAGCAAGGCTAAATTGGTTCTTAGAAAGCAATAACATATTAACAACTGCTCAAACAGGATTCAGACAACACTTATCTACTAAAGGCACAAATTATTTAGTGCCCAGTAATCACTCCCATTCAAATTACACTAACTTATTGCTGATAAAAACCTAGCATGGTGTCGTTTCCAAATAATGTGCAATCCATTTCATAAACATGAATGGAATTGACTCCAGCAACTAATCAAACTGGAACTAGCGGAAGCAATAATGAATTGCTGAGAAGACTAAGCAATCTTAACCCAGCTGATACCTCACTTTGGCATCTAAGGCACACCTACGGATCCCTTCTTCAAATCTACCACTCACGTATAGAAGGAGAATTGCCCAGTCAGCAAGAGAAAAGGAGGAACTCCAGCTGGAGCACCTTGCATCCTGCATACTCACAAGATGTTGAGTTAAAGGAGGAGATAGAAACCTTGGTACAGCACCATCTATCTATACCACCTAACATACAAATGTACGTATAACAACAGTAAATAAAGTCAGAACCATCCTAAGCTTGGTGTGCCCATACAAAGCTGCAGAATTGATACACTGCACTACACAGCATTCAAGGCACTCCCAACTTCATGGGTGTTATTAGTCTATCTCTTCAATAGTTTGTTAAATTTGGCACACTTCCTGGAAGCATGAAAGCATGCTAAAACTATGACTGTGCCGAAACCTGGGAAAGATCCAAAGAATGTTGACAGCCATAAGCTGATTAGTCTCCTCCTGGCCATTAGTAAGCAATATGTAAAGGTAAGACATCTATGTCTTCAACATCTACTAGACACTAGACACAATGTGGTTTGCAGAACAATTTGGTTTCGGGTGCCAACACTCCTTTGTTTTGAGGATGAAGTAATATGTGGGTTCAATAATGGTCATGTTTCTTCATGGTATAAACAGAATTTCTACTGCAATTTCACATTTTGCTCATTTTTTAGATCGGGTATTGGTCGCCCTAATATTTTTACAACAACAATTTCTTCAAATGCTCACCTTGAAAAGGGAGTTTTCAGAAGTTCATTAACCGTGTTCATTATTTATTGGTTAAAGTTTTTGTTTCCCATATATTGTATAAAATGAATTTATAACATGTTTCACCCTCACACACAAAATAAAGAAACTGATATCAGCCACTAATTAACATTACAGAAAAAAAATACTGGGATACAATGTGAGCATGCGAACCACATGCACTTGTTATGAGGGATTCTTCTTATGGTTGCAGGAATGCAGTATCGTGCCAACATAATAGATGTATCATGAATAAATTGCCCTCCGATTTAATAACCATTAGGTGTTCGATCTGTTTACATAAGTAGGATGGAATTAGTTTCTAGAACTAAAATACGAGGCATGTTTTTTAAGTCAGTGCCGTTTTGCGATTCCGCCGCTGCAAGCCTACGGTCGGTGTTCCGCGCATGCGCGCTGGTTACCTAAATCTCTTGTCTACGCACTGACGCCATTACAGTCTGATTCATTATTGTATACGTTGGTTCCTGAGTGTTTAAGGTACCTCCGACAATCGTGAAGTACAGGCTGTTATACGATTTCTTTGTGCTAAAGGCATAAAACCGATCGATATTCATCGTGAGATTTGTGAAGTTTACTGACAAAACATTATGAGTGCTGGAATGGTAAGGAAATGGGTTAGAGCATTTAAAGATTGCCGCATAAATGTGCATGATGAAGAACGGAGTGGGCGTCCTTCGGTCGTTACCGAAGATTTGGTGCAGGAAGTGGACGAAAAGGTGAGAGAAAACAGAGGCTTTACAATTTCATCATTGTGCGACTATTTTCCTCAATATTCTCGTAGTGTTTTGTATTGCATTTTGACCGAGAACTTGAAGTACCGGAAATTGTGTTCACGTTGGGTTCCGAAAATGTTGACGGATTTGCACAAAACCCAACGTTTAGGCAGTGCATTGACTTTTCTTGAGCAGTACCAAAATGAAGGTGAAGATTTTGTAGACCAAATTGTGACTGGTGACGAAACATGGGTGGCCTACGTCACACCAGAATCAAAACAACAATCCATTGAATGGCGACATTCATCATCACCCACAAAAGTGAAGTTTAAGCAAACAATTTCTGCCCGGAAAATCGTGTGCACAGTTTTTTGAGACAGAAAAGTAGTATTGCTAGTGCGCCGTTCAATCCAGAACAAAAGACGTGGCAAGTTCAGTAAGGGTATCGTTTTTCTGCATGACAATGCCCGTCCACATGTGGCTAATCGGGCCAAAGATCTCATCAAATCTTTTCAAGGGAAACTCTAGATCATCCTCCATACAGCCCTGATCTGGCGCCCAGCGACTACCGATTGTTGCTGCACTTGAAGAAACATGTGTGCGGTCAGCATCTTAAAGATGATAATGAAGTCAAAACAGTTGTGATACAGTGGTTAACCCGTCAGGCGGCAGAATTTTATGAGGAGGGTATTCAAAAACTGGTGCCACGTTATGACAAGTGCCTCAATATTCACGGAAATTATGTAGAAAAGTAGATTAAGGTACAGGCTTTCATGTAAAAATAAAATTATTGCGATATCTATGCAAGTCTTTTTTAATTCCAAAACGGTACTGACTTAAAAAGCATGCCTTGTATAAAGCAATTATAGATTGTTAAATGATTTGCAATGCACATTCAAGTTCTATAGCTATAACTATGAGTGTTGGCGGCCCTGCTTCACCGTGCAGCGAATGATGCAGCAAACAGATGCAGCACGCATTTGTGCGAAATTCTAGGGAACTTAGGACATCAGGGAGGCAAGAGGGGAAGGTTGCATGCATGCGCAATAACTGATTACCGAGCTTGCTGGCTCTCGGCACATTGATGTCACGGATGCATTGCATTAGTTACGAGGTGCTATCCATGCATCAAGAGTTCATTATTGGTCATACTCGATTTCTTATACTTACAATAATGCATTGTTAGTTACATGGTCTTTTAAAATTTCTGCAATGCCATTTATAAAACAGGAAACAGCGTGCTGCACCGCTGCAGCTCGTAAGGACGAGCCACCCCTGATATTACACCTTATCCACAATTACCGCAGCAGTCCTTCTTTCATTGTATCCAAGATTGACATCCTTTCACAAACCTATTTCATCAATGCAGGGGTAACACTTGATCCCTCTGCTATTCCGTACATAAACTCTGTCCCAACCCAAAGAGGCAGCAACCTATACTTCTTTGCAAATGATACTGCAATTACAGCTGCAACGAAACAAGTTGCTGCAGTGCAGCAAAGTCAGCAATATGCTGACATGTTTTCCGCTTGATTCACACCCTGGTGTTTGAAGATTAATGCCACAAATCACAGGCTTGTTATCTTCACCAAATGAAAATTAATGGGTGTCCCAAATCTCTGCCTGGCTGATGCAAAAGTCCCATGATACACTGAAGCATGGAAGTGAGTGATTGAAATCTTGGAGTGATTTTGGATACGTGCCTAACTTGGAAGCCCCATATTCAATCACTGGCAAATAGATGAAGTAGAAGTATGGCAATGTTATACCCCTTGTACAGCAAGAAATGACCAATGTCACTAAAAAATAAACTTCTTTATAAGCAAGTGCTGAGACCTGCATTGTCATACAACTGCCAAATATGTGGAATGGCAGCTAAAACTATTCTTTACAAACTGCAGATATTACTGAACAAATATCTTCATATACATTCCTCTGAATGTATATACCAATCAATAATATACATTCTGATCCATCTTTTCCCATACTCACTGAATACTCCTAAATCTGTCACATAACTTCTATGCTAAATTATCATCTAGCCTTAACCAGCTCTATACATGAACTTGCAGAGTAGGACATATAACCAGGAGAAACCTGCAACATTCTAGGCTTGCATTAGGCCCACCATAAACATAAGTATAGACATATACCATAGTTAAAGTGCCACAACTTACCCACTGTTTTTAAAGAATCCTATCATATGCCAGGAAGGGATAATGCCCCAGTATGGCAATAGTCGAAGGCCATTTTGGACTTCAATGACCTCCGAGCTGTGAAGAAGTAATGTGAAGACAATATTAAAATCAAGGCAAGGATAATTATATATGATACAAAATCAAATATTCTTCTGAAGTTAGAATTGAAGTTGGAATTTTTGACTGGATTCAGTTGTGTACTACACCATACTGAATTACAATAAAATTGAATTCAAGACTAGCAAATGTATATATATATATATATATATATATATATATATATATATATATATATATATATATATATATATATAAATATAAATACAATTTGGAAGTTTTACTTTTTTTAATTATCATTATTTTTTTTAATCTTTTGTATTCCACTTGTCTTTTGCAAGTATGTCTCAACATTTTATATTGGATGTGCAATGGATAGTATTTGTCAGTTCTTCAGTAACGTTCATTAAAATAGCTTTTGAACAGGCATCAAAGTTAAAGTGCCAATGGTTTGTCATTAGAACAGTTAAATTCTACTTACAGAGTTGTATAAACGTTATTAGGATAATTTATTTTTCAGGTAATTATTTTGAGCAAAGATATTCTCTATCAACAGTTTTAAAAGCACTGAAATTATCCGTTTTTCCTTTAAGATCATTATGAATGCATTACCAATATTTTAATGACCCTATGACCGTATGTTTGTTTTTTGAAAAAATGTAAATGAATATAAATTTCCCTACAGTTCACCTTTCTTAAACATGTCTATCCCAGGTTACAAATTAACAATGCATTTATGGCCACCTATTCCTTGTGTGGAAATTTTCAAATGTACTCCTTGAGTCATGTCTGAAAATAATGGTTATTCAAAGTTATTCTCAGTATAAAGAGGTTTTGATTTCAAAGTATAAACTTGAAAGAAGCATAGGGACAGTGAAGCACAAATTAATACAAAATTGAATCGAGAATATATTGACACATTGCTTCACTCACACTGTTTATTCACAGGACATGTTTCAAGAGCTCTTGCTCCTATCCTCAGCTGATACTCGACTCAGCTGATACTATGAGTCGAGTATCAGCTGATGATAGGAGCAAGAGCTCTTGAAACTTGTCCTGTGAATAAACAGTGTGAGTGAAGCAATGTGTCAATATATTCTCGATTCAATTTTGTATTACGTTTTGATTTGCATCATTCACACTTTATGAAATACACAGTAAAGGCCCAGCATATTCTTACAGCCAATATAGCTACTATTTTCAGAAAATGCTGCCACAAAGTGGTTGATGGACCACAGTCCATGTATGAGTTTTTAAGTTCTTTTATTAAGCTACCAACAAATTATTTGGTTGTCAAAATTTATCTCACCTCATTTTTAGTGTATTCATTACTGCAGAGGTTTATCATTATTGATGTCTCCATTGTGTCTTTTAGAATATATTTCTATCCATTTTTATGCATAAAACTACCTATAAACTGTTGCATATCGTGATTCATTTTAGATACTTGAGAAAAATTTGTCTATGCTTTCCAAATTTGTTAAAATTTTGAATACAGTAAATGGTGGTTTTATATATAGTTTTGTTAAAATTAACACTTGTAGCATTATTTGTCAAAATACCTATTATAGCAACAAAGTTTATTGCTCACACATTTTGTCCACCATGAAATTAAAAGTTACGGAAACACTTATAATCTCTTTTTGTACAGAATGACAGTGGTCCAAGCCTACGTTTGTGAAACATTATATAAAAGAAAATTTCCATCAGATAATATTCCACCAGCGGTATTAAAGCTGATTGTACAGGGTATAGCTGTCAACTGTGCATATACTTCCACTATTGAGGTAAGCATAATCATGAAGGTAGGTATTACCTATATATTATATACCAGTAAATAATATTTTAATGATCTGGCTTTATGAACAGGCACCTATGGTCTCAATATATTGTTTTTAAGGATGATCTACTAGATTCTTTGATCTTTTGGATTATTCACTTAGTAATAGTAATATGTATACAGCATGGCTGCCTGCCTTGTAAGCGTGGATGTTAGCATGTCTGCCTCATGTTCAATAGGTCCCGAGTTCGAATCTCGGTTAGGGTGAGTTATCTGGATAAGGTTTTTCCGAGGTTTTCCCTTATCCTGAAAGACAAATTTTGGGTAACTCTAAGCTACATGGACCTCGGCTCATTTGAACATCATTTCACCCATTTCATTCATCATCCGATATGACTTAACATTGGAGGACGTAATTTACATTATATATATACATCATTGCAAAGCATTGATGCACTGATAGCATGCTGCATTATGTTGTTTACTAGAAGAGCAAAATATTAGTAGTTTAGCGTACAGTAACAGACGAAACAAAAATAAAGCACTTGATAGCTGTGTGTCTAATATGAAAGGTTAGCTAATTAATTACACTAGATAACAAGTATTTTGTACCAAAACAAAATAGGTCAATTCTTTTATGCAAAATGACTCGCTGATTCCAAAACTGCCCCTTAAAATTCTGTATCATGTATTGTTTTTTTAGACATTCTTATTCTCTTATAACTACATACAGAAATTGGGTAAGATACCAACTCATTAGCTTAAAAGAGTCATTTTATTATTAAATAATATTTTTAGAGCTGCAAAGAAAATGCATTTTATTAAAAATATGTAGAAAAAGTTTTGGTTACAAAAGATTTATTAGTAAATTTAATTTTAGAGTCTACTATAAAAGTAGTATTTAAATAGGTGTGCCTAACTGAAATTAAAATTAAGTTGACATAAAATTACTGATCCAGAACTTCATAAGTTATCATAAATATCTAAATACGTCTTATTTTATCGAGATTTAACTGTATTGGAACACCACAGTGAAGCAAAATAATTATTAATTTGTAGATGAGTCGTATTTATTACACATCAGTTTCACTTACGTACCTATTTTGAGGACATGTTTCGCAAATCATTGTTTGCATCTTTGGCTTTTATGCGACTAAAGCTTGATCCAGTGGTGTGGGTAATTCTGGAGTTGCTGCTGCCATCTGTTGATTTAGTGATGAACTTAAATGTGGGATTCTCTTCTTGCGGGATTTCAAAGTTCATTATTTGGTTTTTATGTTTTTCTATGTATATTCTCTCCCATATGACGAGTTCACTATGATGTGTGTTTGGAGGAATTTAGTAACAGTGACGTCAAAATTAATATAAAAATTATTTGTGGTTGGTTTATTGACACTCGTCACTTACTTTTTCATATATTTATGAGAGACTAGTTTCAAAGGCCCTGGCCCTGGAGGCCAGGGCCTTTGAAACTAGTCTCTCATAAATATATGAAAAAGTAAGTGACAAGTGTCAATAAACCAACCACAAATAATTTTTATATGAGTTCACTATGTTTTTGTACGTATTTTAGTAATTCGGTGCTCTCTTCTATTTCATGATTTTCAGACCAGAAATGAGCTGAAATTAAGTAAATTAAAAATATAAATTAAAATGAATTTAAATTAAAAAATTAAAAGAAATTAAGTTCATGTAATAATGTCTTATTTTGTTTTCCATAATAGTGTTGCAAACCAGGATTGTAAGGGGGAGGAAAGACTTACAAACCTAATCTACAACTGGGGTTGTAGCTATAGGGATGGTAGAGCAAAATAAAACATCAAACAGTCAACCTGAGCCGACTAACTCTATTTAAAGAAATCTAGTAATTATACAGAGTATTTCCTGGGTCTAGAAGAGACCAGGGGTGCTTTGGTAGTACTTGGTGACATAATGATTTAATAAGATCTTACCATTGGTGATGTGTTGGGTGTATGGCTGGTCCGAAGAAGTATAATCTGCTGAGTCTGGCGGGGGTTATGGTATTCGTAGAAACACTGTCAGATAAACCGACATAGAGTCCCCTCTGGCATCCCTACGACGTTTCACACTGAGGGCTAACTTTACCAGGCTTAAATAGCGGTTCTACAAAAAGTCAATTCAGCGATTCCCACTAACTATAAATTTTGCATCATGCATTTTTGCGTTATTGAGGAAATGTTTAAGCCTGTTACCTACTTCCTCTTGATCAGCAGAACCAGCCTGGGTCACCTGTGAATTATTTCCTTATGCCAACAGACTGCCAGTCAGCGGAATTTACGTTTGACATGCATTTCTGTTAGGATCAATACCCTTTACAGAATACCGAAATTTCCAAATCTAATTCAGCCTATACACGTAACACATCCCCGTCGCCTAGATTTTGCTGCCCTCAGCAAATCCAAACGACTGGTAACAAAAAAAAAAGTTTTAAATACATACAATAATAATTTACACTTACATAGGCAATAGAGCATACAAACATTTACATGTACACATTTTTTTTAAGTCATAATTGTAACACCTGAAAAAGAAAATCAGAGGACAGGAACATGGGAATGAGTTGATGCGGGTTGGTTTCGAAGTATCCCACGCTGAATGAAGTCCATAGTTCCATAGAAACATACTGTTCCACCACTATGAGTTTATAGTTTTGGGAGACACTTCACAACACTTGATCACTGAAGGGGTGTAATTACTTCTTTAAGTTTGTCTAACAAGGCCCTAGCTGTCACAAGTAATGTAACTTCAAAGAGAAAACAGTTTAATGTGCTTCCTGCTCCAGTTTGATAGTCTGTACCTAGTCTTTTAAAACAGGGAAGCTGATGAAGAACCTCGGTTGTGGCTTGCTGTTTATATGATATCGTGTTCAAGCGTACGGTGCTCTTTGGTATTGCTTGGAAAAGTCTGTATTAAAGAGCCGATGAGAAGTTCGAAAGTGGAGTTTACTGTTTTTAGAATAGTGCACTTAGCTTACACTCGCCTACCTCAGCTGTGTCAGAGTTCTTGCAGGTGAGAACACGAAAGAGTGACTTATAAGTTATTGTATTTGAGCCACTGTAAAGGTTTGCTGGGTAGAGTTGCTTTGGTTTTTACCCAGGGTTTCACAGCGAAAGCCATGAGTCCATGAAGTTGAGGACGTCCTCTGGAAAGATTAAGTGCCTTTCCAGACGCGAGTAGTCTTGTGTGCCACTCCTGATGTGATACTTGGTCATCTGGGGTGCTTTGGTTCTCCCAGGAAAGAGTAACTGCTAGGGACCCAGGTGTCTCCTCTGCTTTCTCCTTATGGTGGTGGTGTTTCCTGATGCTTCGACGTGTTTGTTCATCCATGCCGCAACAGAAAACAAATGATCCAGAGTTAGGATTGATGCACAAGAATATTTCTATGGGGTGAGGATGGGTTAAAGTTCACGGGGATGTAATTAAATGAAAGGGATTTTCAGGTATCACATTACCAAATGAATATTTCTTATATCTATTTACAAATTATGGTTATATATAATTAACATAAATGGAACATGTATGGAATTTATGTGGAACCATTTTTAGAGGTAGAAGGGAAAAGAAAGTTTTGGTTAAAGTTTATAGAGTAAAAAAAAATGAAATTTAATGTTTGCCTTATGGCTGAATAACATAAGTAAATAACCTATGGAAACTGCATAGATGTTCCACTTAAGTATGGTTGTTCACACATTAGTGATAAACTTGAAATAAATTACAAGTATTCTTCATGAGACCATTATACCATTGAACTATACATAATTAGTAGTAATAATGATAACAATTTAGCTAAAGAAAAATGGAGTTCATTTAAAGAATAGTACTTGTTATAAATTATAGGGCATTATTTACAAAAATCATGTCTAATGACTTGCCATAATAGCGTCGATATACTGGATTAGACCTACGCCTAACAAATGTCTACTGTTGTCATAACATCAGTCAAATATCAGAGTTAACCTTGTCTTGCTATTTTGTTACAATAAATCTTCATGCTACTGAAGTAACGTGTTTCTAGAGTTACATAACATACCTTCATAATACATGGTAATTGAGGTCACGTTTATACAATCATCTTACAATCTATAAGGATATCCTATAACTTTATCTTTTTACATAAATATAGCAAAAGTAACTCTGACATTTGCTGGTTTAGCACTGATTGTTTAAACAAGAGGTATAATGTTTCTTTTCTTCTTTTCGCAAAAAAAAAAGGTGTGATCAAAGATATCGATAAACAATATCGATCTTATTATCTGGAGATATGATGTAATCTACTGTCACTGGATGTTAAAAACAAGTGTTAAATTACAGTGCATTGGGTTGTCTTATAAATGAAATGTTAATTGATAATAATGAAATCTTCTCTTGTTTATTAATCCCTAACAAATTTAGGCATGCTTTTATAGCATGGTAATTATGAGTGATAGCAAAAGAAAGGGGAGGGGGTTTATAGGTTGTAGATCTCATCGTGCTGTGACCTGTAAACAGAACTTAATATAACGATTAGTTTAATCTTGGTCATTGGTCATGTCTCAGATCCATAATGAATATTGTCAAAGGATGTATTTGAATTATGTGCTGGCCACTGAATCAAAAGTTCAATAAATGATAGAGAAACTGACTGGTGTAAGAGGAAGTACCTTTAGAATAGCATACCACGATAATTAATCAAGTTGATCAGTCTGCTTTGATAAACAATAAATATAAGTCATGGATTTCTTTATCAATACTTAAAGGTGAATTGGGGAAACAGCTGAGTTCTATGACTTAGAACCTTAGGTAACACCTTAGTTAAAAAAAAATTCTGTGCTTTTCTTATCACATGATTTGAGTCGTTTATTTGAGTTTGCTCTTCAATCATCATAGCTAATACAATTTCTTATATGATCTTAGGATTTGTGGTTATCTCTATTCAGTTACACTATCACAATCATACTTTATTATAAGCTAATGAAGGGGGCGCCTTCCCTCCATAGCACAAAACTTCACATTCACGCTGCGCAGCTCTCATTCATACTTAAACATTAATGCAACTTTGTCTTCAAAACTTCTTTATTTACACTGATCAGTAATTATATAGCTTTAACTAGGGAAAACACTTGCGTGACAAATCCCATTTTATATTATAACAGCTTTATCTATATCAAATCACCATGAGAGGCATACACAACCTAAGGGTCTCGCGAACACCAAAGGATGTCACCTCTGTCGCTCATACACAAAACTCTTATAGCTTGAAAGCTTGAAACTCGAAGATACCATCGTATATGCATATATATTCACTAAAACTGTTTCCGAAAATCTTGCGATGTATTCGGAACAGAACACATTACTAATAGAATCTATAAACACTTAAAAATAGCCTCTAAGAACGCCTCGCGGTTGTTCTTAAGGTCAAAGGGTACTACAAGCATACATTATCTTCACAAATCCTAAGCATTTGGTCACAACGATCATAACTTATAACTTTTAAGCACAGAGAATATAAGGTCACATTGAAATGATTTATAATAAAAAAAAAAAAAACACGGCGTACCGCTGGTGTAGTTGTTATTATTTTTTTATTTCTCGGAAGGGAGAGAGTAAGAAAAGGCTGAATGTGTGCCTTGTCATACCGGCGAATGTTCCAGAGGAGGATTGGTTACTAAGGGCTGGGGAATCTATTTGCCGAGACATTGCTAAAAGTTTATATTAACTTGAAGTAATGAGTGTAACCAAGTAATCATTCATAAGAGTGATGATTTAGAAAGGAATTAGTTGTCTATAATAACGGGTGAAGGAAGGGGCTTTTTGCTGAAAATAATATTAATACGTGTTAGAAATAATACCTATTCAGAAACTATGATTATAACGTTGTATTGCTTGAAAATATAAATAATGTGTTAGATATGAATCACGGGACTTATCCACGATGGAAGTTTGTTCTTTAGCGTGAACACGTCTGTCTTTCCTGTCGCTCAACGTTTAGCTTGCAAAGTTTCATATTTCACAGTGTAATCGCAACGTCTGTATTTTAGTTTTTGCTGGCCTATGAAAGTCGGCAGTGTGCCATTTCATGAGCACCGCGTACTAGCGTGTACAGATATGTAATTATTAGATTTGTGGGTCATTTCTACGTATTTATAATTTTGGAAGAGAAAAATGCAGTAAAGTAACAGTGTGTTAAATCGTTTTCCATCGTTTAATAGGTGAATGTCATCTTAATACGTCGCGCGCTATTTTATTGAACTTAATGTCAATTATTGTGTTTGTATAGAATGGAATAACGTGCTAGCTGGTCCAAATCAGGTCAGTGAAATACCAACCATTGTAATTATAGGTTTAGAAAGATAATTTATAATCAAGAGACAGAAAAAAAATTTGAATGAGATTAAGCACATCGAGAGTTGTAAATGGAGTTACATGTGAGGGTAAACGAACATTTTTCTCTGTATTTTGAGTGTGGGGGTTCGTTATTTATAAATTGTTAGAAGGTAAAATGCGTTCCCAAGGTTTGGAATTGCTTAACATGAGTGGGTGAGGTAAACATTCATATGTGTAACTACGAAAAGAATTGATTCCTGTTTCGCAAGAGCGTAACGCAGAATTTAAATTTCATGTAAAGCCATTCATTAAGTGAGAATTATAGGTACTAAATATTAATTCAGGGCACACTTTTAATAATTTTATGTATTCTTTGTCTTTTTTTTTCTGAAGTATTATGGGCTTTTTCGGGAAATTAGATTGGTCATAGAATCAGATCATAGTTATTAATTCTATAGAGCATTTCTTTTTTCTTTCTCTTTTTATGAAAACAACGTACCACTGTGTTGATTTCACGGCCCTTGGCCATTAGGGATGAGGCAAAACAAAATTTAACATCTAAGAGGAAGGAAGATAGAGACCGACAGTTTTTGAAATTTGATTACTTTTTGTGTGGATTGTTATGAATTCTAGGAATTTGGATTAATCGTAGAATCATCTTATTGAGTGAGAATTTAAACAAATTATTGTAAAAGTAGTTGAAAACTATATTGGATTTGTTGTGGTAAACTATCTAGGAGAAAGAAAATAGAAAAAAAAAACATTTGAACACATTGGAGGGGAGAAAGATAGAGATAGACAGACCTGGAAACATTTGTTTGTTTCTTTTTTTTTCGGTTTGCTTCCATTCTTAATCATATAGGGAGTAATACTGCATGCTCAATCTTAAAGTCATTGTAATGCAATTGTGACAGGTACTCTATAACTAAATATATCAATAAATTATCAAGGTGCATAATAGGGATGTAGTCTTGATACGTGTATGATACTATCATATTTCTTTCGTCCAGTAACATTTTTAATGCGGTAGTTTACGGGACTTGTTTGTTCCACAATGCGAAATGGTCCATGATACCGATGAAGCAATTTGGTCGTTTTGCCTTTCATTCTCGTTGGGGTGAATACTTTCACTAATTGTCCGGGTTGAAATTTAATGGTGCGTCTTTTTCTGTCAAATATTTTTTTGTACTTAATTTGTTTTTGCCTGATCCTTTCCTTAGCTAGTTGACGAGCTATCTGAATGTGCTTTTGTGTAGTTTGGACAAAGGGGTTGTCCGTGGTGTATCTTAGTTGAACTTCGTTGGGAAGGGTGGGATTGCGTCCATACAAGAGAAAGAGGGGTGATTTTCCCGTAGTTTCTTGTTTACTCGTATTATATGCGAAAATGACATGCGGGAGTGCTGTGTCCCAGTCTCGTTGATCAGTTGACACGTAATGTGATAGCATATTGATTACAGTCTGGTTAGCACGTTCTGTAAGTCCGTTGCAGGCTGGGTGATAGGCTGTGGTAAATGACGGGTGCACGCCCAGGATCTTTAAGAGGTGTTTCATTACATCACTTAGAAACACAGTACCTCTATCGGATAAGAGCTCGGCAGGGGAACCGTGCCGACAGATAATTTGCTCTAACACAAATTTAGCTACGTGCTCTACAGAACCTTTAGGAATAGCACGAGCTTCTACCCATTTTGTAAAGTATTCAGTTGCTAGAACAATCATAGTGTTACCCTGTTTGGAACGATGAATCGGACCGATGAGGTCAATGCCAAAGCGTTCTGCGACATTATTAACGGGAATTGGCTGTAAAAGACCAGCTGGTTTAACATTTGTCCGCCCTTTTCGCCCTTGGCAAGATTGGCATGTGCGGACGTATTTTTCAATGTCTTTCTTCATCCCAAGCCAGTAATATCTGGAATTAATTTTTGTAAAAGTTTTCTGGAATCCCAAGTGTCCTGACAGAGGATCTGAGTGACACGATATTAGAATTTCGTGTTTCAGCTGATCAGGGATGACCAATAAGTGCAAAGGTCCTGAACTTCCCGCATTTTTGCGGTACAGGACTCCTGCTTGTAAAGTATAGGTTTTTGCCTGTCGTTGTAACCTAGGTGGGCCGGATTGGGGATTTTCTAACGTAGTTATTAGGGGTAGCAGCTTGGGGTCAGCTCTTTGTTCATTTGCTACTTGAACTGGTGTTAATAGACAAGTTGGCAAGTCGTCCAATTGTTCCACTAAATAGGGGTTGGGTTTATCCACTGGAAAACGGGACAGAGCGTCTGCGTCCGTGTGTTTTGCACCTGATTTATAAATGATGGAATAATCATATTCCTGGAGTTTTAAAGCCCAGCGTGCTAGTCTTCCTGTGATGTCTTTTAAGTTACGAAGATAGCAAAGGGAATGATGATCACTTACAACATTGACGGGGAAACCATAAATATATGATCTAAAATGTGTTAGGCCGTATACTATCGCTAGCAATTCTAGTTCCGAGATACTGTAATTTTTTTCATGCTTGTTTAGAGAACGTGAACAGTAAGCAATTGGATGCAATTCGCCATCTATGCGTTGCAATAGAGCGCAACCAATTCCTGACGTAGAGGCATCAGTATGAATTTCTGAATAGGCTCCTGGTTGATAGTGAGCTAATACTGGGGCAGTTGTTAGTAACTGTTTTAATTTATCGAATGAGTCTTGTTGCGTTGCTGTCCACTCAAAATCTTTGTTTTTCCGAGTTAGTTCATGGAGAGGTGAGGCAATAGAAGCGAAATTCGGGACAAAACGTCTATAGAAGCTAAATAAACCAAGCACTTTTCTAACGTCACGAGTAGTCTTAGGGACTGGCAAATTTTGAATAGCTCGTACTTTATCATTGTCTGGTTCTATACCCTTAGCGGATACTTCAAAGCCTAATAATTTTATTTTTGACATACCAAAAAAACATTTTTCTGGTTTTAGTTTGAAGTTATGTTTACATAGTTGACGAAAGACTTCTTCTAAATTTGTTAATAACTCCTGAAATGTTGGAGCAAAAACAACAATGTCATCTAAATAGACTAAAGCTTTTTTATAACAAAGATCACCCAATAATTTACGAGAAATTTCTGAGAAAAACCTAGGGGCATTAGCAAGTCCGAAGCTTAGTCTGTTAAACTCATATTGGGAAGAACTTGTAACGAAGCTTGTATACTTCTTGCTTTTCTCATCAATAGGAACTTGAAAATATGCGCTTAACAAATCCAAACTGCAATACCATTTTGAGTTGCCTAAGTAACTAAGCAAATCATCTATGAGGGGTAGGGGGTAGGAAGTTGTTTTTGTGACTGCATTAAGCTTCCGATAATCTATACAAAATCTCATTTCACCACTTTTCTTCTTAACTAAGACCACGGGTGAACTCCAGGGACTATGGGATCCGCGAATGATCCCGGCATCTAGCATTTCTTTAATTTGAGAATCTATGATTTCTCTTTGTGCATGAGATACACGATATGGTTTTTGTTTTATGGGTGTTTCATCTGTGACTTCTATTTTGAATTCTCCTATATCTGTTTGGCCTAATTCTTGCAATTTTGTAGCAAATACATGACGGTATTTCTGTAATAAACTAGTCATTTGAGATTTCTGTTCGAAAGTGAGTTGTGAATTAATGTTAAATTTAGCGTTTTTAAGCTCGATGGGTTGGGAATCTGTAGAAGACCAATTAGAAGCCTGTATAAGGGCTACTTCATAAGCATTGGCAAGGGTTGTTCTAGCAAAAATAACTTTCGGTTCAGCAGTATTGTTATGTACTGGTAGTGAACATTGTCCTGCATTATCAAATAAGATAGGTGAAATTTGTAAACATTTCTTTTGCATAATCGAGTCTCTGGGTTCTAACAAAATTTGTCCTGGTTTATCAAGATTAATTTTTACTGGTACGTTCATGGAAGTGAAAGGAGGTATACGAGTGTCCTGTGTACAATATGCCTTAGGTACCGTGTCAGGGTCCTGTTCTGGTTCAATTGTAATCTGAGCCAAGTGACAGTTTTGTTTCTCGCCACAGTGTATATTTACTGTGCTATCGTCAGATGTCTTAAGAGTTATATCGTAAGAAGCTAAATTAATAAGAGCTTGATATTTGCTTAAAAAGTCCATTCCTAACAGAAGGTCGTGAGCGAACTCTCGTGCTACTAGTAATTCTTCTGTAAATTGTACTCCTGCAAGTTGAAACTGAAACTGGGTCGAATGACCAACGTCTAGTAGTTTGTTGTCTGCTGTGCGAAGGAGTAAACTATTAGATATTGGAAATACGAGTGACGTTACGAAACGTTCATGCACTATGCTAACGGCACTGCCGGTGTCAAACAATATACTAATCACTTGGTTGTTAGCTGCAATACCCTGAGTCGTAAGTACATTCATAGGCCGAATATGTGCAATTGTAAAATCTGGAATATTAGCTGCTACGGGCGCCACAGGTTTTACTCCTGTGACGTCCTTTGCCCGTTTGGGTGACTTTGCCTAAGTTTGCAGTTTATCGCTGTGTGGCCTTGTCGGTGGCATGCGACGCACACGGGCCGTGCATCAGCTGTTCTACTGTTTGTTTGCCAGCTGACATCTTGTTTAGCATTAGGGGGTCTCCCAGAAAACTTAGTTCCGCGTTTTTTGTAAAAACCACGTGTAAAATGATTGCCAAAGTTAGTACCGCGAACGTGTCCACGAGGTGATGTACTATGTCTGTCATTGTGTGAAAATTGAAGTCTTTGTATTTGCTTTTGTAATTTTTGTACGGCTTCAGTCAACGTGTCAATGGGGTCTGATGCATTGGCATCGTTAATGGCTGATACAGGTCTCGATGTAGGTCTCTGCATTAAGTCTACACGTTGTCCTGCCAGATATCTAGCTGTTTCTATCCTACGGACAAATGTGATTAGGTCGTTTACAGTCTGTGGGTTTGCAGGGAGCACTTGCTCCAGTAAGGATGGTTTAAGCCCGCGGGTAACATGACGTAAGCGTTCTCTCTCTGTCATGTTGGGGTTCACTTGATCACATAGGGCTAGAACATCATAGATATATTGTTCTGTAGGCTCGGCCAAATCTTGCATTCTTTGCCTAAGCCGACATTCTACTACATCTTCGTATGCTGCTGGCACAAAAGCTTGTTGTAAAGCGGACTTTAAGTCTGTCCAGGTATACTGTGTATGTCGGGGAGCAAATGTTTTAAACCAAGTGGCTGCAGCGCCACGTAAATAACATGGTAAATATTGTGTTTTTGCGTGGTCATCCCAGCCATTAGCTGCTGCTATAGTATCAAAATTGTAGAGGTAAGCAAAAATGTCCTGTCCGAGTCTGCCTTCAAACACGCCCGGGTCAATAAACGGTCGTGCATACGGCATCATTGATAATCTGGAAGGCTTAGTGTTTAAGTCTTCTCGGATTGAGGGGTCGACTGGGGGTACTGAAGTGGTCATGGTGGCGTCGTCTAACGATGAAGTAGAGGATGAATTTGAAAGGGTGGGGGAGGTTTGTAATTTCGAGGAAGATTCAGTCAAGTCTCCTACGCTTAAACTTCTTGGTCTCTCAATAAAGTATTGGATGGGTTTCAAATTTCGGAGTCGACGACTACTTCTTTGGTTAATTTTATGCATAGATTTCCAAAGATCTATGACATCCGAGGAAACTTCCTTAATGTCGTGGACAGCTAGGGCATATGTTTGAACTGAGTTGTCTAATGATAATTGATGTTCCCTAATGAGTTTATGAATTTCCTGACTAACGGGGCTATTACTTGGGAACTTAGAGGACAGATCCATATAAGAATGGTAAAATAATAATAAAAAAATAGAGGCACCCACAGGAATTATTGAAACCACAAGTAATGCAAAATAACATGAAATCATTAAACCATACAAATAAATATACAACAATAATGCACCTGAAAGAAAATTATATATCAGTATTCTATACACATTCTGAGAAGAAACAAGAATAAAATGTACTCTGCTGAAAGTAAGATATGATTATGTCACCAACAAAGTCAAATGTCTGAACTTGAAGTTTGCATAACAAAAATTTTGATACTAGGAATTACAATAGTAAATGTGTTAATACTATCTGTCACCTCTAATATTCTAAAAGTATAGGCATCTTATATATATATAAAAAATAATAATAACTAAATGTAAAAAAAAAATGTAATGTTCAAGAACAATTTGATAACTCAAAAGATCATAAGTTACGGGACTGGGTGTACTGGGGGGACAACATAATTATCAAAAAGAAAAAGGAAATTTTATGGAGATTGGTACCGTAATCAAAATGCTAAATTAAGATACATAAGGTACAGGGACCGTTATTTAAATTTGCAAATGCAAACCCTGGCACTCCGCCATAAGTTATATAAAGGTAGGGGGGTTTAGAGGTTCAGGGATCGAAACCATATTTCTGACCTTAAGGGTGGTAGAAACCGAGCGTCTCCACCACATTGTTGCACGAAGGTGTGGGTGTTGATAGGAATTACGAGAGGTACCAAATACAGGATTCGAAACCCGGTGCCGAACACCACATGTTGCATACCAGGATTGTAAGGGGGAGGAAAGACTTACAAACCTAATCTACAACTGGGGTTGTAGCTATAGGGATGGTAGAGCAAAATAAAACATCAAACAGTCAACCTGAGCCGACTAACTCTATTTAAAGAAATCTAGTAATTATACAGAGTATTTCCTGGGTCTAGAAGAGACCAGGGGTGCTTTGGTAGTACTTGGTGACATAATGATTTAATAAGATCTTACCATTGGTGATGTGTTGGGTGTATGGCTGGTCCGAAGAAGTATAATCTGCTGAGTCTGGCGGGGGTTATGGTATTCGTAGAAACACTGTCATATAAACCGACATAGAGTCCCCTCTGGCATCCCTACGACGTTTCACACTGAGGGCTAACTTTACCAGGCTTAAATAGCGGTTCTACAAAAAGTCAATTCAGCGATTCCCACTAACTATAAATTTTGCATCATGCATTTTTGCGTTATTGAGGAAATGTTTAAGCCTGTTACCTACTTCCTCTTGATCAGCAGAACCAGCCTGGGTCACCTGTGAATTATTTCCTTATGCCAACAGACTGCCAGTCAGCGGAATTTACGTTTGACATGCATTTCTGTTAGGATCAATACCCTTTACAGAATACCGAAATTTCCAAATCTAATTCAGCCTATACACGTAACAATAGAAAAGATTTCTATCTTAAGCATTTGTTGATTTTGATTTGTTGATTGTATCAGTTCCATAGCCAGCTCTGCTTTATCACGCTCCTCTTCATCTATCTTTCATTTCACTAAGTAAGTAAAAAAAAAAAGATCTTTATATTGAGTACTCCACTGGGGGGGGTGGTCTGTTTCTCAGCTGTGTTGTTTAGTATTGTAATTTGGATTCTCCCTTGATTTCATATTTAGCTGTGAAAGTGCAATGTAGTTCATATTCATATTCATATTTATTGCAACTTAATACAGTGTTTGAACACAATTAAACCATGTCATTTGTAATACATACTCTCTCTTAAAAGTAAACGATTAGAAATAACAAAATAATGGAGAGATTAAATTAGATATACAAGCTAGTCATAAATTGCTTAATGGTATAGAATTTAAAAATAAATATAATATGCTAAATTTGCGGTATTAAAGAAAGCTTACAGATATGGATAAGACCAAGCATAGGAAATGTAGTAATGATCCCAATTTTGTTATGTGTATGGACAATTCAGCCCTAATTTACAGTGGGGAAAAGTAAGTATTCCTAAAACAGCATATTCATTATACTTTTGTTGTGCCCTAGAAGATCAAGATAAGGATTTCCCCTCCATTTTTGCTACATATTGTGCAAAACTGGTCTTAAAATGCATGCCATGCCTGTGCTATGGAGAGAACAACCTAACCATTTAAATGACTTATTTTTGTAATACAAAGATTACAGATGTTTCTAGAAGAAATAAATAGTGTATAAAATATCCTAATGTTACACCAGCAATAAGACCAGTTCCTCATAGTGAAGATCTTCCACTGTCTGATGCTCCAAAAGCATGGATTGAAGAATGATAGATCAAATTCTAATCAAGATGTAGGTGATAGTGAATTCTCAACAATAATGTGAATGAACTAAAGGATATTTTGTTTCTAAAGTAGAATAAGCGATCTTATTTGTGATTTGAAACCATGTAAAAAAGTCAGCTCAGGAGTGGAATTTTCTGGCAAGAGAGACTAAAATAACATCTTACCGATCTTGACATAAACAGTTTTCACAGTATTTCACAACAGAAGGCAACATAGGTTTCAGTGGCAATGTTAATGGTTTAATGAAGGAATTAGTGTAGTGCATTATATCAAAGATTATCGCCTCTTTATTGACTCTTCTAAGTGCATTTTAAACAAGGATTTAACACCAACTCTAAGACAGATGAAACAAAATTCAATTTGATAGATGATGTATGCGAGAACAGTGTGAAAAGAGCATATATCACAAATTTGCATCTTGGGATTGAAGGAGTAAATGCAACATTTGTAAGCAAGAGAGATGTATGGGGCAGATAGACAGTATGGAAGGAAGTAGGTATATCAGCAAAAATCTGGCATTATACAGCACACATGAAGAGACACATTGAGTCCAAAATCCGACAGGCAAGGACACGAAGGAGAAGCTATAATGCAAGTTGTGACAACTGCTACATCAGAACACAGATATTGGAACTCAAAAAGTGCAGATTCAGGCAAGATGGATGATGCAAAATCTGTTACTACATGTGATGACGTATCCAAGTTACAAGCAAGTGATGACGTCCAGGAAAATGAAAATAGTGTTATGATACATAATGAGTAGTAGGGGCCGAAGCAGCGAGTGGTGTATCAAGCTTCACAGGAGAATCAGGAAAACATACAGATAAGCGAAGTGATTTTCCCCCAGGATATGGCCAAGGCACAAAATTACAGGTTAGAGCAATGGGAGAAGGTAGCATTATACAAACTGTTGGAAATTCTGAGCAGTTAGCAAGTGATGTTGGAGGTGGGTGGTTAACAAAGGGAAGAAAGGTAGAAATGATGAAGGAGAAAGATTGCGAAAACTTAAGATAGGGAAAGACTGTACCTATGATGTTAAGATTTCTTAAGTATTGCAAAAACTGCAAGCAAAGGATCAAGTAAAGGTAAGGCATAAGGAGGTATAATCATTGCTATTAGATATCACTCAGGTTTGAAAGCAGAAATAGAGGAGACTGAGAGCAAAGGCAATCAAGTAGTGCAGATCCAAATAAAAACAGAAATGGAGTTAAAGCAAGTTATGTCATAGGACTAGTTTACAATCCAACAGAAAACTCTCACTTTTTGATGAAAGAATTTACACTAATGTGGAAGAAGATATTGAGAAAGTGAGGGAGTGTTATCTGGAATCAGAAATAATAATTATAGGGGACTCTAATGTGAGATTAGGAGAGAAAAAAATAAGAGTAATTGCCAGGAAACAGAAAGTGAAAAGATATAGATAAAATATGGTGAAATTAAATGAAATGTATAGTGTTTAACACCCTCTTTTACTACATACGGCACCGCAGGTGGTAAATATGGTGAAGGAGAAGTGGTGATAAGATACTTAAAGAGGGAGCAAAGCTTAGAGTTTTGTGAAAATAATAATTTATGTACTGATATGAAATGATACTTTAGGAATAGATGGAGAAGCTGACTTATACATTTGCAAATGCAAATGGTTAGAGTGTTATACATCTAATAATTTGTAGTAATGAACTAGCGGGAAAGATAAAAAAATAGGGTATGAAATGAATCTGTAAGTAGCTGTGGTTTCCCAATTAATTTAGACTTAGTAGAAGAAACAAATCTTAAGCCAGTAAAGGGTAGGTGTAGTAAATAGATTCACATCTTATAAATGGAATGAGGCAGTGGCTGTAGAATTTTGGAGAGAGATAAATTAAAAAACAAGCAAAACTATGAATCTGGGATAGAGTTAGCATTAAAAGAAAGGAGAATTGAGAAAGCCTTAGAATGGTTAGAAATGATCACAAAAAGAGCAGGAGTTAAAATGGAATAAAAAAAGAATAAGCAAGTATTAATAGCTGGTATGATGACAAATATAGGAATGCAAAATGAGAAGCAGTGAAATTAATAGAAAAATGGCAAATTACAGAAAAAGATGAAAACAACATTTTACATGATGTAAGAGGGGTATAAAAACTAATGGGGAAGGAAATGAGTGGTTAGAATCAAGAGTAGGAAAGTGAAAGAAGCAGCATTGGAAAAAGACCAAAAAGGAGTATGGGGAGCAGTTAAGGAGATTAACATAAAAAGTAGCATTGATGGTAAGAGAGCACCCGTGGAGTGGGCTGAACACCTTACAAAGTTGATCGGCTAGGAACCAAGATCACTTTTCAAAAATGGGTTTGGAATTGGGGCGGTGCAGAATAGTTCATTAGATGGGAAAATTACAATAGATAAAGTGAGTTTACGAATAAAGAGGTTAAAAAGGAACAAGGCAGGGCACTGTGATTGACTACCAGGAGAATTCTGGAAAGAATATGGCAAATCAACTGAAGATATAAGAGTTATGGTGAAATTGCTAGAAAAAATAAGGCAAGCAAATAGTCTTCCTGAAAATTGGAAAGTGAGTATTATTCCACCAATTAATAAACGTAATGGAGAAATTTGCGAACCATAAAATTATAGGGAATCAGTTTACTACCAATACTAGGGAAATTTACACTGGAATATGGCAGAAAAATTGCAAAGATGGGTGGAAGTAGAAAAAAGCTATCAGAATTCCAAACAGGATTTAGGAAAGGGAGAAGGATTTAGATAATATACTAATCATCAGAACAATGTTAGATAAGTACAAAGTGGGAAAAGAGAGAATATATGTGAAGTTGAAAAGGCTTTTGATACAATAGTGAGAGAAGCACTGTGATGGAAATTACAAAAGAAAGGAGTTAATAAGAAATTTACTGTAGGGTTACAAAAGATTTAAGAGTGAATAAATTTTGGAAATAGAGTAGAGAAGAATGAGCTAACTGAATTAGTGGAACAAAGAATTTGATTAAGACAAGGCTGCAAACTTAGCCCTGTATTGTACAATTTGTTTATCAGTAAAATATGTAGTAGAGAGGGTGAAGAAAGTAACAACCATTGCCTAATTATTAGTAACCAGTAATAACGGAATTACTATTTGCAGATGACTTGGTAATAACATCTATAAATGATAGGATTACGGAGAGCAATAAGTGAAATTATTAGTTACTGTAAGGAATGGGAGATAAGAATTAATATAAGCAAGTCAAAAATAGTGGTGTTTAGGAATGGTGATAAGTTAAATAAAGATGAAAAGTAATATTTAAGTGACCAAAACGTGGAGGTGGTGCTACCATTCCTTTCAGTCTTATCTTTCTCTCATGTGCTCCCCACTCTCCATTATACCACAGTCTCATTCCTAAATAATAAGGTCGCAGTCCGAGGGCGAATTGGAGGCTTCGGTCTTCATCTTCAGGAACTGGTTTACATAGCCTTCGAACAGCCCCTTGACACCGGATATGGGCTTGTTCCGCGCCGTGTCGTACTCCCATATCTCGTAAACGTGGAGCAACCGATAACCCTCCTGGAGGGGCCCCTCAACTCGTCCGGTACCCACGTCCCCGTCAGGGATCTATCTGGCTCCGGGTGCTGCCATTCCTCAGCGCTCTCCAACTTCAGAACGTCCTGAATCTAAACACAGCACAGGACATACCATCAACCACAACAGGCTTCATCCTGCTGCAACATCAAAATCTCGCCCTCCTCCTGCATCAGGTCCAGCCATCCATCAGAGAAGGTCAGTGAATGTTCCAACCTTCACTACCACACAGTCGTTTCAACACGCTACAACACCTTTACCGGATGAACAGTTCCTGAACCTAATGGCGCGTATACCTCTGCACCTACAGGCTGATTTTGCTGCAGCTCTGGCGGACGCCATGGCTATTCGGCCCCCATCTATTCCAGCAGAAACCATTTTGGTCCACACCACCCTTGTATTCTTAGCAAAGCATGGCACACACGAATAACATCATTCGCCACCTTCTAGACCTGCGCATTTGTTCATGGAACGCCAATGGACTCAGAAATAAATTACGTGAAGCAGCCAATTTTATTGTGTTAACAAGGTGAACATATTTCTGGTCCAAGAAACCCACTTCTCTCCTAATATGAAGGCCACCATCCCTGGCATGCAATGTCATCGTGCCGATAGAGCTGATGGCTATGGGGGCACAGCAGTTTACATTCGTCGTGGTATTCTACACCATAGATTACATTTGCCAGCCACTGAAGGATTGGAAGGGACAGGAGTACAAGTTGAAACAGATAAGGGCCCCCTCAATGTCTACTCGGTGTATATCCCTCCTGGTAGAGCTATTTCCTACCGGGACTTGGACTTTATTTTTACGGGCGCCTCAACACTATCATTGGGAGACTTTAATGCTAAGAGTACTCTATGGAATTCCACTATAACAAATCAACGTGGTCGTCTCCTGGAGCGCTATTTGGAGCGTAAAAACCTGGCTGTGCTTGCTTCCTCATCTCCTACCATCACTCATGGAGATCGCTGTCCACCAGATTGGTTAGACATAGCTCTTATGCAAATTGTCCGCAGTCATCCAAAAGTAATTTCTCTCCCAGAACTCTCATCTGATCATTACCCTCTATTACCTTTCTTTCAGGCTAAGGTGAAGCCTAAGCCCCTTAATCCATCAATACAGCCAAGACGTACCAACTGGAGTAAATTTAACAACATCATGATTAGCAAGCCAGCCCAAATTGAACCATGTACTACAGCAGAATTGGCTGATGAACTGGCAAACACTATCACCACCACCATGGTAGCTGCCATGAAAGAAGCAACACTACTTCGAAGAGTCCCATACAATCCCCAGAAACCCCTTCCCCAGCCAATACGACAGCTAATATCCGCCAAAAACAGAGCAAGGCGTAGATATCAAATTACACGCAACCCACAGGACAAGCACGAGTGGAACAGACTCCAAGCTCTGGTGAAGATGGAAATCTCTGACTTCAGCAACGACGAATGGGAAAGACGACTCAGCACCCTTGATCCTGCAGATGTCTCCCTCTGGAGGATGTCTAAGGCATTGCTGTGTATTCCCTCCTCTGACCCGCCATTGACTTGGGAGAAGAATAGCCCAATCGTCCAGAGAAAAGGTGGAACTACTTGCCGAACATCTGGCCTCCACATTTCATCCAGCTGAATCCCCAGATGCTGAGCAGGTAGCAGAAATAGAACAGGCTGTGAGTCGCTTCATTCACTCTCCTTATGATGCCCACGACGTACCCCTTACAACACCCCAGGAGGTTGGCCAAATTATTGCTACAGTTCGTCCTTTCAAAGCTGCCGGGTATGATAAAATACCCTATGCCGCTTTCAAAGCCCTTCCGAAAAAATGGTTAGATTTACTCGTCCATCTCTTCAACAGTCTGCTTCTCCTCTCCCACTTTCCTGCAGCATGGAAGCATGCTCGCATAATCACCCTCCCTAAACCAGGCAAAGATTCCAAAAATATTACAAATCACCGTCCAATCAGTCTTCTTCCTGCCATTAGTAAATTATTCGAGAAGGTGCTTCAACGTCACCTACAACACATCATGGACGATTTAAATATCCTCAGACCTGAACAGTTTGGTTTTCGGCGACAACATTCCACCTCACATCAACTTCTACGCTTCGTCGATGACACCATCCGTGGCTTCAACAACAGACACCACGTTGTAGCCCTATTTCTCGACATCTCTAAAGCATTCGATTCAGTCTGGCATGAAGGTCTTCTCTTTCGCTTAATTCAATACGCCTTTCCCCCTTACCTTATCCATTTGCTCCATAAATATCTAGCAAATCGTACCTTCGTCGTTGCTAGAGATGATATTGTATCCCAGCCATACTCCATTCATGCAGGAGTTCCACAGGGCAGTGTCCTTGGCCTCCTGCTCTTCTTAACCTACATGAATACCATACCCACCTTAAGTAGCTGCAATTTATATTTATTTGCGGATGACACAGCCATCTCCACGGCATCCACTAGACATCTGATAGCAGTACAGCGAACACAAAGATATGCTGATATGCTGACTGCGTGGTTCCTCACTTGGAGGCTACGGATTATTGCAAATAAATCGCAGGCTGTTACATTCAGTCGTCGACAGCTGCAAGATGTTCCTAAGTTGCGTCTGGCAGGAGCTGCTGTACACTGGAAATCAGAAGCCCAATATCTAGGGGTAGAATTAGACATGCGTCTTACTTGGAAAGCCCATATTACATCTTTGGCAAATAAAGTCTCCAGAAGAATGTCCATGCTCTATCCTCTCTACAACAGGAAGTCTCCCCTAGCACTGAGAAACAAGCTACTCATATGCAAACAGGTACTAAGACCCGCCTTGACATATGCTTGCCAAATATGGGGAGTTGCAGCTAAAACTCACCTTAACAAACTCCAAGTACTCCAGAACAGATATCTTCGCACAGCAATAGGTGCTGATGGTACTGTGACTTTGTGGGTCCGTGAAATGAAAACTCCAATTTCACCACTCAAAAATGTTCTTTATTTCCACCGACTTACAGTTAAACACTTGCCAATTACATAAAATTACGTAATGCACACAATTACGATTCACCAGTTCGTCCGTTACAATTTCACTTGCACTCGTAATTACGTACAATCTGCCGTTGCACGGTCTTCTCACTAGCACTGCGTCCTTACACCAAAAACTGACTGACTGTCTCCTCACTCACTCCTCGTGCACGACGTGTAGCTTATATACGGTACGCTTGCCGATCTCGAAGGTTCTCCAGTAGATGAAAGATCCCGTAATTTCCAGAACACAGGTGGAACAGAAACAGACGGCACAATGATGTTTTCCTCCCGGCCATCGCCTGTCACCACTATAAGACAAACGAGGGGAGGGCTTGGCTAACACGGACCTCCCTTGCTGTCCGCTCCCAGCTGCATCTATAGGGTGTTCCAAGGCTCGCGTGACAGTACATACCAAATGCAAACATACACGCTGACCTATCCTTTCCTACATTGACTGACTACATTCTTGACCTTTCACACAACTTCTATGCCAACCTTCCAGACAGTTTCAACCAACTAATCCGTGGCCTCGGGGAATATGATATTGACCCAGGAAACACATATAGTCATCCCGGAGCTGTTTTAGGCACTTATCATCACCTCATCATAGAAACTCCAAATTACAAATTATTCTTTCACATCTTCTATACCTAACTTTACATTACCCTCCTAGAAATAAAACTCACCGCCTAACCACCACCTGTATATTAACTTGTTTTATGCCAGTTGGTACAATGTCCTGGGATGGCTAAAAGTCGAAGGCCCCTGCTCTTCGGAGTAGGGTGTACCTTCAACGACACCACTGATGCTGCTGCTGCTTTTCCTTCTTTCTATTCTGGGGCACCGGACGCATCAGACCTCGCTGGTAAGATTTTTCCATTTTTGTTTTAACTCTTTGTAAATATTACATTGAAAAATAATATTCTGCTTATTTTAGTATATCCTACACCACATATGTTAAATATGTTTCTATATCAACAGTTTTTTTTTCAATGTCACAGTATGAAATATATATATTTCCTGTATTTTCGTGCATTTTCCTTTATTTATTGATTCGCTTTTACCTAGGCAGAATTCCTTTCCTTTTCCTCGTATTCTCATAGTTGTCACAGAAAGTAAACAAAAATTGGAGGACGTAAATTGGTGTGAGATAACAAATTATATTCCTCGGAGTGAAAGGAAACGATGCAAAATGTTATTTTTCTATTTCATAAATTTTTATTTTGGGTCAAAATTTTGATGCCAAATTGCTTTAGCTGTTCATTGCAATTCCACCTTTCTAAACCTTTAATCTCCTCATATTATTTCCTCTGCTCATTTTCCACCAATCTTCAATCATCTTATTTTCACCTATCACAACACATTTTTTTCTTCATCTGGCAATCACCAATCACCAACCGAATTTCCACGTCACTTCCTGATTCTCTTTTTAGAACCATTCCATCATCTTTGAATTCTTTCTATTCCCTGCCACATCAAGCATGAAATATCGCTGCTTTACTCAACAACATCACGTGACATACACTATGTGTTTTAAATATCTTTTTTTGGTCCAGTGAACAACTTCGTAACCATTACCGTTTTCTTCCCTAATCCTCTGAGGGACTATCTCTCCAACTATTAATCTCGTCCCGGTTCAAGCAACTGGATGTACCATATTCCTACCGCTAGGGCGCTAGTGTCACGCTAATCTATCTTAATACATGGAATAAGATGGATTAATGCGACACTAGCGCTCAGAGCGGCAGGAATATCGTTATTCCATTGCTTAATCTGGGACGTAAACTACTTACCCCATATGAGACTTTAAATTCTAGCCTCCTGTTTTGGTGGGCAGACATGTTATTATCCCACATGAGAAACAGGTAGGTAATGTTTTTGCTCTACCTTGAATGTAATCAAGTCCTTACGACCTAAATTAAACCATTTATAGCAATTATTAGCTCAATTATTGGAGTATTTAGGTGTGACACATATCAGGGTATTTTCTTTAGTTTCACACAGAATGTTTGCAGTATTTAAAGGAATACATTGAAATGCGGTTTCCTTTTTAAGGAGTAATACAATGTCATACAGATGTATTTCTTATTTTATTTTTCATATTGTATTCTTATATTTCTGTAGTTCATTGAAGGACTTAAAAGTGCTGCTGAGGCGCTTCACTGTTTAAGGTATTCTTTGACTGTTGAATTGGGCAAAAATGCTTAAATGGCTCATATATTTTATAATATTTTGAATCACTCTGAACATAAAATGAGCCATTTCAGTTCATAAATCTATTGAGTGAACAAAGATTTTAGAATATTTCCTTTGCCCAAACAGGAATTTTAGAAACCCCTTCTATATTTCACAATATATCAGCAAGGATAGCAAGATGTTTAGAAAAGATATGATAAAATTCAACTTATAAACTTTTGAAAAAGCATATTCTTGAGGTGTGCAGAATTCGGAAAAGCATTTGGAAATACGGTCTGACAAAAGTTCAATGCCAATGCTGGAAATCACAGATTTTTCTGTTTCAGTCTGGTTCCTTTAACAACAGAGCTACTTGTCAGCATAACACTAAATTCTCCAACTAACTCACAGGTTTTCCTGGACAACCACTAGGACATATGGTATATATACTACGAGCGTCGTCTGAAAAGTTTTCGTCCTCAACATGAAGATGACAGCACTCGTAAATAAAATCTAGTGTATTTCATTGTCCATCTGTTGACGGTTACTCACCAAAATTTCATCCATTTTTGGATGCTGAGTTGTTATGTAAGAGTCGTCTCAGTGAGTTGATGTGAGTGTTTTTATGAAAATGGACAAAATCGAGCATGGAGCTGCCATTAAATATTTGCTTTTGAAAGGCAAAGAGCCCACGCAAATCAAAGATGAGTGGGATTCTGTGTACGGAGACTCTGCACCATCATTTACCACAATGAAATTTTGGGCAGCAGAAATTAAACGTGGCCGTAAGAGCTTGGGAAACGATGGAGGTTCGGGACGTTCATAAACTACAACTACCGACGAAAACAGCGCCAAAGTTCAAATGGTGCTAGACGACCGCGGAATTACACTGAGAGATAGCAGAGGCTATGAACATGTCAAAATAAGGTGTTTGTCGCATATTAAATCAACATTTAGACACGAGAGTGCTGTCCGCGGATTTTGTGCCGCGTTTGCTTACGTTAGATCAAAAACCTATTGGAATGAACATTTCCATGCTCATAGAAATCAACATGGCGCAGTTTAACGAGCTTTGGTTCTGATTAATTATTGTAGATGAAAATAGGTTCCATCATTATACACCCGAAACAAAAATTTAGTCCAAACAGTGGACTGCATAGGGGGAACTGGCTCAAAAAAACTGTTTTTTCGGCTAGGAAAGTGATGGCGACTATTTTGGGGATAGTCATGGAGTTATTTTAATAGATTATCTTAAAAAGGAAGAACCATTACAGGAGCATACTACACATCATTATTTGACAAGCTATTACAAGCTTTGTAATACACAAACTAGCTACAGTTGTACAACGAAACTACAGAATTCCCCTTGACGTACTAAGAACGTACCACATGAGTATAATGAGAGGAATAATAGCATATGGAGTGGTTGTTTGGGCAAATAGACTACTGGTAATTAAAAATATTCAAAAACTTAGTATGGCTCAGAGAGGTTTCCTTTTAAGAAGTACTGGAGCATTTGGTAGAACTCCAACTTTGGCTTTACTTGTAGTCCTAGAAATTTGTCCAATTGACTTGTTGGTGAGATATAGAGGTACGTGCTACTGGTTGGAATGCAAAAACCTAGAAAAGGTAGAGGATATCGTAGGAAGGCGTCTAACAACCAGAAGAGACGTAAGAAATGAATTAATTAGATTATGGCAAGTGGAGTGGAACACTACAGAAGCACGACGGTTTATGAACATTTCCAAATATTAGAGAAAGACTGCGTCTGATCAAGATGAAACCTAGCAAAGGACTTATTCACTATATCACTGGACACGGACCCTATAGAGTGTACTTAAAGAAGATAAACAGATACGAAAATGATAACTGCGAAATCAGCGAAGAGGGAGACACACCGGAACATGCCGTATTCGAATGCCTAAAGTATCACGATGCCTTAAGAGAGAGTAGAGCTGAATTAGCAGGAAAACACTAATGGTGCATACTAAGAACGAAAGATGTCGAAATTATACAAACAGTGGGAGATTAAGTCTCAGAGTGGGGCCGACTGGAGTACGCTGAAGCAAAAAGATTGGGGAGAATAAGAACAAATAGACCACGGCCATTGGAAGTACGACAACCTCTACGTAGATCTGTAAGGCTGCAGGAATTAGAGGAGTCACGTGTTAACGGCAATGAGGAAAACAATCAGGACGCTTCGGATGAAATGGGTGAACAACGATGGACCAGGATGAGGCCTAACTGGGTCCTGGAAGGCAGAATTGAGGAGGCATTGAGTGAAGAAACCACCAGTGAAGACGGTTTAGATGAGAGCTACAGATAGCTGTAACGTGTTAGAGTTACGATTGTTTCATTACTAATAGAAGTCTTGTAATCCACTTTGTAGTATAGGTTAGTTTAATTAGGTATAGGTTAGTTAGATTTAGATGATATCTGCAGATATTGTTTTCACAGAAAAATTATATAAACACAAATGGAAAAAAATATATTAGTGGACTAGTTATGTCCTAGTTATGCCCTCGTTTAGATTCTAGATGCTAGGGGGATAGTAAAGCAGATCATAAAAAAAATAAAGGAAGTAAAAACCAAAAAAAAAAAGCTTGACAAGCTGAAGGTAGAACTAGCGGAAAAACGGCCACATTTTCAAAAAAGAAAATCCTGTGTCCCCAAGACAACGCCGGGTCTCACACCTCAGCGGCTGCAATGGTGAAAATCCACGAATTACGGTCTGGACTGCATGACCATCCGCCTTACTCACCAGATCTAACTCCAAGCGACTTCCTTTTGTTCCCTCATCTGAAAATTGCGCTCGGATGACAGATTTTCGTCAAGTAAAGAAGCAATCTCCTTCGTGAACAATTATTTTGCAGAGAAAATCGCCGAGTACTAATTGGATGGGTTACAGAGATGGAAGCATCGCTGGGAGAAGTGTGTGGAGTTACAAGGAGACTATGTTGGAAAACACCCTGAAGAAACGTGTTTTATCTTTATTAGATCGGAAACTTTTCGGCACACCTATGTATGCATGTGACATACATCCTTAATTGCGACTCTCATTGCCATAAGTAATTTGAGTCCCAGGCTTCATAGTTTAGATCATTGAATTCATTATTAATGGAAATTCATTTTCCCCAATTTTTCATTAGAATTCTTATCTTTCCAAACTTGGCCCTACGCATGGCTATTTGAAAGAACAGTGAATTTATATTCATGAAAGCCTTGTTTTAGATTTAGCACTTCTGATAATATTCAATGTACCATTTTTAGTTTATAACTTTCTGTCAGTTATTTTTAGCTTTTCAGATCCTCACTTTTGTAATAATTTATATTACAGGTTACAAAAGATGACTTGGGGCGTCAAATTGGGAACAAAACCGAATGTGCACTACTTGGCTTTGTTCTAGCTCTAGGACAAGATTATGAGTCTGTAAGAGCTCAATATCCAGAAGAAAGTTTTGTTCATGTAAACACCTTTAACTCCCAAAGAAAATACATGAGTACAGTGATCAAACCAGAGGAAGGAGGTTTTCGGCTGTATTGCAAAGGAGCTGCAGAGATAATTTTAGACAAGTAAGCTCATATATGTTTATTCTAAACAGGACATAGTTTATAGACCCCAATTTGGTCCAATTTACACATATAATAATAAAAAGAAGAAAAAGATATGGTTATGATGATGATGATGTTGCGTATTAGCTAATAGACCTAGTTACAAGCTCTAAACCTCAGCAAATGAAGGGAGAAAATGTATTTACAATTCATGAACTCTATTCAAACACTTCTCAATTAAGCAGCTTTTTAGATTAATTTGGAAATTTTTAGCAGTCAGTGTTAATTTTTTTGGTAGCTTATTGCACAAATGTTTGCCCATTATTAGGGAACCTTTTCTGTAGCTGTTTTTACCCATTCTTTATAGAAATTATGTTTTGTTATTATACTATAGTCATGACAATTTTTCATTTGAATTAAGTTTTTACGTACTATGAACATAATAACTTTATGAACATTAATCATTCTTCACACTAGCTGTGTGTAGGCTATGATTTTAATAGGCAAAGTCAGTTTGAATAATTCAATGTCATAGCCGGGATTTGAACCACGAATCTCTCGAACTCCGTCCAGTTGCTCTTAATAATTGAGCTGCTAGAGCCAACATGCCAGCATGACATTAAATTCTCATTGCGTATCTCATTGTATATGAGGGCCTCTTTTGGTTTACCGAGAAAATATGAGTCAGTTGGAGAATTTAATGCCATGGTGGCATGTTGGCTATAGCAGCTCAATGGTTATGAGCAACCGGATAGAGACCGGGAGGTCTGTTGTTCAAATCATAGCTAAGGCATTGAACTCTTCAAGCTGACTCTGCCTATTCAAATAATAACTTTATGTACATACCAAGGAACAACATTAGTATCCCCTTTCTCAAGAATCTTCTTGCATGACTCTCTACTATTTACATTAAATATGCGTCTTACACATTTCCTCTGCAATACCGGTATTCTGTTTATATTTGTTATTCCTGAACCGCCCCACACCTCAACGCCACACTGAAGTTGAGGGTAAACTAGACAATAATATACCATTTTTGGTAAACTGTACTTGGATATTTAGCCAAACTTTTCAGAAAATATAAATGAGAGCAATAGTTTTACACACATTTTCAACTCAAGCTTTAAATGACATACTGTCGTCAATGGTGACTCCCAAGAATTTCATACATTCTAACTTCTCAATATATTTGTTGACAGTAATCTTAACATTTAATACTTTGTTTTTACACCTAACATTTTGCTGTTGGAGCATAATTGCTTTGGGTTTTAGAGGATTTACTTTAGGGTCGTGGAATTTTAAATAATTACATACATCTTGTATTTCTGTTTTATTGACTCCTCTAAGGTGCTTATATTCTTGTTAGCAAACAGGATTTATGTATCATCTGCATCTATAACTAAAAGTATCGTTTAATAAGTCTGGTAAATTTCCATGAAGCGATGGAAATTTTATGTTGCAACTTTGTGGGTGGTAATCTTATTATTCAAAACATTGTACAGAAAATTTGAGTTTGCTACAATATATAGTTTATTGTTGACAGCTATTTGAACTGGTCAGCGAGATAGCTGTGATTGAAAATGGAAAAAACAAAGTTCCGCGCTGTTATTAAACATTTTCATTTGAAGGATTGGTCTGCCGCACAAGTCAAAACTGAATTGGATGAAGTTCATGCTAAATCTACATCACATTAAAGACCATTTACTTTTGGTTGAATGCATTTAAACGTGGTCATATAAGCACCGAAGATGAATCACGCACTGGTCGCACAATTGTCATCATACAGGACAATATTGAAAAAAATCCATGATCTAGTTATGCAAGACTGACGAGTCATACAAGGCTTAAAGACCTGTCCCACTGCCAGAGCTGTTTATTGAGAACAAAGAATGACCCACCAACCAGTACACTATAGTACTTTTAAGTAAGCACCTGCACCATCTGTCCAGCATGCCACACACCAGAAAATCTGGATGTGTACCGGAAAGATGAGAAGAAACTGAACTACTGGCTTCCGTCCAGTCGCTCTTACCCATTGAGCTACCATGGACAATGTGCTGCTGTGTGAAGTATGGCTTGAATTGAACTGATCAGAGCTGAAAAACATTAGGATTATTAATGCATTTTATACAATAATGCATTTAATTGAATGAAAACTCAATTTGAACGCTTCATGTGTATATTGTTATTGTTTTTCTAAACAAATTTAATGCTTTTCATCTCTGCAACCACTATTAAATTGTAGATTGTTATTATTCAAATTTAAGGTGTTTTATTGATCACCTATGTTTATAAACATAAATGAACAGATTAAAATACATTATAAAATGTCCACTACTTTCCCTAAATATAATTTGATTTGGATAACAAAAACATAAAATCACTTATTTTAAAATGGTTGAACATACTATCCGGGCTTGGAGGCTGTGGATAGTAGGTTTATAGGTTCCCGACATTTTGCCAAGGCATCTACATATATAATGCGGTGGCTGGTCAGAGCGCGAATGACTTATCCGTCCGTCCGTCTGTCTCTGCTGGAAGGCTTTGGTAAGCCTGAATGATTTTGCTGCGTACCCAACTTCAATAGGGTTTAATCGCAGGTAGGAAAGTTTAGATGGAGTGTTGTAGGGTTACTTTTTGTTTTAGATAGGAAGTGAGCTTTTAACCGCTACGCCTTGGTCTAAATAAGCTTTTGCGTTCTCTTGGGTAAATTTAGAGGCCCACACTGTCTGAATGGAATTTGTGGAGCACAGTTTTTGCTGCTGCTAGGAGTTGCTCCTTTGTTATCTCGGGTGCCCGCATGCCATGCAGGGTATCCGATGTCGCCTGAAGCGGCCTTTATTGAGGGAATAATCCCTAAAGACTTAGCGATGGCGCTATGATGTTGTGGTAACCTTGCTTAGAGTTATTGAGCTCGGCGTCTAATTCATCCTCCACATATGAAAAGGATGAAGTTTAATGAAGCAGTCTTATCAGAAAGTAAGGACCTATCTGAGTCCTCCGCTCTGTGCCATGCCCCAACCTCGCAGGCATATGGCATGAGACAAATTACAAGTGATCGGAAGAGGTTTGCAACTTCAGACGAGCAGGCATCCCGGAACTCAGCAGAGAGTAGAGAGAGATCAGCGATGCGCTCGAGGAATGTTAGACCTCTATCCAACCTCACTCCCAGGTAGGTAATGGAGATTCCTCATTCAATCATTCGACCTCGAAGAATAAATGTGAGGCAGTCGTTGGGGATGTGGCGTTTAGTGAAACATAATACATGCATCTTCTCCGGATTAACGGACATTCGCCAGCATTTACACCACTTTTGGACGAGGCGGAGATGTCGCTGAATATGATTGAAGGCTCTTAACAGGTGTCTGTGTGGAGCAGGAGCACAAACTGGGCCCTTTTGAGGTAAAGTTGAATAGGAAAATCCGCCATAAATAAACTAAAAAGTGTTGGTGAAAGCACAGATCGCACTGAGACTCATGTAGTTCAGCCTCATATTGATCTTAGGGTAGTTATTTTTCCCGCGACTGTGAGTTTAGATGTGCCGTGCTTTAGAAAACTGTAGTATGCTGGTAAGCTGTGTGGGAAGTTCCAGTTGGATAAGTTTGTGCAACAAACCCACATGCCTGTCATTGAGAAAGCCTTCTCCACATGCAAGTATAGGGCAGCAGTATAGGCACCTTCCTGGAATCCCAGGGTGGCACCCTCTTCCACCCGCATTAACTGCTGTATTGCGGATTGCCCAGGACGAAATCCAAACTGGTGGTCAGAAATGGCTTGAACTTCTTCTAAAAGTAGAGACACGAATTTAGAATCTACCTCTTGAGAGCCTTCGAGAGGTTTGACAGGAGCCCTGTAGTAATGGGGGACTCCTAGTCTTAAAAGCAGGAAGAGCTGTTTCCTTGGCCGCCTCTGTCACTGCTGCCACATGGATATATTTGCCAAGCATCGAGCGCTCTCTCATTTCGGGGTTGCGCATCCCTTCGAGAAAGGATTAAACAGCTTCCTGGAACAAATGACTCCTCAGGTGTCCCAATAGAGCTGTATATCCAGCCGTTCAATTGCCAGGACAAACTCATGCAGGTTTGCGATGACTGTAGGTTTGCGCTAGCTGTTGCAGCTTTGATTTGAGCTGGCTATATATGACAGCGGTGGTTTCGGGTTCTAAAGGACCTCTCAGATATCCCCGGACACCCCTTCTTCGTAATCCCTTCGGTACATACGCCGCTCGACCTGTAGGTAGCTATTAACAATGGTCCTTCCTCGTCTGTCGTCGGTGTGGGTGACAGTGGAGGTGGACTGCAGACGAAAGACCTCTTAAGGTTGATTGGCCCCCTTTACTTGAGTGGCTTGTTGTGTGAGGCTGTTATACTGCGCCCTTTAGTTTTATAGTTATTTCAGTAATCATATCTTGCTCTATGGTGTGTTCAGTTCCTTGGGACTGCCGTCGGCTCTTTCTTCAAACATGCTAACCTGACGTCTTCCAGGATGCTCATTTATTTGTTCCCCGACTTGCTCCAGGGCGTTAACCGTTGGTAAAACTTATCTGTCTTATTGCCGAGTTGCTCTATTTATTTCTTCACCCCGTACCGTTGACCCTTGAGTTAAGTCGAAAGTTTCACTTTCATCTCTGACATTTTTGTTTTGATTTGTTCGTTTACATCTTTTATTCCACTTTTCATTTGCGCCTTCATTTATCCATCAAGTAGTTCGTTTTGAATATTCGGGCTATATTTTGCCTATTCAAACACTTCTTCAAATTTCGCTTCTTATCTCATTTCTGATTTCCCAATTAATTTTTCCTCCACTACTTAGTTCAATTTATTTAACTAATATTTGGCTCATTGAAGTCGAATCTTATCATCAGTATTGCCCATATGACTAGGGTAACTAAAAAGAAAGTAATAAATATTCTGCACGTTGTTTTCATATGCGCCTAAAAATCTAAGTAAAATTTTATTTTCTGTTCTTATGAGTCTTCTAATCTCATCACCGTTATCCATCATGATTTTCCAAATATCTCATCCGTATATAATAATAGCTGTAAAGATTACGCAATGATAAATGGTAATTATTTTTGTGATATTTCAAAGTGAATGTGATATGTATATCTTTATATACACATGCACATTCAGTCCTCATATTTCAACGTTATATACGGCATTCTTATTTGCGAGTGTTAAATGAAAGAAATTCTTATTACAAAACTAACATATTTTGGTTTTATTACTTCTCATGAACCCACAACACACAAAATCAATCAACAATCTATCTCTTTTCATTGAACTGTTTCCCAACATTAACTAGCAACATACAAAACCGAACATTCTCTATTTCACAATTTTCAAAATCATCCCCACCCTGGTCGGTCTATTTTTAAGGGAACGATAAGCTGTACTGTCCTTGTACAACTTAGTCAAATTTTGGTTTTTGGAAGGTTCTGGAGTACTTGAAAGAGATGTCAATTTTTCTCCTATGAGGGAGTGTGGAGGTGTCAGGATATCAGAATTACTGTCGTTTATGGTAATGGGGCGCGAGCTTAGAGTGGTCTCGATCCCCACCAGAATAGTATTTAGCCTTTCCTCCTCTACTTGAGATCGTCCTTGCGGCACACCTTGGTGGATCCTACTAGCCTTTCCCAGAAGCCTTCCCAAAATGCTGCTCTTGATACTATAAATTTCCATGTAACGTGGTTGTGAGACACGTGAGTTTGTACTCCTGCATCTTCTAACAGGTTCTGGAGTTCAGATATTTCTCGGTTGGCAGCGTGAAATGTTCGAGCATTGTCTGAATACAAGGTGTTCGAAAGTCCACGGCTTCTTACGAAGCGCCGAAAGTCAAATAGAAATTTATCAGTTGACAAAGTCAGATATAAGCTCATGATGAATACCTCTCGTCGTTGCGCAGGTAAACAGCACGATATAGCATCTCTCTGCAGCTCCAACCTTCACGAACAACGGGCCTGCAAAATGTACACGACAAATGGTAATTGGCCGTTGAAACTTAACACGATCCATAGGCAAAGAAGCTTCCGTCTGTTCACGACTCTTGGAATGTATTATATTGCAGGGAAGCCAGGAGTAAATTACCTTTTTGATTACTTGACCCACCTTCAAAATCCAGAATTCGCGACGCAATTCTGAAACACAAGAAACTTCCATGTGTTGAAGTCTTACGTGCGTTCCTTAATCAACGATTTAGTGAAATGACGGGAGCCACCAAGAAAGAGTGGGTTTCGATCATCTGCAAACTGGAGCCTACCACAAAGTCGAATCAGGTTGTCTTGTAGGAATGGATGGAATCGTGCAATCTTGGATGTAGCTGGTACGGACTTCTTTCGCGCACGGACAGCAAACCCAATATTGAAACATTCCTCCTGGATTTGGCGTATATAGCAATACCCAGCAGCTTCTATTTCTGTGGTTTTCAAATGTGCCCTTCTCCATGTCACTCCATGGAAAATAAAATCCAGTAGGCTACATGTGTCATTTTTCAATACGAACTGCATCGTGAAATATCTATCAGTGATTCACGGACACAGATTACAAGCACTTGAAGTATTGCTTTCTTGGATTCTGAGTTTCTCTGATTTCCCATGGCCAAGAAGAGGGATTCTCCGCAAGCCACTGTAGCCCATTCCGACATAATGAACAAGAATCGATATCTGTCGCTAACATTCCACGTGTCAAAAGACCTGCCAGGTTGTCTTCACTAGGATAATACTGACACTGAACCGGTGCCAGATAAGTCTTGAATTTCTGTCACACGGTTGCAGGCGAATATTGTCCACCGAATTTAGTCGCTCCGTATCCAGCCAAGGACCACCATAGAAGCGGTCCATAGTGTAGCTCGCGTGCTGTCAAATCCTGTCAACTGGTAGAAATATTTCAAGAGGCGGGAACCTATTAAAGTGACCAGAAGTTCTAGTCGCAGGAGTGTAATCTTTTTCACTGGAGACAATCTGCTTTTACTGCAGGCCAGGTGAACTGAGGTATTATCGGCGGTTACCTTTTTAAAGTTCAGTGCGGCTCCATATGCTCTCTCAGAAGCATCACAAAACACATGAATATGCATAGTGTTTGATATTTACTCACACAATTTCAATCCATCTCGGGACGTATATAAGTGATAGTTTGTTGATGCTTGAGATTGAAAGTTTCTATCTTAAGGCTATGTCCTGGGGAAGAATCTAAACCCAATGTATGCCTCTACACCAAGTATCCTGGAAGATTAATTTTCCAGCAATTGAGACGGGTGAGAATAAACCTAGAGGATCGTAGAAACTTGCTGTTCCTTGTAAGCGCGGACGTTTCGTAACTGGAATACGAGCTACCCTTTCAGTAATTTTCCGATGATCGAAAAACAGTCCAACTCTGAATTCCATCGGATACATAATACTCCACCTTCTTGTTTGATGTCTCGTCTATCACACTGCCGGACACTTAAGTGTTTCTGAGTTCGTTGTCCGTTTATCCATTGATAGGCGTATCTGTCTGAGCATAGAGCTTACTTCGTAATATAGGCTTATGGCACCATTGTCGTCGTCGGCACCAGCAACAAAGTCGTCCATAAATGTGCCCTGATCTAAGAGTTCTGTTGCTGTGGGGAATGTATTACTGCACCTAGACGCTAGTTCACGTAAATTAGCACATGGAAGGAAATGACCGCACGGGAGGTCAAACGGTAGTCTCGTGAACCTGTACATGACGATTTCATCTGCAGTTTTTTTTTTTTATTAAATCTGGCAGGCTGTTTGGAACAGCCCGAAGGGTGGTCAAATCGTGTACCTGCTCTGGGAAGAGCTTAACCACGTAGTGGCGGGATGTGGATGTTGCAGAATGACGGGTGTAATTTAAGTGGGGTTAGTGTAGGGAAGTAGCTTTTTGCTCCTCAGGGAATGATGAACCGGGTGCTACGGACAGCGAGCACCGCTGGTGGGTTAGTTAATAAACTAGGAAGAAGGTATGTATAATTTTGAATGTTCCATAATAACAAATTTGGAGTAGCTGAAATTTAATTTAGGCTGGAATGGAGATCATGTGGTTACCGGTAATGACCGCAAGACATGCGGGGTAACCGGTATCGCTTATAGCGACGCTCACGAGGAACATAATCCCCAAGGGATCTGACTAGGGCGCTCTGATGTTGGGGCAAACCCTCGAAAAATTTTGTCGCCCGGCGTCTAATTTCATCCTCCACATATCGGAGGGATGAAGCCTCATGAAGTAATCTCACGGGGAACCTTGTACAAACAGAATAAATAATCCGAAGACATTTATTCTGTGCACGTTGGAGCAGAACTAGATGTGAGCCTGCGGCCATACCCCAGACTTCGCACGCATAGAGCATGATAGGGAGGACCAGAGCCATAAAGAGGCGCAACTTTAGGGGAACAGACATCGCAGACCGAAGCACAGGGTATAGTGATGCCACGGCACCACACGACCGATGAGCTTGCTTCGGTAGTCTCGTGAACCTGTACATGACGATTTCATCTGCAGTTTACCAGTTACCATCTTCCTTTATCTGGATATAATACCAGAAAAATCTGATTAAGTCTGTCTTTCTCGTCTAGATACAGTTGCAAAAGAGCTTGGGTTCAATCCCCTAATATTGCCTTTCGATATGTACGAGAGCGATTTAAAGTTAACAAAATTTCAGGAAGAATGTTCCAGAGCGTCGTTGAGGGATGGAGAGTCTCTCTCGTGTGACAAAGCGTCGAAAACACTACTCCATTTGATTGTTCCATTCCTCTCTTTCTTGACGGCATGCTGTGATTGATACAAAACTTCCCTTAGGTTATCCTCTGCAGCGGTCATTTCAGCGTGTCCCTTCTCAATATAGTCAGTCATTTGTAAATAGTACATTTCTCGAAACTCAACAGTATCATGAAGTTTCCTCTCAAGTGACCTAGAACGATTCATGGTGTTGACGCGGTTTGATGACAAGATAACTTTCTCTTTTCTGGGTAGAGAAACTACTCTCCGGCCTTCTTTCATACGAAAGGAGTCGTGAAACTGTTGGAAAATGTTGGCGTTCTTCCTAGAAAGTGTTCTACCTTGCAGCTCTCTTACTCCCGATATCTCTAAATACCAGAATTGTGGCATTCTTCGTCATTAAGATCAAAGTCTTCATTTGTATGAATATGGTTTATAGCGACATGATGAACTGTGTCTCTGACCTGTTCTCGCTAAGAACACAGCCGAAATTTGATGGGAGCAGCACTTTGGATTCCGAAAGGCGTATTCGTTGGTCACCTCATTTCACCTTCCAGTGAAAGGTGAATCACACCTTCCAGTAGTGATCTCCACATATGAGAAATTCAATAGGTAGGTCAGTCTCATTGTCCTTGGGATCTGCCCTCGTGTGCATGTTAGGGAATAGACATCGTATGGAATCGCAACATGCGGGGAATACTTGTTTTCGCTCTCGAAAGCTGTTGTCATTCTATTAGTTTTCGTCCACGCGCCACTCATGTTAAACTGGACAACCCTGCATGTTGTAGCCGTATGCTGAATACACTAAATGGCGTAACATGGAGTTCTCTTTTTCCGTAAACAGCTCGAGCTGATCCATGAGGCTTGTTCTGATGAAACTGAACTGACTTCTAGCATCTAAAATATATCGTGTAACTTTGGTCAGTCCCGTAGGGCCAGTTATCCAAACTGTGGTTTGAAGATACGTGAGGTTGGGCGTGTTTACATCCAACTTGCCCACCGCTACAGCTTCTTGCTGGTCTCCTCCACAAATAGATACGTGGTGTGATTTCTTGCACCTGGAGCAGGATATTTGTCGTTAGAATGATGGCTTCGTCTAAGGCAAATGAAGCATCTGTTAGCTTTCTTCAGTTTTTCAGTTCTCTCCTGGTGGTTAGTTATTCTTGGATAGTCTTGACCATAGTGTTCTCACAGAAAACGAAATAAGGTTCTGCGACTTGTTTGATGTTCTTCGACTTGTTAGGTCTGGTATTTATTTGAACAATGGCTGCCGTCGGAGTATAAGTAGTCGCTAGCAACCAATCGTTTCGTATCTTCTCCGTGGTCAAGGTACATGCCACCTCTTCGTTCAAAAATTGCATTAGACGCGAGGTATTGATTTCTGGTGCTGCCAGCCTCTTGGCGTTAAGAAGCCATCGGCGACAAGGATCGTGAAGAAATGTGGGAAGAATTTTCCATAGACGTCTACATTTTCATCCGGTACCGTCAGCGCTTGAATCCGTAGATGGCACTCGATATACGTGGCACTGAGAATCTTGGGACTCTTGGAATATGCAGGTTGTAGATGTTCCAAGAAATCCAAGTGGGACTGAATAATTCTATTTTTATCTCCATAACTGAACTGCACAATCTTCTTTACCTGTTCGTAGGTCTCGGCGGTTACTGATATCCGATCCATCAGATGTTTGGATTCGCCCATCGTGGTATCCTGGCAGGAATATAAGACATGTTTGTTTGTCGCCGATACCACTGAGTTCTTGTCTACTGAAGCTTGAAATTCCTCCCAAAACCGTGGCCATGTTTCTATGTTTGCTGTGAAAGTCTCTATTCTAATAGTCGGAAATAGCTACTGGTGGCGTTGCGGTAGTTGAGAGCATGTGCGTCTTTCAAATTCTTTATTGTTATAAATTCTTTAGCCATCCGCATTGCACGCTTGGCACTGTCTATGTAATTTTCACAGGCTTGTACATCCTCGTCATGTCGTGGTTCTCAATGAGATCGTGGATAGCATGATCCAGAGCAATTAAGCTCTGAAATCTGTCTTAAAGGCGCTCTAAGCCATGTTCTATATCATCCAGAGCCGTAGTATCGCTGAAATATTTTTTCTGTTTCGTGAAGCGTGTAATGTTTGATTACTGTGTAGCGCGCTTTCTTTTTAGCTTGTCAAGTGAGGGCTGACACATTCTTATTCGTAGTGTAATAAGTTCGGCGAATCTCCTCGCGATGTCGGAAAGTTTCCTTATGTAGTTACGCCAATGCTCAAAAGATAGCGCTAGTTGCTACTGGCGTTGTTAGTTTCATAGGAAATGTGTTCTCTTTACAGGTTATATGATAACAACATGGTCGCTAAAGCACGTTGCACTGTGATATAGTAACTGCAGCTTATTAAAAATTAAGGCACACACAACCGCTAATAAAAGCAAATTCTTAGTGCTCTACCAACATTCAGAACTGTATTAGTATCATCTACGTACTTATATGTTGCGTAGGTAGACCTTACAGCAGCTAAAGCTGAGCTCCACAATCTCCTTAAGTTGTTTGACAACAAAATTCTCCACAACCTAAAATAAATTAAAAACACCAGGGTGCTGGGTATTGCATCCTGTCCTTTCATCCCGAAGGTAAAATAATTTTAACCTCACAAAATTCATCAACCTCAAAACCTACACCATATCCATCCTACAAAATCCCGTTTCAAGTACCTTACCTGCGGTAAAACCCTTAATGGGTGGGCACGCAGCAAAAACCTTCTGTCTGTATACAGCCAGTCAGCACCACGGACGGACGGATGATGGGTGGATAACTTTACGTTTCGCAACTCTTTCACTCAACACCTTTCATATTGCGTATATGTTTTCTTCTGTAGCTTCCCAGGTTTTGGCACCATGTTATTACTTGCAAGTGTTACATGAAATAAATACTTATTACAAAACTAACAGATCATGGTTTTATTGCTGCTCGTGAACATACAAAAGACCGAATCCATTATCATTCTTATCTTTTTCATTCGGCTGTTCAGGTTATGTATTGGCACGGTAACAGCGAGTGTCTGCCGCAAAGCAATTAAGTGTCAGTTACTCCGCTACAGCATTATTGTTGTTGCCGCTGTAAATGCAGGAACTGCCACAGGTAATGAACCAGAAGCGTGCTTTTAGGGCGGGGCGGGGTTATTACGCTGATGTTGAAATTATTATATTTCGGCCGATCTAGAAGATTCGACTTTGACAATGTTCCGTTCTTTCGATTTGAAAGTCTTCGGTTTCTAGAACACTTATTCCGTAGCCGGAGGTTCTAAAATGGAGTATAAACGCGGTGGAATTTGAGAAAGTTGTCCTTGTGGGTAAGCAGTTAGAGTTTAACAGCAATGTCAGTCTGCGAGCAGTGAACGTCGAGAGGTCCGAACAGCACAACTTGGTGTGTGCAGCAGAGGCATAAACGAACATTAGTCTGACGTGCTTGCTCTTTGTATTTGCAAATGTTAAAGTGACTGTAAGTTACCATTGCGCCACCGAAGCTCTTAAGAAATAAAGTGGATTTAGAGCAACTTCCTTCTAATCCTTTAGTCAGTATATCTTATTGTTAAATGCATTAATCAAATGAAATAATCGCCGTAAAATAAAAATTTTTAGGTTATCTGTAGGAAAATGTAATAGTAGGATTAGTATACTAGGTGTTTACTGTAACAATGGTTGCTGTTTTCATAGAAATAGGACAAACAAAATGAGTTTTCAAGACTAAGTTGCAAATTATTGCTGCTCTCTGAGATTTTTAATCATTTATTTGGGTATCAACATGTATTATTTTAACTTCATAACACTCCTATAGGGTTTCATTTTTTTCTTCAGATGTGCGAGTATATATGGAACTGGAGGGACTCTTCTTAAACTGACATCTGATATGAGAAATACTATAAATAAACTTGTTATTGAAGCCATGGCCTCTGAAGCCCTACGAACTATATGTCTTGCTACCAATCATTTTGACAGTGCGGCAGATTGGAAAAGTGATAGCACACACAGTGGACTTATCTGTTTGGCTATATGTGGAATTGAAGATCCTGTTCGACTGGAGGTACGTGCACTGGCTCCTTATATATATGCTTTTGTTGACTAAAGACTCTTATTTCCTTATTGCTTTTATGAACTTTGCCATTCAATTTCAGTATTTACACGGAATGTTGTGTTAGGGTTAACTAGTCTGAGAAATTGCTAATCAAATTCTAAATTTCTGAAATTCATTTTTGCACCCGTGAATTGCTAAACCAGATACTTGAGAACTATAATTGAAACACCACCAGCCCTAAATAACAAATTTTCAGTACAGACGGAATAAGTACATACACACACGTACGTCTGCAATACCACATCGTGGTAACTAATTACTTACCCCGTTTTCTTTTAATTTACGTCCTCCAACGTTAAGTCATATCGGACTATGAATGAAATGGATGAAATGATGCTCAAATGAATCCGCGGCCTATGGAGCTTAGAGCTACTAGACATTCGTCTTTCAAGATAAGGGAGAACCCTGGAGAAACCTTATCCAGGTAACTCACCCTGACCGAGACTCGAACTCGGGACCTCTTGAACGTGACCTCTCGACCTTGAATGTGAGGCAGGCACGCTACCAATCACGCTACCGAGGCGGAGGCTTACCCCGGTGTGTATATTCCAAACCTTTATAGTTTATTCCATTTTTCAGTTAATATCACACATACACATGTGCATATGTATTGGATGTGGAAACGCAGTAGAGATCGAAACTATTTCCTAGACCAGTTGCTTGCTTTTAAAAATAAATAAATTATTTTAAATCTATTCTTTCTTATTGGCGCTGCCATTGTCAGGCCATTGTCAGAATCATACCAGTCTGGTGTGCCAGACTTTTATGCTTTCCCTTAGTAGTTCTTTTATGTGCCAGGGTATCTACCAACATGATTCTGTTGCTCTCTAACATATTTAAAACATCTGTTTGGGCCACGCTGGAACCTATGAACCCACACAGAACCTAAACAACTGACTCATCTCGATCGACAGTTTGTTTTTAAAGCTATTTATGCGTAAAGATTGTGCGAATCAGACTTTTAAAGACTTTTCCAGGAAATTTATTTTTATTCTCAATACAATTTTAAGGATTTCAAATATTTTTATCTTCAGAACTGTTGTTAAAAATCTACTTTATTTGAAAACTCGTTCGAAAACGTTGGTCACCGGAGTCATTTAGTGTTAATTTATTTACTTTGTTATAAGGTAATGTGGAATGTGGATGCCCTGCAGGTTTTCTAAGTAAAACTATTTTTAAACTGTGTAAGATGCACACTATGTTTCTTTAAGCATAAAACTTAATTTTTATATGTTTATATGTTCTTATTTTTCACCATAGCAGGTATGATTTAGTTTGATGTAGTATATAGTAATAAATTTAATAATATATCTTTATCTTATTTAGTTAACGAAAATAATTGTAATACACGTACATATGTTTTAATATTAATTTGGAACTGTGGCAGCTCATCACTATTGTAATAATGCAGAATATCGTAATGTCCGTCATGACTTTATTTTCAATTAGTTGAAGAAAAGAGGTATCCCTACATAAAGGGCGACCATTATGTGTTTCAAATGGGAAGAGTTTGGCCTGTAGCGAATTAGATGCGTTACCGCACTCAGCGTTGCCTTCTCGTTACCTCCACTCTTTTTATATTCCCCTCTGTCACACGTGGGAGTCTTCTTGATGCAAGTCGTAAAGGAACGCAAATTGAATTTTCCAAACTTTTATAATAAGGAGTTGAAATCACAATTGCAACATGCATATTCACATACTATGCACATGTTTTGAAAACCATAATTGTAATTATAGTTCATAAATTACCTATTTTTCTAATCCAGCGAAACTGCCAGTGGCGCATCCATATAATGTAACTGAAAAATAGGAAGGAACATAAGGCGGGGCTAGGCGTGGCTAGTCTATCGCTGACTAGCCAGTAGCCAGTGAGGTGAGTGAAACGTTCAACACGCGGACCGGCTCGCTTTGCTGGCTGAACCCTGCGGTTAATTTCTTTGCGCCCTCAAAAGATAATAATTATAGAGTTATTTTTGTTGTTATGTCACACAGATTGTCCAAACACCATGTTTGTAGCACATCTGGTTTTGGAGATACGAAAAAATAAGGGTCATGACCAGAAATAAAGGTATCAGTAACGGCCTTTGAAGAAAAACAGACTCGTGCTAACGCATTTTGTAACTTGTATTCAGTAATTTGGTAAGTTTTTAAGAGTACAAATTTACTTTTCTAGGCTAATAAATGTCACTTAGCAAGCCCAATAGTAGTGTGCCTAGTAGTGACTGCGAGATAACTCGTAAAATTAACACAGGCATGCTAGAAATATTATGTTCCATGAGTATTCGTATTTGAAACAGCATCCAAGTAAAGAAGTTTATGAGCATACAGATTTCCCTCATTGTCGAGAATTAATGGCGCGTGAATGCCCATTCTCTGAGGAACACTGTTAAAGAAGGCAGGAAGTTCACTAAATTAGAAGTTCCCATATTTATGTCTTCTGGGAAACATCGATCAGTGAAAAAAATTCCTGCTACCAACGTAGACTATTTTAAATGAAACTTTTTATAGAAAAATTTATACTTTATAAGACAAGGGATAATATTCAAATGCCAAAAGGCTGACCAATTAAATGAGGGATAAAATAGGATATACGGGTTTTATATCTTTTATGTACAACATTTTGAAATCTTTTGGGTTAAAATATAGAAGAACCAGCGATGGTTGTAAATTTCTGCTTGAAAGAAATGATGTTGTTGCTGCAATGTTAAAATTTCTGCGCAAAATGCACAACGTTAAAAGTAAGATGATTCTACGCCCATCTTTATTTAGAATAAACTTGGGTTAATTAAAATAACTGCAGCAGGAATTAAGTTTGAATAGTATGTGCTTTCTGGATTTCGTACTATTCTTTATGTAGAATTTAAGGACGTGTTTATTATAACTGCAGCACATCAGAGCGATAACGGAGCTCAGTTTACGTGCTAGGGGGTTTCAAAGACACAAGGACAAGTATGACTTCCATCTGTCGCCTGCTGTCTGTCGAATTGGCAACGCCAAGACAGCATCATCACTATGCTGGCTAAGCTCACGTTCATTCTTATTTTGTAGCCACTCTAGCTATGAATATCACTTAAGTAAAGAGATAATTTGTCATTGTCATTATCTTCATCGTCCAAGTATTGCAAATTCATGATAGGCTCCAAAATCTCGTCACGTGCTACTTCTTTCCAAAAGTCGTTTTCTGTAGTTTATCTGCATGTCTCACGCAGTTTTCCAGTCTTCTGTTACCTTGCCAATTTCTTCGTGAATAAGTCGTTCAGCATCAGTCATTTTAAAAGTATTATTCCTATTTGCAACATAATTTGAGCCCACGTTAACTCAATTGGATCCTACTGGCAGTGATAAGGGAGAAGGTGGATTATCCCGTGTCTCATTTTAATTGTAAGTTGATCCAGGTTGATCTTTTCCCTGGCTTTCAGTCGGAAGAACAACTTGAATACTACTGCTTTGAGCGTTCTAAAGTAAAATGGAGATTACGAACAAACATATAATATGACGACACATGTTCTGTCATGCAGCATTCTTACATGCCAGAAGGAAGGTACCGTTTGCGCGCTCTCTCCCTCCCTCCCCCCTTCTCTCTCGAATTTAACAAACACCTTGGCTTATTCAAAGTAATTCTTTAATCACGATATATGAATATTTCAGTTCTGAGTAGCTACATATATACGAACAATGACGTTCACTATAGTGCTTACGTCGCGATGCATTGTTATAATATATTGGTACTTCATTACATTTATTTGTATTGGGAAACCGTTTGAGCGAAAAACATGGGGATTTTACTGTTGTAGTAGACAGATTACTCTCTACCTTCCTCATGGATTACTTTTTGCAAAATCTGAAAATTTGTCTTAGCGCAAATAGCACTTATTAGACATGGATTCGGCTGGCACTCGTCACACACCATTTAGGAAGAATGCAATATGACAACACGTCAGGACTCCGGTTGGATGCTCCCTTAGTAGCGTTCAAGGACAATCATAATCCCATTTGTAATACGCAATGGTTCATACGAGCAATGTTGAAGCGGAACTTCGCCCGACTCCAGTCATGCGCTTTGCGTTCACGAAGTTTTCCCATTGAGCCGGCAACAAAAGAGCTATAGTATCAGTGTTCCTGTATTTCACATTCATATTGCCTTCTACCAGCGAACATATACTGCATCATACTCATAGATCAGAAGAATTGCTTCTTCATGTAGAGGTTCGAAATGAAATGAAATGTTTAGTGTTTAACGCCCGTTTTTACTATGTGTAGTTACGGCGAAAATGAAGATGGAGCACCATTTGAATGAGATGGCGGGAAAAACCGGAGGTCCCGGAGAAAACCAGCACTGTATTGTCCACCACTAATCTCACTCTGTAGTCGCCTGGGATCGAACCCGGGTCACCTTGATGAGTCCCGAGCGGTCTAACCTCTCAGCCACGGCGCAGCCAAGAGAGAGGTTCAAAGTATGCCCTTTGTTACGGTCTTATAAATTCTGCATATAGCTTCTAGGAAGCAATTTTACTGCAACAAGCTCACCTGACACCTACCATTATTTAGCTACTGACGCTAGTAAGAATAACGCAACCATACATCGTTAGATGACGCCACACGGATGTGCAGTTCTAGGTAACCGTAGATTCGCTTCATAGAGTGACGTCACAGGTAGGAAAGCAATGGCTGAATTAGCAACTGACCACGGTCACCCTGCGGTTCAACCTGCAGCATGTATTCAGAAAGCCTCGCCCTGAGTGCATCAACAGAATAAATGCATTAATCAATTTACGCTTATTTAAGCAATAGTAAGTATTCTGTATTCAGACATCCTCAATTTTTTCATTCCATTCCGCATTCCATTTTACTGTGGAGTACAATACATGCGCTCACATAAATCCGAGTCATCTCACTTTTTTTTAGCCTTTAATGGATATCTTTGCAGGTTTTCAGTACTCCATAGAAGGTATGATGTATTGAGAAGTGAAAAATTAGACGCTTAACTCAACGTTACAGCTAAAAGTTAATTTTTGTATACCACATTTATCATTAATTTCCCACGTTCGTCCTCAAAATTATGCCGGCACAGTCGTTAGTTTACGGGGAGATGTAAACAAAGCGAGAAAACGTATTACTCCGCAGGCAACTGTGTTTGGAGGGGATATTCGCGCTATTTTATTCCCACATGGGAAACTTGTGCACTGTTAACGAACTTCTATGCAAATTTTTGCTTTGCGTTTTAGACTTTTTGAGTAGCTTATGGGTAGCACTTTTACGTAAGATCAAATGCACAGGTGTGTCTACTGTGTAATATATTTTTCCTTTTGTATTCTAAAATGTGACAGAGTGCTTGCAGTTACTTAAATATTTGATTTCTTCAAATAACCTCACCTCATTTATAAATTATAAATTAAGGCATGGATCTTTGTGTGGAATAATAATGCTAAATAACTGCGTGTAGCCATTTTGGCGATGAATTTCAAAGTTCTAGTGGCATGCAACTGGAAAGAAAAAGTACTTTACATATCTAAGTGGAATCTGACAACGGACAAATTTCTTAAACGACTTCCGTTTCCTAACTTTTCTTTAATAATTCCTGAACCAAAACAATAAGTATATATTCACGCCCAAGAATTATATTTTTCTGTTTCTAATCACAAATTCAAAACCTATGTCTAGAAGAATGTTGTGGAAGCTCCTTTTCCAATGCTCATTAATCGGAATCATTGTTTACGGCTTGAAGGAGTTTTTGTAATTATGGTAGCTCGTTTCTTTCAAAGAAGCTATGAACCTGGTGACGGATAGCACTTTTAAGAAATTATTATTCATTTAAATATTCACCTTCCACAACTAGCTTCTTTCTAATATATAACTGTGGCTTTTACGGCCAGTGTCTTGAAGATAAACGTTGTTCTCTGTGCTTATGGACCGTGATCTAGTAGTACTTGAAGAGTGAACCGTTTCGCCAGGAACTTCGCTTACCATCATCAGACTGGTAATCAGCCCGCTGTGAAAATAAGAAGACGAATAAAGCGGCTTTTTCATTTCATTTTAATATTGATCAAAAGGAGACTTTTGGAAGGAGTCAAGTAGAGAAGGTGTCGGGATCCTGCTGATGCACCGCCGGTATTTGTGGTATTTGAGACTGCTGTGCCTGAAGGACGCGAGCAAATCTGGAAGATATGTCCGAGGGTCCAACATATGTCCTAAAAGCCCCTGCGTGGATCGCCGAAATTAGAGGGCAGGATAACTTTATTTGTGCACCAGGGCACGATGTGCCGGGCATTAATTTTGAGGTAACAGCCCGGAGCATGATTTGATGCTGTTTAATATCGGCAGATAGCAGTCGCGTCGCCTGCTAAGGGCGGCCACACTGCCGGTGTCAGGAATGTGGAGGTTGTGGTAGTTCTGTGGTGAGTTTCATTGTGCAGTAGTGTGCAGTAAGTGCCAGAAGCTATATCTCCAGTTGTCTTACGGTTGTCTGCGTTTCCCTGTGTCAAGTGCAGTTCCGTAATTCCGCGGTGCTTAAAGAGTAGGCAGTTTCTTGAATTCCGAAAATAGCTCTTAGAAAATTCTCTCATAAGAATCGGAGTGCTGCGGTTGCACAGCCGTCATGGTTGAGGTGTTTGTGGAGACTTTATCGCTTGTGGTACAACTGCTTCGGAATCATCTATGATTGATTTTTCTGCTAGTTGGTGTTCAACTCGCTGTAATTTACGCTCTATGAAGGCAAGAACTTCATGATTCTCGGCAGCGGCATGGAGATCTGTTACGACCCTGGCCAGTTTTGAGGTCGCTGTTGCCAGGAGGCGGTTTGTTTGCCGCTGCTGTCCGTTAGGTGCGGCGAATCGCTTGGAAGCTGTGATGCGAAGCGCGTCAATCTTGAAGTTTAATTTATTGAGGGCTGTTTCTGGAAGATCTTTGGATGTTTGAGAGCTGGCCTGGTACTGTTGGGTTAAGTTCAGGTGCGGTTGCTTGAGGTGGAGATGCCGTGGTTAAGCTGCTGGTGGCAGCGGGGTGGCTGCGATGAGCGGCGGTGAATTTCTGCGTGGGTATTTCTGGCAGGCGGCTTGCACGGTGTAATGGTCTGTCCTGCAGCAGGTGGCACAGGACCGTTTTCTGTGCGCCAGGTATTGCTGTCTGCAGGTCGAAGTTCGTGCGAATGTCCGCAGTAGTGGCAGCGTGGTGGTGCCAAATAGTCGGAATATGTGTGGCCGTAAATGCAGCAGCGTCAGCATGGTCGGATCCATGATGAGCGGATGGTTTCAGCGATCAGTGCTTCCGAGTAGATCCAGGCCAGTGGTGAGAGCTGTAATATAGTCCTCCTATCCAAGAATGTTACTCGTACAAGCGGCGTTGGGCCGCGGCAGCCGTGTATTCTAGTGGCCTTCGATACTGAAGGCCAGCGCCGTTGTGTTTCCTGTAGTAGAAGTTATTCAGGCATGCTGCGTTGAACGTTCGAGGCCACGCACTGGAGTGGCTGTAATGATCTGCGGTATCTGCTGGAGGGAAGTTGCTGTACGTTTTTGGAAGCGGAGGTGATCTGGCTCTTTCGGATTGCTCAGATGTATCTGAATGAGTACGGCAGAAGCACTGAGGCTGCTGAGCGTCTGCTGCAGAGAGGATGAGGCTCGGAAGACTGGGAAGGAAGGGTGACGAGGTGCGGTGCTGGCTGAGGTGAAGTGAGATTACTGCTGCGGCAGAAGCGGTACTTGCTGCGAAAATGGTTACTACTTCGCTGGCGATGGGGGTAGGCAGAAGCATGCTATGGAAAAGTTTAATTTGTTGCCAAATGATACTGCGTGGCCATTTTGCTAGCACTTTATCCTCCGGCTGGCGGGTAAACCGCCAGAATTTTGTCAAACGCCGCCTCCTGGCAATGAGCTGCTCTACTGCAGGGAACGTGAAAAAACTGGGTGGGTATGTGGTACAGCTGGCAGTTTCTTTTGGTCGTCTGCAGCGAGGCGGTTTTCGATGGCGACGTGGATGTTCGCCTCGCTGTATTATGGCAGCCTATGCTGCGCCGTCTTGTGCATTTCGAGCTAAATTTGTTCCAGTTTGTTTCTGTGCGACTCAGAGGCACAGTCACTCCAGCCGTGATGGCACCAGGTTTCGAAATGCATGGGGAGATGGCCATAGTCTAGACTGTGATATACAGTGAAATTTTTAAATAACGCAGCAATTTTTGTAATTACGAAGTCCAAAATTACAGGTTCAAAGTGCCCTGACTTGTGCCAAAAGGTGGGTGCGGCTGGGACATACATCTCGAAGTCATCATTTTCTTTTATAAGGTCCACTAGGAAATTTCCAGCCACGTTAGCTCGGCGTGATAACCACCAGCGCTTTCGAGCGTTGAAATCTCATGCCATTATAACATGTTCCTTCAAGGCGAGGATTTGTTCCAGGTATTGTCTAACAACAACAATAATAATAATAATAATAATAATAATAATAATAATAATAATAATAATAATAATAATAATAATAATAATAATAATAATAATAATAATAATAATAATAATAATAATAATAATAATAATAATAATAATAATAATAATAATAATAATAATAATAATAATAATAATAATAATAATAATAATAATAATAATAATAATAATAATAATAATAATAATAATAATAATAATAATAATAATAATAATAATAATAATAATAATAATAATAATAATAATAATAATAATAATAATAATAATAATAATAATAATAATAATAATAATAATAATAATAATAATAATAATAATAATAATAATAATAATAATAATAATAATAATAATAATAATAATAATAATAATAATAATAATAATAATAATAATAATAATAATAATAATAATAATAATAATAATAATAATAATAATAATAATAATAATAATAATAATAATAATAATAATAATAATAATAATAATAATAATAATAATAATAATAATAATAATAATAATAATAATAATAATAATAATAATAATAATAACAATAATAATAATAGTAATAATAAACGTATTATTAAATCATTAAATAGAGTAAACCTTTCACTTCAAGGTAAGGGTTTTATAATGATTAATAAAGACCTTTTAAAATCTTTTATTACAAATTTTAATAAAATACTTAATGAAGTGAACGTTATATCAGACAAAGAAAAACATTTAGTTAAAGTTAGTAATTCTGTTTTACCTACAATTTATACCCTTCCTAAAATCGATAAGTCCGGTAATAAATTGAGACCTATTGTTAATAAACTCACCAACTTACAATTTAGCAAATTGGTTACACAAAAAATTTAGTAATTTTGATAAATTTGAAAGTTTAAATATTAAAAGCTCTTTGTAACTAATAATAAAGATTGGTAGTGTTGTATTATCTAAGACTGATACACTTATTTCTTATGATGTAACTGCCTTACTTCCTAGTATTCCTAGAAAAAGCTTTTAATTCAGTTAAAAGGTGGTTGAATTCAATAAATTTACATGAGGATTTAATAGTTGGTTTTGTTAAACTTACTGATTTTTGTTTGGATCATTTTTTTTTTTTTTTTTTTTTTTTTTTACCTTTAATGGTGAATTTTTCCAACACACTTCTGGCTTAGCAATGGGTAATCCTCTTTCACCTTTTCTTGCTGAACTTTTTATGCGGGTTTTTTGAAATTAAGGTCACTAAAGTTTTTCCTTCAATTTTTAAAACATGGTATAGATATGTTGATGATTTTTTTTTTTTTTGCTGAAAAACAAATTAATGATGCTTTAAAATGACTTAATTTACAAGATAAATCTATAAAATTCACATTAGTATCTGAAATTAATGGGTTTCTTCCTTTTCTAGATTTGAAAATAATAAGAAATAATAACAAATTAGATTTTGGTATTTATAGGAAGTCTACTCAAATTGATAATTACATAAAAATAACAGTTTTAACCCTTTTCCACATAACTTGCTGTTTTTAACACTTTGATTTATAGATTAATAAATATGCCCCTGAATAAAGAGGAATTTTATAAAGAATATAAACATATTATAATAGTGATTTAATTAATGGTTTAAATAAAGATTTTATACAAAGGAAAATGGAAAGTTTTAAATATCAAGAAAGCATTAATAATATTTCTACTCTTAAAATATAAAAGATGATTATAAATTTACAAAATTTACTTACCATGCTTGGGTTAATAAACATGTTCAAAGTTTTTAAAAGAAGTTGGTATAACTTTAGTTCCTCAAAATAAATATAGTATTAAAAATTTATTAAAATGTTCTAAAAAAGATAAAATTCCTAATAATAAATAATCTGGTATTTATCATTTTAATTGCTTAGATTGTGATCAGGTTTATGTTGGAAAGACGAAACTTAGTTTGGAAACCAGAAAGAAAATTTTTTTTCGTAATATTAGATATAAAAAATTGATAAATCGGCCGTAGCAGATCATTTTTGGTCTTTTAACCATGAAATAAATCCTGAAGTTAAATTATATTTAAACAATTAAATGTTCCCATAGATTTAATAGTGTGGGAAAAAATATTTATTTTAAAAATACAAATCGTGTAATGAATTTTAACATACCGGCAATTGATTCTGTTTTTAGGTTTGTTTCGTCTTCAGATGTTGGTAATACGTAAATACGTAAATGCATGGTATCCTAGACAATGAACTGTGTTGACTGAAGATGTGGGCATATGCTCATGAAATTAATTTCGCAAAAACATAACAGAAGTATTGTCCTCGGCATCTTAGGATAAGTGGAGAATATTTACTAAATATTTTTATTTGTGTAGGATTCCAATCTGACGGTCACTGCTCCCGTCACAATATCCTCAGTTTGATGAGAGCAAATGATGACGAATAGCCATGCACAGGGGCGGCTTCTGAGGTAGTGCCGCTGTGCCATGGCACCATCTGTATGAAAGCGAAAGAAAGAGAAGTGTATAAGAATTGCGCAAAAGAAATTGTTTATGAGTATTTGCTCCCTCGTTTGAATAGGCGCGTTGAACGCCTGCGCTCTCTCTTGGTTGTTTTCCGTAGCTTGGTGCCGATTCCAGAACGGCACCGTCTACGCTCATAAACGTCTGTGTTAGGGCTAGGGGCTAAGATGTCTGCTTATACACGGCTTCTTATGGAGGAAAGTCAGAGAAGGTAGTGCCGGGATTTCTCTGGCGCATAACTTACGCTTTGCCCGTTAGAGTGCAGTAAAACACGGGACTTCAGAGAACGATCCTGCCACCTAGCGAAAGACAATGGTAAGAATACATTTCGCGCTATACCTTCCTTTAATGCAGTGTCACCATCCTACTGCAAGTCAATTCTGAGGAACTACACAACGCAAATTAATGCTTAATGAAATCACTTGTAGAAACATAACACATGGATATCCTTATAAATAAAATTAATTGGGTTTCAATGTGAATATAGTATTAGATTTTAAAATTTAGAGACAGTATTTCAACATGTACATATGTAACAGCAGTTTTGTTGGTAGAACATAAAGCCCGCGCGTCCAGCATGTGTTGGACACATGTTTTCAAAGCAATGGTAGAGTAGTTCTGTATGTGTTCCTGTAATGCTGTAGTTCATCGTGAGTAAGGATTTTTAAAACAGTATTCAGTGTTTTTTCTTTAAGTTAAAATTCACAGTAAAGTTACGAACATGAACAAGGTGAGTGAACTACTGAAAACTTCATTTAGTAAGAGGACTCTAAGTGAAAAATTCAGATAAAAACAATAGGTAGGTCACTGAATCTGCAGCAGCAAACAAAAAATCGATGCCGTAAGTTTAATCCGGATATTTATCAAAAGAACAAATGGATTTGCGGCTGTGATGAAAACAATGCAGTTTTTTGTTTTCCTTGTGTGTTATTTGGGGGAGATGTCCATTGGTGTAAGACTGGAATAACTGATATTGGGCATTTATGGTCTAAAATGAAAGCGCATGAAACATCGAAGCGACACATGGACAATGTTCTGAGTCTTTCATTTCTAGGCAAATCCAATATTCAGGACAAATTAGATTCGCAGTATAGGCAGTCAACAGCCATAACAAACAAGTAGACAAGAACAGGTATATATTGAACGTAATTATAAACTGTATTCGGTTCTGTGGTGCTTTGGAGCTGGCTCTTAGGGGGCACGACGAATCTGACGCCTCTCAAAATAAGGGAGTTTTTCGTGAGCTCATTCAGTTTAGTGCGGAGTGGGATAAAGAACTTCAGAAGTGCATCTCAGTCAGTCATCAGTATTCAAAGGCATTTCTAAGACTGTTTAAAACGAACTCCTGCAGTGCATGTTGGAAGTGTATCACGATGAAGTTCGCAAAGAAATAAAGCGTGCGGATTATGTTGCAATAATCGCGGGTGAAACCACTGATGTGTCTTGCGAATTTCAGTTGGTTATTGTTTTGCGATACATTGTTTATGGAACCCCCGTTGAAAGATTTTGGAATTTTGTTAATCCAGAAGGTCAGAATGCTCAGTCTATCTCGGAGTGTATTCTGAAAGAAATCGAACCCTTAATTGGAGATGACCGAGCAAAACTAATTGCTCAGAGTTACGATGGTGCAAACGTTATGAGTGGCGAGTCAAACGGAGTACAGAGATTAATAAAAGACAAATACTCAAATGCGCACTACATTCATTGCTATGCGCACCAGTTAAACCTTATAATGTCTACTGCGGCCTCAATTAATCGCAAAGCCCGCATCTTCTTTGCACATCTTTCAGGCATTTCTTCTTTCTTTTTAAATTGGCCACAAATATCGAAAGTGTTGCATAGCATAATTCAGAAAAGCTTACCCCGTGTGTCTCTCACAAGATGGAATTACCATTCGCGAGTAGTAAAGGTTATTTATGAAAACAGGAAGGAGCTTATTACTGTCATGGAAACAACTGAAACGAGTGAGAACATAAAATTACCCTCTACTATTAAAAAGCTGGTTCATACGAACAAAGACTGCAAGGTAGAGACTTCATTTTCTGGCTATCGTTTTTCTATAAGATAATGCCTCATGTGGACATACTTTTTAATCAATTTCAAAAGAAGTCATCTGAACCAACCAAGGTAAAACAAGACATTCATAACTTTGAAACAATAATGCAAAACATCAGAGATGATATTGACTCCATCATCAGTCAGGTTAGTTTTGAAAATGACGAAAAAATGCCTTACAAGAGAGCAAGGGTTGATGATAATAACAAAAAGCAAAATGCTTTGCAGGTGTGTGATGTCATCTTTTGTGAAATAAAATCACGTTTTCAGTTCACTGGGCACCTAATTGCAACCAACTTATTTGATGTAAGCCAGTTTGACAATTATGTAACACATTTCCCAGACAAATATCATGAAATTACGGACACTTATACATTTCTGGAGAAAAGAAAGTTGAAGGGAGAGCTTCAAGTGTTCTATGCTAGGCCTGAGTTGAGAGCAGTTTCCGGTGCGGTTCCGTTTCTTTCGCTGATTCTAGAGGATGAACTCTGTGCTACTTTTGAAGAGACTGTTAAAGTTTTGAAAAATTGCGTCTTGTGTGTGCGTGCGTGCGTGTGTGCTCGCTCGTATGTGTCTGTGAGTGTGAGACAAAGATTTCTCGAGCTTGTTTCGTTTGATTTCATTGCGAGAAAATTTATGGCTAAAGCAATAACAATAACTGTCTCTCTATCACGAAATCGTACACGAACGCTTCGTATCACATTCTCCATGAACTGTATTATCAAACTGTTACTGTACTCGTTACACCTGTGCGTAACAAGAGTACGAATGTAATAAATATCTATTTCCGTTTCCCTGTACGCTCTGTATGGTACAGTATATTATAAAATAGGTTGGATTATTGATAAGATTACCTAAATCGTTCGTAATTGGTGCACATATTTATATTTTAATAGCCCTTATTTATTTATGGCACCATCAATACAATACCTCACCGGCCGCCCCTGGCCATGCATATTTCAGAAAGTCGTTCCTTTTCAAAAGAGGGTTCTCCTTACCGTAGTAGGATGATTGAAATTTAGAATATTAGTCATACAGAGATGCAAATTTTGAATTCGGGAAATGCAAATTCATATAGTGATGAGGGTAAAATTCACTGCTGAGAAAAAGTTTCATATTAATGGTATTACAATGATCAAATAGAGGAGCATCCTTAGCGAGATGATTTAAACACTCCATTTGTGCACCGACTATGACGAAACGTGGTTTTTCAAGTTAAGTCGTGATTGCAATGTTCCATGTGAATACCTTAGTTTGAGGTACAGCAGGTTCAATATGAAGGTCCAAGGTTCGAAATGCAACCTGTAGAGGTTTATCCGATTTGACGACTTTAAGTTTATCAACTCGTTCAGAATCTGAGAGTCGGAGTACAGGCATCCTCTATTCGAGTCTAGTGAGGGGAATGGTTGTAGGATCGTTTCCAATTCTACAATTATTAGAATCCTTGGATCTAATGAGAATGAGTTCAAACTTGCTATTAAGATGGCTTCCTTGTGATCATCAGCGAAACCCAGCAACCGCGATAGCATTGAAGATACCATTGATGTATTCACGATGTCTACCGCAGTTCCTGGATAGATCCAACCTGCATTTAGTAACAGATTCGATTCCAGCTCATTCAGAGATGCATAGTTACGCATCGTTGATGAAATACCGCGATTCCTGATTCTGTCAATAGTAGTCCCATTCATAACTAGACGAATCTCATCGAATAGGAATGCCATAGCATTGTTACTCAATTTCGATTTTGAGACGCTGCCATCGGGTTTAGTGAGAGTTCCTTCAACTTCTACTAGGCAGCGTGAACAAATCTTCAGCTTGACATGGAATTCTAATTTCATCGTTTACATCAAGAGCTGAAGTGTTTTACGGCAGGAATACGTGTTCGTGCTGATCGTATAATCCAAGGCCGGAATCCCAGTCACATCCATAGAACTTTGAACCCTAGGCCAGTGAGAAATCTTCGATTAGACGTTGTGATTAGGTTGCGGGTCAATGATCGAGTGGAGTTCAATCTCGAGAAATGTTTTTAATATAGCATCGTCTCTTAAAACTTAAATGCATTACGACGTATGTGCAATCGTACAGTGATGGTTTCGTTTCTGAAATCTAACTTATCATCGTTCTGGTCTACTACTCTAATGTCGAGATGATCAGTGAGATTTATATCGATAATTGGTAGATATATAGAGGACTTGATGGCTCTTGCGAGATGTGATAACCTGAAGGTACCGATGGGAAGAATTCAACCAGAGAATGACCACTCTTACCATTGATGAAAGATCCGTGGCAAGACTGCACTCGATACGTATAATGCTGAGCTTGAATATGTTAACCAAGTCATTAGACTCAGCACGTTCGCCGGAACTCTCAATTTAGAGGTGAAACCGAGAAGAGAAGCGATCGACTAAGGTCGACTAAGGTCGATAATATAGGGGCATTTAATTTCTGATTTCATAGTATTGTTATTAGACGTAACATGATCTCATCACCGATGTCGCGAGCATCCTTGAGCAGGCGAGCGATATCATCCAATTCATAAGTACCCGGTGGAAACACTATACGTTCGACTTTACCACCGCGAACGTAATGGAACAGATTATTACTCTCATCCACATTAGCAATCGAGTCAAAGGTCTCTAAATTCAATAGAGCTATCGCGTAATGACCGTTGGGATCCAGATGTAGTGCTGGATTGAGAAATGTGGGGAATCTGGTATTACTTCCACTCACGGTGGCCATGTAACTCATTTTGATAAATTACGAAAGTAACCGAAGTTATTTTATAAGAGAACCGAAAGGGACAGTGACCACAAATCACGGAATCGAAAGCTTGAAATCTCCCCGTATTATATAGGAGCTTAACACCCGAAATATATGTTTCTATCTCTCTCGGTGGTCTCAGATCACCGAAACTCTCAAAGTAGTAGGCGGCTTTACCATTCTTGCGTACAGGAACCCTATGCGTGCCAGGATTATATGATGTAACCAGATTCACTACTATTCTCTCAGCGTATCGAGAACGTGGAAGTAGTTTATCTAGCATGTAGACACCTCTAAAATGTGGAATGTGTAGACGTCATGCATAAGAAGCTCTCTCGGTAGTACTCAGGAGGTTATCCGGGATAAATATAGGCCTCACCCCGAGTTGTTTGATAGAAGACACAATGCTTTACGCTTACATCTCTTGCGTCAAAGACCTTTATCCTGAGCTAAAGACTCCATACGCTCGTTGTGACGAGATAATTCGGCTAGTTGTTTTGCATCCGAATGTTTCTTATTCGCAGCTGTAACAATCTGAGCAGCACCTCCAGGTAAACCACCTGCTGCACACAGAGCAGCTAAAAGTGGTAGTTAAGGTAATAAACCAACTCTCTTGCTGCGACGTTTATGCATACCAGCGCTCACTGCCAATTTACCCTTCATAAGTGTAGTGATAAATCGAGCTGCAATTCATGCACACAAAGAAGCGTCAGCAGATTTTACTCGTCTCCAAGCTTTCTCTGCTAACACCTTATCGGATAGACGACGTGATTCTCTATCAGTACTTGCTGCGTAAGCTTTGTCGTGATCGTGACGCGCCGAGTCCAACCCATTCACCGGTAAGTCGCCTCTGTGCAATCGTTTATGTAGTTTTATTCCAGCACCACAGAAGCGATAACCCGGTAAATGTGCCTCAAACGGTAATGAATTACTCAAGCAATTAAGAATTCCCGAACCCTTGCGTGCACGTCTAGACTGCATGTCTCATTATGAAATAAAAAGCAAAACGTATGCTTTATAAGTATTAGTCGTGATATGTAAGTAGTAAAGCAAAAGTGTACACTACCCATACAGGTGTTAGACTTTGATGATAATGTTCGCAAAGGCCGACACGGGACGCTGTTTGCGAGTAATGTTAGAGGACTGATATGGGGTAGTTCAAATACTGGAAAAACTAATGTTCTACTCAACCTGCTTATTCACGAGAATGGTCTGGGATTAGAAAACCACTACATATATTCTAAATCGTTGCAACAAGCTAAATATCGGTATTTACTCAAGGTACTGAACACTATACCCGATATAGGCGTATTTACGTTCGACGATGGTGAAAAAGTAATTCAAACTTTGGAAGCTAGAGAAAATTTGATATTCGTATTTGACGATGTGATACATGAAAATCAGGGTGAGGTAGCCTCATAATACAGTATGGGTAGACATCGTAAGGTCGATACTATATATTTAGCTCAATCATATGCTAAGGTATCTAAACATTTAATTAGAGATCATGCAAATATGATTGTACTATTTAGACAGGATAATCTCAATTTAAAACATATATATATATATGAAGATTATGTAAATGCCGATATGTCCTATGCTGAATTTAAGGATATTGTCACCCAATTATTGGAAGACACGACCAACTAAAAGCTGAGTGGGGACAGGAGGCATTCAGGCCACGCCTACCAATTTATCTCTTGTCACTAACTGAGGGGATGGTTAGGAAGGTATCACGGGCTGTACTGTCTCTTTCCCCTCCCCCTGACGTCTGGAACAGTAGGGATGATGTTTCGAGGCGCGAAGCTTCCAGAAACAGCGATCATCCTATATAAGGGCTGCAGTGGGTGAGTCAGTTCAGTTCTTGGCGAACAGCCGTGAGGAGCGTCGTACTAGCGAACGGGCTGGAAGACTGCGTACGTGTATAAGAGCAGCTTTTAGCCAGCTCTAGAGAGAGTTGTACGTAATAGTGAGTGTGGAGTGGACCTGTGACTGACGAACTGGTGGATTGTAATTTTGTGCGCTACGTAATTCTATGTAACTGGCAAGTGTTCCAACTGTAATTCGTTTTTCTTTTTGTAATTTTACGTCCTGGAAATAAATTACATTTTCAGTTTGTGCCATTGGACTTTTAATTTCACGAACCCACAATGTCACAACTGGTGTCAGGAAGTGGGTAACGCCCATGGAATCGGCATTGGAAAAGATTTTGGAGAAGATGATGGAAATGAAAGCCGAACTAACCTCGGATATGAAGATGGCAAATGACAACTTCACCGAGAAAATGGAAAAGAAGTTGGAGAGGGCAAACAACTTGGCAACGACAATGACTGCAATGAAGGCTGAATTAACCAAAGAAATGAGAGCAGCGAATGACAGTCTGGCCACGGAAATGAAGGTGGCAAACGAGGTTCTCGCCGCCAAATTTGAGGAACAGTTGGCAGGCGTGAGGGATGACGTCGCGAAGCTGGGCAAGCGTATGGGCCAAGTAGACGAGCGCCTCAATGATTTAGAGGAAAAGGCCGACATTAACGCCAAGTCTCTGAACGCCATGGTGAAAGACGTCGAAGACCTTGTGAACCGCGTAAAGAACCTGGAGGAAAATGCCGACAGCGACAAAAAGTCCCTGAACGCCATGGTAGAAGACATCGTCGGCAGGAGGTTGAGGGACTTGAAGGCCAACGCGCCGGGACGCGACACAACATCGGTGTGCATCAAACCTCCAAAATATGACGGCGCGTCAACTTTCGAGATCTTCCGCCGCCAGTTCGACACGGTAGCAAGGGATAACAAGTGGTCACTGGAGGAAGAGGCCGCACAGCTAATAGCCAGCCTCCAGGGACGGGCCGCAGAAGTCCTAAACGCGGTCCAGACAGCGGCGGCTCCGAAGGATATCTGGGAAGCTCTGGAAAACCGTTTCGGAAACCACCGCTTAGCCGCAGCCTACCGCAGTCAGCTGAAGACAGGGTCGCAACAGCCAGGGGAGACGCTGCAGGAGTTCACCCTGGTGATTGAGCAGCTGGATAGCAAGGCCTTGGTTGACCTTCCACCAGAGTTCGTATCCTGGGAAGCCGACTGCGCCTTTGTCGACGGGGTACGAGACACCGAGATACGTCAGCGCCTAATGCTCGGCGATTACACAACTATCCACGAGGCGCTGACGGCAGCATTGAGGATGTAGGCGGCCAAAGTGACGGCTACCCCGACTTCGAGAAATAGAATTTTCCGCTACACCGGAGAGAGAAGACCAGCCGAGGGACGCCGGCGTAGACCTACTGGCCTGTGTTCGGGATGTGGACAGCTGGGACACCCGGAGAGAGACTGCCCACTCAAGGGAGAGCAGCCGGGAAACGAGTACGGGCCGCCGTGGCGAGGTGCACGTCGGCGCCATCACTAGCATCCCCTCGAGTGACACTGTGCGCCGTAAGCCGGCGGATGGATGACAGCCTCATCGCGGACGGTTGAGTGAGAGGAAGCCGTGCCGCGTGCTGTTGCACACCGGGGCAGCCGTGAGCGTCATCAGACCTGACATAGCCAACGGTTTGCCGTCGAGGAAACCAAGTCGACCATAACAGCTGATGAGGGCATCGGGCGACAACTTGCCTGTGGAGAAGGAAGCCCTGCTTAAGCTGACCTTGAAATGGAGTTTCGTGCGTCTGTGGGTGTTGGTCGCCAAGTTCGCTGAGGATGTGTTTCTGGGATTGGATGCCCTCAGGATCCACGAGGCGACGGTCGACGTCGGCAGCAAAGTCCTGCGGCTCAACGGAGAAGAGGTTATACTCCGTTAACCCGAAGAGCGCCATTGAATCTGCAGGGTCGCCTTGAACGAAGGCGTGGTTTTTCCCCGCGAGGAGCGAGGTGGAGGTGACGGCGTGACTGGAAGGCCAGAGAACCAGGAACATGATGCTGGACAAGAAGACGTCTCTACACGGACTATGTGTAGCCAGAGCATTGCTGCCGTGACGAGAGGAGGTACCTGTGAGACTGCTAAATCCAACGGACGCCAAACTCGACGTCCAGGCCGGGACGGAATTGGGAACGTGTGAGCTCGTAGTAAGCGTAACAGGAATCGACAAGACACAGCAGCCAGTGCCGACGCAACACCTGGGGCCCCGACTAGAATGCCTACTGGAGAGGGCGGCCAACCCCGTGGGCCAACAACCAGAGGGCGGCTCCGCAGAGCAGCTGGAGAAATTTGGACAACTGCTGATAAGATAATAGCGCGTCTTCAGCCAAGGTAGCAGTGACTACAGCCGCACGGACAAAGTTCTTCACCGCATACACAGCAAGGACGCCCGGCCTATTCGGCAACCACCTAGACGCGTTCCGCTGGTGAAGCAAGGGGTTGGACGAGACATGCTGGAAGACATGAGATCCAGGGGAATGATTGAAGAGTCTGACAGCCTTTGGTGTTCCCCTGTAGCCTTAGTGATGAAGAAGAACGGCGAGCTACGCTTCTGCGTGGACCATAGGGAGCTGAGCGCTGTCACCCAAGGACAGCTTCCCCTTACCCCGGATTGACGACACCCTGGACACGCTAGCTGGTACACAGTGGTTCTCGATCCTGGACCTGAAATCGGGCTACTGGCAGGTAGCTCTAGACCCAAGGGACAAGGAGAAGACCGCGTTCTGAACAGACCAAGGCCTCTGGCAGTTCACGGTTATGCCCTTTCGCGCCTGCAACGCACCAGCTACCTTCCAACGCCTCATGGAGTCAGTGATGAGAGGGCTGACTTACGGTGCCTGCCTGCTATACCCGGATGACATCATCATCGTCGGTAAGACTTTTGAAGACCATCTGGAGAATCTGAGTAAAGGCTACAGAGACTGCAGGCGACCAACTTAAAGCTGTGCGCGAAGAAGTGTCAGATCTTCCGCAAGGAAGTCAGCTACTTGGGCCACATATTCTTAGCAACGGGAGTGGTTACAGACCCGGAGAAGACACAGGCAATGAGAGATTGGCCTCTCTCAAAGGATAAGAAATAGTTGCGCAGTTTCTTGGGGCTGTGCAGTTATTACCGACGCTTCATAAGGGGGATCTACAACATCGCCAAGCCATTCACCCGCCTTACAGAAGAACATCAACCTTATGTTTGGACGGAGGACACCGAAGACGCTTTCTGGCGCCTGAAGAAGACACTGTGCAGTGCTCCTTTTCTAGGATTTCCACAAACAGGCGGCGCCTTCTTTGTAGAAGTCGACGCCAGCGACCACTGTATTGGAGGCGTGCTATCTCAAGTCCAGGACGGCCACGCTATCCAAGGCAGAGAAGAACTACTGCATCACCCGGCGAGAATAACTGGCAGTAGTAAAGACCTTGGAGCCATTCCACCTGAGGACTGACCACTCCACCGTAACCTGGCAATTGAGCTTTAAGAACCTGGAAGGCCATACAGCACGTTGGGTCCAGAGGCTGCAGGAGTACGACTTCACCTCGGAACATCGCAGAGGGAAGAGCCACGTTAACGCAGATGCTATGTACCGAAGACCCTGTCCAGAAGAGTGCGGCCGGTGCACAACAGTTAAAGAGAAGGAGCGTGCCGAAGGCCCGGCTGTGGCCATTGTATTTGTCACTTGGCGGCGAATATTCACGGCAGTGCCTGCGGATGGCTTGGATAGCGCAGGTCTGAGGAGGGAGCAGCTGGCAGACGCAGACTTGGGGCCACTCTTGAGGGAAGTGGACGCAAGAGCATGACCAACCTGGGAGGATATCGCACCGGAGAGCGCCACCTACAAGTCTTACTGGGTCCAATGGGTCTTGCAGAAGATCAGAGAGGGCGTGCTGTTCCATGAATGGGAATCACCTGATATGAAGACGCAGAGAGAACAGTTGGTACTTCCCTGGAGTAAGGTCTCGGAAGGATTGGAGGAAGTTCACGACGGTACTTAAGGAGGACACCTGGGAGTGAACCGAACGATTGACAAACTTCGGCAGCGCTACTACTAGCTGAGGCTGCGAGCAGACGCTGTGAGATAGTGCCTTCTATGTCATGTGGGCGCGGCGGATCGCGGCCCCCAGACTAGAAGCTGGGGTTGCATGCTGCAGTACAACGTCGGAGCGCCATTCAAACGGATCGCTGTCGACATAGCTGGACCATTCTCAGAGTCCGACCGAGGCAACAAGTACCTAATGGTGGTCATGCACAATTTCACCAAGTGGCCGCAGGTGTTAGCCATCCTGAACTAAGAGGAAAAGAAAATCACATACTGCCTCGTGGAGCAAGTTTTCTGCCGATTTGGGTTGCCGTTAGAGCTGCAGAGTAACCAGGGCACCAATTTTGAGTCCAACCTGATGAAGGAGGGACTACAAAGTTTTGGGGTGATCAAGAACCGCACAACGCTTCTACACCCCCAGTCGGATGACATGGTTGAAAGATACATCAAGATCTTAGAGGCACACCTGTGGGAGGTTGTCTCCAGCCATCAGCGAGACTGGGACATCAAGTTGCCACTGTCCCTGCTGAAATACCGCTCGTCAACACAGGACACCACGGGGATGACACCAGCCAGCTTAATATTCGACCGAGAATTACGCCCCTTTTGTGACCTAGTTTTTGGAAGCCCTCCGGAAGCGAAACAACCAGCGACCGAATATGTGGAGAACCTGGTGCACCAACTCCACGACATGCACGAGATGGCTTGCCAGAATATCCAGAAGGCAAGCGACCGCATGAAGTCCCGGTACGACAGGCAAGCCAACAGCCAAGGGTTCCAGCAAGGTGACCTGGTCTGGTTGTACCGCCCTACGCGGACCAAGGTACGCTGCCCCAAGCTTCAGCAGACATGGCAAGGAACGTACTGGGTGGTGAAGAGGATTAACGACGCGATCTACCGCATCCAGAAGGTTCCCCGAAGAAAGATGTTGGCGGTACACCTGGATCGCCTGGCGCGCTACGATATAGCTTTTCGGGACGACCAGCTTTGAGGAGGGAGCAATGTTACCCAATTGTCGGGAGGCACGACCAACTGACAGCTGAGTGGACAGGAGACATTCAGGTCTTGCGTACCTATTTATCTCTTTTCACTAACTGAGGGGATGGTTGGGAAGGTATCATGGGCACTGTACTGTCTCTATCACCTCCACCTGACGTCTGCAACATTCGGGATGATGTTTCGAGCCGTGTAGCTTCCAGATCATTGATCTTCCTATGTAAGAGCTGTAGAGGGCGAGTCAGTTCAGTTCTTGGCGAGCAGCCGAGAGGAGCGCCGTGCTAGAAAACGGAACGGAAGATTGCGTACGTGTATAAGATGAGCTTTTAGCTAACTCTAGAGAGAGTTTTGCGTAATAGTGAGTGTGGAGTGGACCTGTACCTGACGAACTGCTGGATTGTAATTTGGTGCGCTACGTAAGTCTATCTAATCGGCAAGTGTTCCAAGTGTAATTCGGTGGAAATAAAGAACATTTGGGTTTGTGCAATTGGACTTTTAATTTTACAAACCCACAAGTCAGAATATGTGTAAACATATATTGCAGAGTAACGATCCTTTGTTTTCATAATACCGGAATATCCATTGAGGGACGCTACCGACATGGATTTGATCTCTTTATCGGAATGAATAAATAGAATAATCGATCACTTAAGCAATGACTATCGATAGATTCGGATCTCGAACAGTCATACCCGCTAGGGGTGTGTTTAATCGATAAATCATAACTAGAGCTGGATAGGGAAACTATAGGTTTAAGAGAAAGCGGTTGTGCAATGTTCCTGACCCTGAAGAGTGCGAAGATGCGATGACTAAACCTTTTGTGGATACGCATACGGCTGACGTCGAGAATCGAATGCAGATCTTCAGCTAGCAGACCTCGTATCAACGTATGGGCGAGTTTTAAGCTATACTTAGGGCTCACATACAGAAGTCGCTCGACATCCAGTACAACAATTTAATGGATTACTTAAGTAAATATGCATTTAGACGAGATTCTGAAAATAATGTCATTCTTGATGGTGTAAGAATGAAAACACTATTGGAGGCGCTTCTCGACCACGGTGTTCCCATGAAAAAATATGTAGATGACAGGATGCCCATTCACGAATCTAATGAAACTCTATCGTTTCGAATGCAAAGATTAAAGGAGATAGCCAATCCAATAGATGATGCTAATGCAGTCACCATTAATTTTGTTAATCACTTGTTTATACAGAAAGAGAATGAACTGCAAACTGGTTTAACTTAGACTATAACAAACATTGCCAATACCATTTCAGATAAACAGAATGAACTGCAAAGATGTTTAACTGGAACGATTAGTAGGGCTAGCGAAACAATGATAACAGCTGTGGAAAAGGAAATGAAAGAATTAACCGCACGACAAGCCGAACTTGATAATAAACTAATCAGTATAAATAACGATATTCATATCATGAAAACAGGAATGAGAAACGTTGTAAACGCTGTTACAACAATTGACAGCTCAACTCATTATTGCATTGCAAACACGTCCGTTTCGTGGTCCCTCGTTAAGGTATTTGTTAACATCGGGACTGGAATACTATAAAGTTCTTGGAAATGGAACTTTACTTTCGTGTGCTATAGTTTCATCAGTACAACTGCATACTATAAACGGTACATTGTTTGCAATAAACGGTAGACTAGTTGAAAGATATACTGAAATCGTTAACACTGGAGATATGCTAACGTTTACGACACCCGCTGGACGTGCTAAAGATGGTAATATATTAAGTTTAGAACTGATAGGTTCATATAAATTAGCAGTGGCCGATTAATTATACATTCATTTCGATATGGATTCTGAAGCTATAAGACTTAAAGAATGCATTGCCCGTCATAGTAGGGCAATAAGAGAAAAGCTACGCTCACTCAAGGGAATGAAATTCAAAACGCAACGAGTCATGTCTGAAGATCTTGAACCTGTAACCGATCCGATGAAAATAATAGCGAAAGCATATACAGAGGATGATAATGATGATAATGATTAAGATGATGATGATAATGGTGATGAAAATAAGACGACGTGACTGACAGCGCTAACGGAGCTGATATGTATCTACACAACGTTCGAACTGCTAGTTCGAGTGAAATGTATACCACTTACGGCGTACGATACGAATATGGTGTATATAAACTAGGTAATAAAACCGTTGTGTTTATATCTAATGGCATTCAGATAGGAGGAGACACGTAGGAGCCAAGTACAGGATTGTATGAGTTATTATTTAAACGTTTACCTCGCAAATCATGGTATACCGAAGAGGATTTAGACGTGTATTCACAAATATCACAGAATACGCAATTTACAGACATGGATATTTGCGAGATGGTCGTTTGAGATCAAATCGAGGCTTCAAGTATCGTCATATCATTCGTCATGTTGGGAAAGTTCGAAATGGATTCGGTTTACGTTGGAAAGAACATATACCGCAGAGAAAATTACATTACGTTTATTGGAATGATGCTAATGAAATAATAAACAGATTAAGATTATTAGTTGCATCGAGGGATGCAGGTAATTTGAATCATCCATTCAAGACAGAAGAAATTATCAAAGAACTGAAAACATAAAAAATTATAGAATGATAAAGCGTCGCATTGCACCTGCCACAAACAATTTTCTAGGACGTAAGATCGTTAGCAAAGGAATGCATGATTTAGTACGAATAGATCTGATGGACATGTCTAATTATGCAAGCGAAAATATAAATTATAAGTATATTCTTCTTGCATGCAATTTCTATTCCAAGACGGCTTATGCACGACCATTACGTGATAAAAGTTTCATTAACAATTCAATTGCCATGCAGGATATATTGAATGAATTGGAATCGTTTCTGAAGGACGTTCAATCTGATAATGGAAAAGAGTTATACAATAAACATTTACGCGAACAAATGAATATAAATAATATTAATTATTATAGTGCATTCACTCACGTAAAGGCTGCAACAGTTCAACGTTTAATAAGAACGATCAAAATAAGACTGCATGAGGAATTTATTGTTCAAGGCTCATATAAATGCATAAAAATACTACCCGAATTATTCATACACATGTACCATAGAACAATTAGCATGAAGTCTAAAGATGTTCGTGATAATTCTCTTCTCCTCAGCGTGTAAAAATATGATAAAAGGTTACGTGAGAAGTGGAAGATGTTCAAGCTATTCCCGACCACCAGTTCGGATTTCGTCCTGGGCACTCGACTACCCAACAGCTGCTACGTGTGGTGGAGACAGCGGCCCTGGTTTTCCAGGAACGCGCCTTCACGGCAGTGGTATCTTTGGATGTCGAAACGGCCTTCTCCACGACATGGCATGCCGGTCTGATCTTCAAACTTATTCAACTGGGGCTACCTACACAGCTGATCAACATCCTACACAGCTTTCTCAGGCACAGATCATTTAAAGTCACAGTAGCGGGGAAAACATCTACACTGAGACCGATGAGAGACGGAGTCCCCGAAGGCTCTGTACTATCCCCCACACTATTTAGTGTTTTTATGGCAGATTTTCCAACTCAACCACAGGTCGAAATGGCAGAATATGCTGACGACGTGTTTTTGTTCTGCAAAAACAGACATATACTCAGAGCCTTCAACCCAATTCAGAGACACCTCCGTCTCACACAAGAATGGTGCAGGCGTTGGCGGATGTCCGTAAATCCGGACAAAAACCACGCCATTCTTTTTACGAAGCGCCACACCCCCACTGACAGCCCCAAATTCCACTTCAGGGGCCGAAGGATAGAGTGGACTAATTCCATCAAGTACCTGGGCGTTCATCTTGATAGAGGCCTAACTTTCCGCGGACACATCAGGGAACTATCGGCACGGGTGCAGCTGGCTATTGCCTCTCTGTACCCAATGCTGGGTTCGCGCTCGATGCCAGTCCGCTTAAAGCTACACCTCTTTCGAGCGCTGATAATCCCACTTATGTTGTACGCCTGTGAAATCTGGGGCACGGCTGCCGATAGCTGGATAGCATGCCTTCAGCGTGCACAGAATAGAGGACTCCGATCCATCTATTCTGTGGGCCGTTCTTTCCCCGTGAGGTTGCTTCACGAAGCTTCCCTTCTCCCATACGTGGAGGACGAAATTAGACGCCGGGCAACAAAATTTTACGATAAAATTCCTGCTCATAGAAGCGCCCTGATTCGGTCTCTAGGATACTACGACGCTGCGAGACGCCGCTTCAGGCATTACCGGGTACCCCGTATGGCTTGCTGGCATCCGAGGTAACAAAGGAGTTAATCCTCACAGCAGCACAAGCTAAATTCCAAAACTCCAAAAGAGCTGTTTGGCTACAAAATTTACCCCACTTTAGAATAGTAAAACACCAGGGTGTAAGCAAAAATGCGGTTTGGCATCCTGTACAAAATTAAAGAGGAGCAAAAACTACCTCAACAAATTTCCTCAACAAAAAATACCACATTATCCTGTAAATATCACAATTATCAACCTGCGGTCAGACCCAGAACCTGGGTGGGTACGCAGCAAAAGCCTTCTGGCTGTTAACAGCCTGTCATTATACGACTTGGACTTGGAAATCTAGATTTTTTCGTGTTGGTGACTATGTTAGGATTTCTAAGCACAAAGGAATTATGGAGAAATGTTATCTACCTAATTGGAGTGTTGAAGTCTATTGGATACTTTCAATGCAAATGACACATTCCATTGAGATACCTGATCGAGGATCTGGAAGGTAAACTAATTCAAGGTGCATTTTATGGATATGAGCTACAGAGAACTCAATATCCAGACATATATTTATTTTAAAGGGCTATCAGACGACATGGTGATCGGATTTTGGTGAAATGGTTAGGATTTCCTACCCATGAATAGATTAATGAGGTTCATATTGTATAAATGAAAACACAACTTAATAAGGATGATAATTTTAATGATGTTCTTTTATTCACCTTTATTCCTTATTTAAAAAAACATGAAAAAGATTTTTTTTAAATAACCTTCAAAATGTAATACATTTAACTTCATACACGATAATAACATTTAATCATTCATGATTATACTTGAGCTAACATTATTCGATAATAGAATGATAATTTGATTTTCTCCACAAAAGTGTGTGCTTTAAACACAACTCAATCAAGGATGATATTCTTAAACTTTAAATCCATGCATTTAAATTCATACATGATTACTGTTGTAAATAATAAAGGATGATAATTTCATTTCATCATGACTTTCAAAAGGTAAACATGATAATAACATTTTAATGTCTGATTACTGAATTCATTTATGATTATACTTGAAGTAACACTATTCGATAAAAAATAATAATTTGATTTCTCGACAAAATAGTGTGCTTTAAACACAGCTCCATAATGGATGATGTTCTGTTTATTCACATTGATTCCTAACGTAAAAAATGAAGTCCGTTATACACTATTACGTATCATAACTTATTTAACAACATCGATCCTCATACTAATATATTATCATGTGATTAGTATTAAGCTTTAAACCCATACATGATGAAAGTCAAAAATGCCTTCAAAATGTAATACATTTAAATTTATACATGCTTATAGTTGTAAACAATAAAGAATGATAATTTTATTTCATAACTTTCAAAAGGTAAACGTGATAATAACATTTTAATGTGTGATTAGTAAATTTATTCATGATTATACTTGAAGTAACATTATTCGATAAAAGAATAATAACTTGATTTCTCCACAAAATAGTGTGCTCAACTCAATAAAGGATGATACTCATTTCTGCTTCAAATCTGTTATACATTAACAATATTAATTCTCTTAGTAATATGTTATTATCATGTGATTAGTAATACATTTTAAATCCGTGTAATTATAGTTGAAAATATTACCAACTAATAGTTGAAACAATGTTTTATTCAAATTTTTCTATAGCATAATGTTCCCATGCTAACGTCGAAAATAGGTTATCGTGAATGTATCGTTTTGTATCGGTACAGTTTAAAGATATCTTTTTAGATTCAATGGTGTTAACGTCATATTTATGACTTCTGAAACATTTCTGCATGCTTCGTTTTATAGTATCAGGATGTGTAACACATGAAAGATATTGCTCAAAGTTTATGACTCTTGTCGAATCCTTTGTTACACATTTTGAATTTTTAATCAATTCATTATCATATCGATAACAATATAGTTTCCACTTCAATCCTGCGTACTCATTCATCACTCTGCCAGCTAGCTCATGCTTAAATATCCATGAGAGCATTCTCTAACGGAATTTCATATACATTATCAATTGACTAATTCGATGTATCGAATAAATGTATATTTCTTTTAATAAACCTGTATATATCGCTACTTGTTGTGAAGAGAAATGTATCTGTGTTCGTATAGTTTAAGGTAACATCTTTTAAATTTTTCTTCAGAATTTCATATTAGAAATCATACGTTTTATGTTTGGATAGTTCCAGAATTGCTTGTCCTAGGTATATAGGTTTATTCATCAATAGCTCATCTCTGAGCAATTCTGTACCTATTAAATTCTCATCAAAGATCCCATATCTTATATACGTTTATCGAGCGATTAATTTTTGCACCTGTTTCCAGCTGGTAGCTAAATGAAATGAATTGTAGCGTTTTACATTCGCTATAAATTTCCCGTAAACAATTATTCATTAACTTCCATAGATTCTGTACAAATTTTGTTTTATCATCAATTCGTTTACGAGCTTTGAGTTCAATATAAGGATTTATCCATTTACATTGCCTATAACTGATTACTCTTTGTATATGTGATACTTCAAACCAAGCTTAACGCATTGTTTGAAAAGTGAGATAATGTAATATGTATTTCTTTTTATCGTTCAAAGTTGTTGCCAACTTTTTGTACTTGTCATCTGGAGCAATTTCATTCAGTGCACCTAGTGGTAGATAGTTCTGCAAATCGTGAAGTTATTGAGGATAATTAAAATCTACCTCCGGCACGTATCATATTTCATATCGGAATCGTTCGAATATACATAAAATCTATTGACTTAATTTCATCATCTGTTAACCATATTACATCAGTATATGGTAAACAATTATTGGTCATTGAAAATGAATATAATGAATTACAGTCTATATACATTAAATAATTACTTGGTTGAGTGCTATCATAGCTATTCATATATTTGTTATTAGCTTTAGAATACCATTTGGATACCATACATATACCACCTCTGACACCACTTTCGAAAAAGTCAATCATAGTTTTATCTGTTAATAATTAAATCTGTACACCCGACGCTCTTAACATAGCATCATAAGCTAATCCGGGAACAGCATACAATTGACATGTATCCAATCCGTACATTCCGATACTTAATTCACGGAAGCGTTCAAACTTATTCGTTAATATTAACGTGTCACTCTTCTGATAAAAATTTGACTATTCATCCAGATTTTTAACGTTGAATTCATTCCATACAGTTCTAGCATGAATGTAATTCTCATCGGTCCCATTGTCAAAATGATCTTTAGCTGGTACACTGTCCCCATATAATTTTTCTATAGAATCCACATACCTGTACGGGAAGACCTTGACGTTTCATCAATCGTCTATGTAAGGGATTTATATATGTATTAGTGAAATGAAAATCATGAGTTTCTAACATGTCCGAAAGGTTATTAAGTTTTGAATGCAAAAAGCGATGGCTATCCAGAAATCTTTGATATATACTCTTTCCATTAGAATTCGCATATCTTTTGCTAAATTATATGTAATTTTCAGAAGTTTGTGCAATACAATTAATTGGCTCCGTATCATAACCTAATTTTTGACTACGAAATGTGCATCGTATATTAATATGCAATTAAAGAATATCGGTATGAATCCCGGCATTTTCCTGTTGAAATTACATTTATTATGAACTGCACCGATGTACTTTTCAGTCAAATAGCAGTGATAACGAACTTTTACGCATGTGTTAAGAAAATCACGCTTGCAAATGTGGCATTGTCCTGAATTTTGATAATCTGTTTCATCCACATATTTCATAATTATATCGACCTTATTACCATATATTAATGTTAACTCTAAGAAATTCTTCAATTGCATACGGACCCTCGAATGATTTGAAACGTGTTAAAGTTTCATCATAACTACAAACCATATGTAATGCAATAGCATACGCTTCAGGCTTATGTGTTATGTGAGTCCAGCTTTTATACGATGAATACTGACACGAATCTAACTTACGCAATACACATTTGATGTCTGCATTCACCACGAATGGAATATTAAGACATTTCGAGTATGCAATGTATTCTATGATGTCGTTTTCACCTGCTTTAGGCATTATGATATTCTGACGCATCATACAGCGTTTTTATGTCTTTAAACGTAATTCTGTCGTAAAATATGTATTATAAATATCATATACCCACTTTCGTCCTTTATGTTTCGATAGCTGCTTTCCTAGCAAAGGAATTCATTTAGTTATCCAGCAATGTCTTTTATACATCGGAAGATTACCTTGTTGTGATTTTAGCTCTCTTCCTTGATATAAGAGAATGAACGACTTATTTTCAACTCATATTGTTACTGAAATATGCAAATTCTGATTCTCGAAGTTTTCTACATCTTTCAATGATACGGGGAAAGTTATATTCTGTAAGTTAAATACTTAAATATGTCATACCTTTTTATAAGACTTGGGTCGGTTCTTGTTACGTTCTACAGGATATTTGGATGCTAATAAACAATTTGTAAAACAATAATTATCTGCATTTCGTATGTTAATAACAGCTCTCTTTCCATTTATAAAGTTTGGTAATTCAGTAAACATCCCAGCATTCAATGAATCGTATTGCGTTACATATATAGTTATTTTCTCAATACTGTACAGTGCTTTTGAGCTAGTGGGCGTTTCAAAATTATCCATATGATCTAGGATAGGTTGAGCAAGTTTATCTTCATACTACACCCATTTATCTGTTGACTGTAGTATTGACTCCAGTTTACTATTAAAATTAAATTTATGGATATTATCGCACTCTTGTGATATTATAACATAGTGACACGATAAATATGAACCAAGCTTAAGACATGATTTATCCATGTCTAATCGCTTATTAACTTCATGCAGTATTAACTTTTTACATACCGATAAATATATTGGAGGATCTAATATGTTAACGCAGTTACGAATCTCAAATGTATACACACGTTTGGAGAAAGCTCATTCTGTGTGAATTACCACTAGTCCATCAAGTTGCAACGTGTCACTACTTGTCATCTCTTGTGCACCTGAGGAGTGTCCAAGGGGGTTGCCCGTACTCGACATTTCTGGAACATGCGTTAAGATATTACAGCATATCTGTGAATCTACAACATTCGGATGTGAACATTGATTTACGTAGGTTCATGTACGTGAGATAGCAACTGAAGTTACGTAACTTATATATGCATAATAGTTTCAAACACTTTGCATAAAATCATATGAACAGAAATAACATGTACGAAACATAACTACAACATTCAGAGCAATGTAATGACGTAACTAACGTTCACGTGAAATAACGCAAATGAACATGTAACTTCTTACGTAACATGCAGACGTGTGAAAATTAACAATTTACGTAGCTTTTACGCTAGTTCTGTACATTATTTAGTAGAAATAAGTAACATACACGTAACTACAATATTAAGATACTACATAACTTTCTATACCTTACATAATACAGCATGCATATATGAAAATTAACATACAACCACAATATCACTTTCTATGAAAATTGATTGAATATGCTCACCATTTGATGTCATTACTGGCTGCTTAAAAAACTCAATTTATGTTGTTTGAAACCACTGTCCAGGATTTCCTCTCCGTGGCATTGCAGCAATCAGACACCTCTGATTTGGAGTTCTTTCCGCGATGCGGTCATGTGTTAATATCTTTCCGACAGAAAGAGTTGAAATTCTGGCGTTTCCTCGACCACCCGCTCGCCATATCTGGTCTTCACAGTTTTGGTGCATCGAATACAGTATTCTACAGTTTTATCCAGATCTCTTGGTTTTTTCATCGGTAGATGTGTACCACCTTCAGCTAACTGGTTTAGCTGCAACATTTCGTGGTATGAAACAAACATATAGAGATTAACGAATCAGTATTACTTCTACACTCTTCATAAATTAAACAAAGATTAGTAAACAATACACAGCTTTTATCTCTTACCTGTAGGATTCTTATTTTCGATAGTTTCGGCTGACTTCTTCCTTTCTGGAGTGAGCTTATTTATTGGAAGAAGCTGTCCCACTTCCAGTAGATCCATAATATATGCTATTACGTAGTTGCGTAATATACATGTATATACATGTTTAGAGTTTGAATTTAAAGTTTATTACAAATAACTTTATTATCATACTCTAGACTTACATAAGACTAGATTTTACAACCCACCATCTCTCCCCCCATTCATCCGAATTGCGCGCGCACGCTGATTGTGATTCGTTCCCTACATCTTGGAGGGGAATGTAGATTCACATTTCTTTATGTAGACATGCTTGTACAAAATATATTTTTTCAGAACATTTGATATTTTTACATTTGGTATTCTAACACATTCACAGTATCGTTTTATCACTGATACAAATTTATAGATTCGCACGTTTAATGTCCTAACGAATTCTATTTCTTTTTTTTTCATAGGATTATTTATACCCTTTTTCGATCGATGCAATAGTCAGCGTTTTCTGGATACCCCTGTGTATCGTCTGGGAGATTTCTCGGGTCTCATATAGAAAGCGAGGGTGACATTCGGTCAAACATTATTGCAGGCTGTCCTCATCTAGATATTTTTTCTTTCTTTTTCCTGCAGGTGAAAGGGATGTGTGTTAATACTTAACACAACGTTACTATAGATCCCCGTCTACTATCTTATCATAACTTGTATACGTATTTCATTTTTTACACGCTAAACTGATTGCATTAACCCCGATAACACACTTATACATCTAGATAGCTTTATATCTCTTGCCTTTTTACATATACATACTTCAATCAATTCATCTCGTATACTACCTACACAGTTTTTCTCAATGGTATATTCAACTTTTATCATTCTTACAGAAATGCATTTTCAATGGTATGATCCGCTTTACTTTTTCTCGCAGTGCTATGTTCAATCTTAGAGGACGTTCTTTTTATCAATCATCATCTTATACACACTTTCTGTTTCTCTCTCTCTCACTCACTGTTATGCTCCACTTTTATCGTGCTGAGAGGGAACGTTCATTTTGTATTCAACCTATCAGACATTATTGTTTTTTCTGCTATGCATCAATGTGGAACAACCTTTCAGACACATTTACATTATTATCTTTTTTTTCTTTTGCTTTACTTCGATTTGGGAAGATTCCTACCTTGACCTAACCTTCTCCCACCCATACGTACATTACTGCAGAATGGACACTGAATAGGCAACATCCCCTTACCAGATTATCTTAATACATTTATTTCATAAATATCTTTTAGTACAATATTCTTATGCATAATGATACTCTTATTGCATATGCAATAAAGATATTACATTTTATCATACTCTAAACGCAAAATGCATCGAACCCTAGACTCGGTATGCATACGTGAGAGTTTAAGCACACACTCAGTACCTCCCTCTCGTCTAGCATACCCCCTAACCAGGATCACGATATTCAAACGTGAGTGTTTCAGCACAGTCAGCATCGAATCATATGCATCATTCTCAATATACTTAGACTCTATTGCGCTTAAAGAAAAATATGGAATTTTATCAGTTAAACCCTCAAGACTCGATTTTCATACAGACATCTCACATCTTACACATATCTAAAATCGAATGTGTTTTACCATCCAGGATACGAACCCTAACATCATTCTTAACATTTCACAGAATCATTATCATGCATGAGAGCTCAAACACCCTCACTCTCACACACAAACACACACACACACACACACACACACACACACAAGCGTCTCGGCACGAAGATCCCCGAAACCCCCCGCCCCGGTTCCAAACAACACCCATCCACACACAAACACACACACAAATACAACGATCCTGGGGAATGGTCATACGCCAACGACCCAGACATTTGAAAATCGTCCATTCTCACAGATGAGGATTCTCAAGCACATGAAGATCCAAAATCACACGTTCAGTTATATACACGAGGATTCTAAATCATGTATATTGTGATGTTAAAACCCCTTTTCCATACTACTATTGTTAATTCTGTCTAATGGAGACAGCTTGAATTGACATATTTGTCTAAGATCCCATTCCTTTTCTTTCATGTATTTGAATGTGAGTTTCTATGTGAGTGAACACTTTAGACCCACTGTAAAAGGCATTCTGGAGCAGGAATCTTAGTCAAAAACGTGACAAGCAGGATCAAGAATGTGAAAGAGGATTGACGTTCTAGCTAACTAATGTAATTGAAGTAAGACTGTTAGTTAAATTAATTGTGTGAACATCCCTTTTCTTATAATACATTCTGAACTGTTGCATGTATTAGAAGTTTTCATAATACAAAAATCACTGTTCAAGCAAGTTGGAACTACCAGACGCCTATGTATCAGTTTAATAGCAACCCCCAATATGGCTCGCAGAATACGCCGAGGTAACCGCCCGAGGGTAAAGTTGATATTTGGTTGGTAATGTGTTGTAAATTATCCGGTAGCTCAAGATTTGCTTAAGAAAAATGTCGGCTAAATTTCCGAGTTCGATGAACCTCATTAGTTTGATATTGTTATTGTACCTGGTGCTTAGCACCATGATGTGGTAGTGAAGATGGTGTATATATTACACCAGGTCTCAGAGTATCGCTTTAAATATTTATTTCATTCAGCATCAGATATTCCCTATCCGGGTAGTAAAGGATGTTATTTACTGATATTTGTAAAATAAAAGTAATTTTATCTTTTTAATAGTTGTAGCGGTACTTAAACTTATACTTTATTTGTTCTCTCTTCTATGTCAAGACTTGCACATTTGCAGCTAATTCCCTTTAATATGAAGACGTGTAATGTGTTTAATATTTCTTGTAATAGGTGCCTCGAGCTATTAGAACCTGTCAGAGAGCAGGTATAACAGTACGCATGGTAACAGGTGACAACATTAACACAGCCCGAAGCATTGCTGTCAAATGTGGAATTGTGAAACCTAATGATGATTTTCTTATTTTGGAAGGAAAGGAGTTTAACAACAGAATTCGAGACGAGAGTGGAGAGGTAAACTACCTTTTGCTATGCTTTTGCCTCAAGAAGAGGAGAGGAGACTTAAGCATCGGTCCAGAAAAGAATAAATGCTACGGTTATGGATTGCATTTTCCAAGCCATCCCTCTGTGTTCATCTATCACACTGAGAAAACAGAACGCGTATTTGTTCTTTGCTAAATACTTTTATAGTGTTCCTAATTTAACAACAAAAAATTTATCTCCTCTCAGATTTTGAGTTCAACCATGAAAAACATTTACATTATTTGGTTCAAATATCCCCATTTGCTAAGTCTCCTCTTCCTCCTTCCCTCCCTCTTTCTGTTTCTCTTTCTTTCTTTCTTTCTTTCTTTCTTTCTTTCTTTCTTTCTTTCTTTCTTTCTTTCTTTCTTTCTTTCTTTCTTTCTTTCTTTCTTTCTTTCTTTCTTTCTTTCTTTCTTTCTTTCTTTCTTTCTTTCTTTCTTTCTTTCTTTCTTTCTTTCTTTCTTTCTTTCTTTCTTTCTTTCTTTCTTTCTTTCTTTCTTTCTTTCTTTCTTTCTTTCTTTCTTTCTTTCTTTCTTTCTTTCTTTCTTTCTTTCTTTCTTTCTTTCTTTCTTTCTTTCTTTCTTTCTTTCTTTCTTTCTTTCTTTCTTTCTTTCTTTCTTTCTTTCTTTCTTTCTTTCTTTCTTTCTTTCTTTCTTTCTTTCTTTCTTTCTTTCTTTCTTTCTTTCTTTCTTTCTTTCTTTCTTTCTTTCTTTCTTTCTTTCTTTCTTTCTTTCTTTCTTTCTTTCTTTCTTTCTTTCTCTTTTATATATTGTAAATGATTTTGCAAATATGAAGCTAATGCTGTTAAAAAGTAAATCTCTCAATTTACCACGAGTTATTAAAACTATTGCATGAAGGGAAAACTATATAAGAATGCAATTTTAGCTTCATTTTCTTCTTAAGGATTGCGATGACGTACAATAAAGACATTTTTGTTACTTTTAATAACAGAGAATTTAACCAGTATATCACTTAGTAAACTCAGTAAATGAGGGCAAAACTGCTCTTAAAATATATTCCATGAAAACGCATGTAGTAAGAGAAGTAAGTTTTAAAAATTCTGACTGGAGAGCTATTAATTCTACGACAAATTGCTGTTCGCAATCTTACATACAAAATAAGTAAATACGATTTTAAATGTTAACAAAAAGTCATATTTTAGAAATTCTCATGCGTAAATTAGCGTACTCTTGCACTGAGTGCATATAGTCTTCACCAGTTCCTTGCAATGCTTCCTTATTTGTTTCATCCAAATATAGTTCGTCAATTTCTGCTATAGAACTTTTGTCTTGTTTTAACAGGCGACCTCTATGCACATTCACGTTACATGTTGTGGCATGAGTTCATGATTTTGTGCAAAATTTGTTTATTCACGTACTTCTTTAAACAGTAATTCCTTAAACAAGTTGTACATTTTGCAACGGAAATACGTACATGGAAATGTGATGATAGAAATGATGTAGAATGATGTTCTCGAAGCTCTGCTTTGCGGCGACCATATGTAACGGAAATGTTGCACAACTGTAGTGGATGTGGGAATACTGCGATTCTGCGACAAACGATGCTGTTGCTGAGTCCTGTCCTTGGGGATGGTGTCGATGTTTCAGGTCTCGCAGTCGGTTTAATCTGAAGTTTTGCTCAGATCCGGCGTCTGAGCGAAGTATATTTCGGATTTGTTTAGTAGGCTGAAAACAGTAGCGATGTTATGGCATAGGAGTAATTTGCCAATGCGGTCAGTGACATACTTCGAAACGTACTTCGGTCAGCCAAGGATTCCAGGGACCCACTATTAGCAGCAGGAGTTTAAAGAATACCGTGTTCATGCAGCAAAGTTTACATTGGACCACACAGAGAAGCACAAAAACTCGTATCAATAAACATAAAACAATTGTCGCTTCGGCCAGACGGAGAAGTCCACAATAGCAGAGCACGCAATTCATGAAACAGGGGAGCACATCATTCAATTTGATAATACGGAAATATCAGCTTCAACTTCACACTAACATTCTCGTCTATACCGTGAAACCATTGAAATATACAAACATAAAAGTAACATGAATCTTAAAGAAGAAGGCCCAAAACTAAACAGAAGCAGAAGAATCAGGTCACTTAGGTCAAGCTGACTAGGGGTGTTTTCGCCACAGCACCTAGCCGCTTAGTTCGACTTTATCTGGGCGGTAATAGAAGAATGTTGTTTCCCTCAAACGTTTGTGTGTGGGCATAGGTTTCTCTGATCTGTTGGGTTTAAACAGCCCAGGCTGTCGCCTGCGGTATGTATTCCCAAGGCTTCCTTCACCTGGTTTCCCCGCTTGAAGGAGGTCAGAGTGCAGGCAGCACGATCAGAGGGGGTAGGAAACTGTGTGAAGGGTAGAGATTCAAGACCCATTTCTGGACCAGAGTTTTTGAAAATATGGAGAGAAATACTCATAGGCTAATAGCCCATGGCATCCTTCGGGAGCCTATATCTCCTCCTGCTGCAAGAAGCTCTGTGGTCGTACCGACCCAGAGAGCTTACCAGATGATTGGGATGGGCAGAAATTTAGTTGTGTAGGGTTCGAGATCTCTCTCTTACCATATTTACTATATATGGCTTTTGGGAATATTGATAGAGGATATGAGATTGAAATCTGCACCCAGGATCATAGATCATTCTTAATTCCCGGTTCTGCACGTACTGCAGTCTGCGGACGTTGTTTGGAGCCGCCAATCCCCTGATATCGCACCCGTACAAAATCATAGATGGAATAATCGCCCGATACAGGCGCAGTTTAAGGTGTGTGCGCATTATTGTTTTGAAGATGGGGAATAATTGCCTGGTTGCAGCATGTCCAAGTCTGGTCTTGGCCCTGACGTGGGGGGTGAAGTTTAGCCCGCGATCATGCAGGACACCCAGGTATTTGGCTGAGGTAGTCCATGGGATTTGCCTCTGCCACAGCCTCAGTGATCCCATTGCTCGCCAGCTTCGAACCTTCGCCAGTGGAAGAGCGGAGCGCTTCCCTGCAATAATTGCCATCCTCCACTTCTCACTCCACTGGCCGATCGCTCAGAGCTGGCGTTGCATTGGCGGAAAGCAGAACTTGACGTTTTTACTAAGTGCCATTATGAGATCATCGTCCGCGCACTAGCACGTAACTGTGTGTGGTTCTGTGAGAAAGTCAGGGATGTAGGCCGCGAAGAGCAGCGGTGATAGAACACTACCCTTCGGGACTCCCGAGGAAATGGGTCTGGCCCTGGAAAGCTTTCCTTCCCCTCTCACCCTGAACATGCGATCCTTGAGGAAACAGCTGATCAGCGTGAGATAGGGAGGAGGGATGTTAACTTCCTTGAGCTTGTACAGAAGACCCTGATGCCAAGTGGTCGCAAAGGCCTTTTCCACGTCCAAAAGCACCGCGATAGTTTTTAGGCTCTCCTGGAAACCCACGGTTACCCTCTCAATCAGTCGTAGCAACTGCAAGGTCGTGGAGTGTCCCGCCGAAAACCAATCTGGTGATCCGGGAGGATTTGCCTGTCCTCAAAAAGAGGTATCAGGCGAGCTAGGAGCAGCCATCGAATATTTTCGAGACGACTGGGAGAATGCTGATGGATCGCTAAGTACAGGGAAAGATCGGCTCCTTGCCGGGTTTCAAGAATCACACTACCCTTGCCTCCTTCCAGAAGATCGGGGAGTGGTGCAGGTAGAAGCAAGCACTGAACATCCTCGTGAAATGGTTTATGGCCCGCTTGGGAAGGTGTTGGAATATGATCGCAGTGACGCCTTCATGTCCAGCGGATTTATTTGGTTTTAGGTTTTGATTTCGGAAGCCACCAGTTTAGGGGTGACTCTAGGGACATGGATCTTCGCGTGACGCGGTAGTAGATCCTGGTAGAGGAATTCCACCTCATCTTCCACACTTTCAGTAAAGTCTTCGTCTTGGGGGTCTTCTCTGGGTTCGAATTGACACCCCAGATAGTCTCCAAACACTGTGGTTTTCTCGTTGGGCTCAAAGGTGAGCCTCCCCTGAGTGCCATGCAGGGGATGCTGGTACTAAGTTTTGTCTTTTGGTAGAGATTTAATTATTCGCCATGGTTTATTTTCTTGCAGATTGATGTTCTGCATAGTATCTTACCAGTTAGCTGTGAGCTCGGAGCAGTCTTCTTGCCAGGGACTTTAACCGCTGATAGACTGAGCCTATCCTGGGATGGCGGAAACGTGGCCACAGCTTCCGTACGGTAGCTTTGGCTTTTAACAACTGCCGAATCTCGTTGGGAATGATTCTAGGATAAGGCTTGTTGGTTGGGATACGGCAAGTGTGTGCTCTTACGATTTGAGGGATTTTTTGGGACAAACGTGTCACTGCCACCTCCAGCGCCTCAATGTCATTGATGCGTGGAAGTGGGTCGAACGTTTGGTTAAGGGTTTGGTTGGGTTCATCCAAGTGGACCTCAAATTCCCAGTCTTGGTATATCAGTGCAGGTGCATTGATATCGGTGTCGACTATGACAGGGTCATGGTCGGAGTTCACCGCCTTGGCTACCGAGATATCCAGCTGGAATGGGATGTTTTTGGTGTTCTTAATGTCTAAAATATCCGGTCTGCCGAGAGTCAGATGACATTTCGGAACTCTGGGTCCGTGCGTGATCAGACTTGGGTCTCCGCTTATATGGCGGTAAAGCCCGCGTCCTCTTTGGTTATTATTGTGGTTACTCCAGAGCCCATGTTTCGTGTTGAGGTCTCCTGGAATGCAAATCACAAGGTGTGAGATCTCGATTCCTCCACAACAAAGTTTCTGCGCATCCCAATCAGCTGGTAAGCTTTGTGGTTCGGTACGACCAGAGAGCTCTTCGTAGGAGAAGATGCAGACTCCTGAAGGACGTCATGGGCTATTAGCCTATGAGTATTTCTCTCTATCTTTTCAAAAACTCTGGTCCAGAAATGGGTCTGGAATCTCTACCCTTCACACTGTTTCCTACCCGCGCTGATCGTGCTGCCTGCACCCTGACCTCCTTCAAGCGTGGTTACCAGGTAAAGGCAGCCCTTTGAATACATACCGGAGGCGGCAGCCTGAGCGGCTTAAACCCAGCAGATCAGAGAAACCTACGAAAAGACTCAAACGCTTGAGACAAACAACATTCTTCTATACCGCCCAGATAACGTTTCACTAAGCGGCTAGGAGCTGTGGCGAAAACACCCCCACTCAGGTTAACCTGCGTGAACTGGTTCTTCTGCTTGTCTGCTGCTGGTGGTGTAGTCTGCCTCATAGAAGCGATGGTCAGCTGCTTCATAGGCTGCTATCAGCAGAGAGTCTAGGCCTCCGATGGTAAGTCGTATGGCGCAGGCCTCATCGTGCTGCAGCGCAGGAGGAGGAAAGGGTGTGTGCGTGATGATATTTTTGATAAAATAGCTGTTCCGCCCTCCCTGTCGGCCGATTCTATCAGACAGGTGGGTGACGAAATTAGGCTACGAAAAATCAGCACCAGCTTGAAGATGTGTTTCGCAAACCATTAGAATGTCAACCCGTAGAATTGTACAAACTCGAGCACGCTAGAATACTTTGCCCCTATCCGTTTCGCATTCCAGAATGCGATTTGCAGCGGTATCCGGCAAGTCTGGGGGCCATTACAGTTCGGTACAGGGGAAAATTCCACAAGTGTTTTGTGGAAGACAGCATATTCTTCCAGGGAGTTACACCGCCGGTCATTCATTACCCGCCTGCACTCTCTCAGTGTGGGAAGGATCCTGTGGAGGAGATCGCCGAACCACAGAGATAGCTCTCTGAATTCGTCGACGTCTCTCTCTGATATAGCTGTCACCGTAGTTAGGAGTAGTGAAAGAGGTACCGCAACTTCAACAGGCGCTGGGTTGGCTTGCGGAGATACAGTATCCGCCTCCTTGGGCGGGACTTGCTGCTGCTTCTGCGGTGACGCAACAGTCGGCTTTGTTGCCTGCTGCTTCTGCTGCTCCTGTGGTGGAACAGTAGGTTTTTGTGCCTTATTCCTGTTCTTTTTGTTTCTCCTGGGTCTCTGTGGCTCTGACTGACTAGTCTCTGTAACATTTGTAGATGTAATAGCGGTAGATATCTGCGTTTCTTTCATTATTGGGGCGGTTACAGTTTGCTTTGCCCGCTCCAAGGATTGTTCCACCCTAGTTAGGGCTGCCGCAAAAGATACGCCATGTCAGACAGTTGCCTTCCCGACAATTGTTTTGCGGCGGCTCTCTATGATTCTCTGCATCGTCAAGCAGCCCTTTTAGATGCTTACATGGTCTTGCTGGCAGTTGGCGCATCTTCGCTCTTCCGGGGCTTTATCGCAGTCCCTCAGAAGATGAGGCGCAGCACAACGCAGGCTTACTTGCTTTCGCTCGCACGCCGCGCTGGAGTGGTGAAACCACATACATCTGAGACACTGGACAGGTCCACTTTGGCCATAGAATCCCTCGACCCTAACCACCGTATGGAAGATCACCCGGACGAAGTCGATAGGTTGCACTGACTCTCCAGCGAACTTATCCACATTGATTAAGAAGAGAGGCATGGGAACTATCACAGACCCTTCCTCCGTTGGTATAGGTTTTTTGAGTTGTGCTACGAAATTTATATTGATTCCGTGCTCCTCTAGCACTGCGGCCTTCACGTTTTCAGGTGGGCACTTTAATTCAAGACCCCTTATGACCCTTCTTTCAACGTTAGGACGCTGAGGAGAGTAGGAGTAAAAGGGATCTCCAGTCCCCTTAGCACCGCTTTAGCAGTCTCAAAATCTGGAAGGCTGAAGGTTTGTATATATATTTTTCGATTTTTCCGCTTTACCTCGAAGTCCTTCATTCTGGTGGCCAGGTTACGCATAACTACCGTGCGATGTTTGAAGATGTCCACCATTATTGGCGGCATCATGGGCCCCTTTTGGGCAGGGGTTGTTTTTCCTCAAGTGCAGGCGGATGTGGCTGTCCCATGTTTTTGGAACTGGAATAAGATCTCTTCCACCCTTAACGACAGTGAAGTCGTCAAGGTCGGACTCTTCCTCTGACTCAGGCAGAGGTGGATAGGACGAAGGATCCATGGAAGCTGGTGGCGTTGGTGTTAAGGGTCTTTGATGGGCCACAGCCTTCCTCTTTAGGCTTTTTTCCTTGCTAGCATTTCCCCTAGGGAGAGGATGAGTACTAGTTGAGGGTTTTTGCCGTCTTGGTTGGTCAGGGTCGGCACAAGTTGCCCTCCGGCTGTCCGCAGCGTACCGGACCTCCCTAGGGACCTCCCTGGGGTAGGCGCCTCAACGAGTCATATAGACCTTGGGTTCAAAACTTGGGTTCTAACTCTAGGGTATGGTCTTGCGGACCTGTTGTGTCATGGTCTGTATGTCTATTGTCCTGAGTCAGGAAAGACAGATATATTAGAAGAATAGTAAGAAGTAAGGCTCAAGTCTTCGGCTCACACTCTGGTGTCTGAGCGGCGTAGCTATCAGGGGGTGCAAGGCCACTGCTTCCCGCTATTGGATGTGGAAAAGTGCTGCCAAGAAGAACCCGGTGGTCCTCTTTGCTGTATCGCACGATGCTTGCTGCTTTTAGCGGTGCTCGCCGCAGGCTAGGAAGGCTGTCCAGTTGTCGCCAGTCCAAGGTGTGGCAGACAAAAGCCCTAAAACTAAACAAGATATGGACAACAACGTTAACAAAAGCTAAAACCTAGGATTCCACCCGCTCCAATCAGACGTCAGCAGGACGAAGCACCGCCCATTGTCAGATCAGCCCACCACCAACCCGATCCAAACACAGGCAGCTCTCCGACCAGCTCCTGGTACATATACTGTCACCCAAAGAGCAAAATGCACGATTTTTACGATAAAATTCCTGCTCATAGAAGCGCCCTGGTTCGGTCTCTAGGAGACTACGACGCTGCGAGACGCCGCTTCAGGCGTTACCGGGTACCCCATATGGCTGGCGGGCATCCGAGGTATCAAAGGAGTTAATCCTTACAGCAGCACAAGCTAAATTCCAAAACTCCAAAAGAGCTGTTTGGCTACAAAATTTACCCCACTTTAGAAAAACAAAACACCAGGGTGTAAACAAAAAAGCGGTTTGGCATCCTGTACAAAATTTAAAGAGGAGCAAAAAGCTACCTCAACAAATTTCCTCAACAAAAAATACCACATCATCCTGTAAATATCACAATTATCAACCTGCGGTCAGACCCAAAACCTGGGTGGGTACGCAGCAAAAACCTTCTGGCTGTTAACAGCCTGTCAGTATACGACTTGGACTTGGACAAAAAGCACAGTTGCTCAAGTCGAGCCTGAGACTTCGTAGAAGCAACACCTACGGACTTCGAGCTTCGAGCTTCGTGAAGAGCCTAACTAGCCTCCTGGAGGCGAGAAGAAGGCTCCTGAACCTGCCAGAGCTTCAATTTCTTAACAAAGTGATTGGGTAGAACAGTAAGGCCGCAGCCAACAGTCCTTGTGACTGGTTTTTCGGCGCCCTTTAGGGGTTGGTCCGCTACTGTTCGTGCTTCTCAGCGTCCTAGACTTGTTCTTTCATATTCTTATTCTTCTTTCCTCTTATCACGCATCAGTATCACGCAAAAAGGGGCCACAGCACCCCTTTTTGTTTACTTCACCACACTCTGTCCTCATAGGTCGCTCCATTGCCCTCCCTAAACCTCATTGGTCACTCCATTGCTCTCCCTGACTGGCCTTCATTTTGACAGTCCCGATTGGTCAAATGTTAAATACTGAACATGCCGCCCACCAAATCATCAAATGTAGCCACCATGCAACAAAAACCCCGCCGTGAAAGTGACATCACGCCTCCCACTGAGAAAGTGGACCCCACCATCCACTACTACATCAAAGGCGGCGACCAACGCACCTTCATGGGAAAGGAGCTGATATAAAATCCGTCGCAACCACTAGCCAGCGACATACATGCTCTCCTCCTGCAAGAACTAAATGCCAGAAATCTCTACCTAAACAAAGCAGATGAGCTTGTAATTTCAACTGCTGGAACCAGCGAAGCCATCACCATCTCTGAATTTCAGGTGTATATGGCACACTGCGCTCGTGTGGCCGCCATCACTGAAATGTTGTGCAAACATTTACACGCTAACAATACAGCAGCTTGGCACAGTTTCAAAACGTTCTGCAAGATCTTCAGAACAAACCCCATCCACCAGCGCCACCATCACCTCAAACACCTATGCTGTTCTGTCCCCAGAGAAGCCCCTAGAATCCCATACTACGGGAGCTCAAACTAAGCGACGGAAATGCAGCAGCCCCATCCCACCAGCTGATGCTGAAATGGAAGATGATTCTACTGTTCCTGCTACTGCACAACAAGCACTGCCCTCAGCACCTCGAGGACGTCGACCCACTCCCATCTTCCTGCGCAACCCTGCTGATGCCATTAAAGTGCTCTGCACTAGTAAAGAGGCAACCTTTGAAATAAAAATTCTGCGTGGCACGGTCGCCCTCCTACCTGCCACGGCTAATGACCACCGCAACCTCCCCAAGCACCTGGAGGAGCACAAAATCGAAGGTGTCACTACCCTCCTGCCAGAAGAACGATACCTACACGTCACCGTGAAGGATGTTCCCGCCTTTGTTACGGCTGAAGAGGTACAATCCCACCTCTCCAGTAAGGGTTACTCAGTGACACGTGTTGCCCAGCTAACCACCAGAGGCCCAAACCCTCAACCGCTGCCACACTTCAGGGTAGCCTTACAAAAATCTGACAACGCCAGAGACATATACAAAGAGATACGGATGTTTCACGCCACAGTGCGGGTATAGCCCTACCGCCCGCCACCACGCCCGCAGCAGAGCACGAATTGCCAGCAATTCACACACAATGCTGCTGGCTGTTTACTTCAACCTGTTTGTACCTTCTGCGGTACCTCTGGCCACAAACGTGCCAACTGTACATAGCTGGGTATCCCTGGAGCTAAACCGTGCTGCTACAACTGTGGAGATGCCCACTCTTGTTGTGCCAAATGCCGGGTGTGGCAGGAGGCCAGACTGGAGCTTCTCACCTCCAAGAATGGGCGGATGTCCAAATACAATGCCCGACCCAGAGTGCCACACAATGCAGATTTACCACGAGAGGCATTCACCGGAGCAAGCTATCCCGGACTTCCAGCAAGACAGCCCATCAAATACCCCAGTTATGCAGCGGCTGTCACCAACACACTAGTTAACGAGCATCCCTCTGCTACTGCTGCCACCACTAAACAGAACCCCAAACCAACACCATTGGTTCCATTCTCTGATCAGGTGACAACACCTCAAAATGCTGTTCGACAGGTCTCCTCGTCCAAAACCAGACAACAGCAACAACCTCTACCACAACGACAACACAAACTAGTCATCAAAATCATTCCAAACGCCTACCCCATCAGCAAACCTCAGCACAGCCTACAGCTGAACCCAGTGCTGCCCAACCACTATCCACCATCCCCAGTGAGACTTTCCTTGCTACCATGCAGCACATTCCAATTGCCCTGCAGCCTGCCTTTGCGTCCTACTTAGCGGAATCTATCCGCTCCCGTAAAAGCAACATCCACCCATACACCACGCTTGTACATGTCGTCCTAAACTTCATGCTCTATCATGGCTGCTAATTCTAACTTTGCTACAAACTAGCTCTTTCTAAAAATCTGCAGCTGGAATGCCAATGGTCTGCGACGCAAATTAGCGGAGCTTTCCAACTTTGTTGCCGTCAAAGGTGTTCACATCCTTCTAGTGCAGGAGACACATCTAACACCTTCCATCAAAGCCCGCATTCCAGGCATGGTATGCTATCGCTCCGATAGGGCAGACGGCTATTATGGCACTGCCATCTACGTGAGTCGCAATCTACGGCATCACACGCTTCACATTACTCCAGCTTCACCATTGGAAGCAACTGGTATTGAGATCGAGACCAACAAGGGTCCCCTTCGGCTTTTTCCGTTTACATCCCCCCCGGACACCCGCTGCCTCCAAATACCCTCGATTGCCTCTTCACATCTCAACAGGCCACTATAGCCATGGGAGACTTCAATGCCAAGAGTCCGGCTTGGAACTCTACCACTCTCAATCCCCGTGGCGCTCTTCTTGAGCGCTACATACAAAACAATAACTTATCTGTCCTTTCTTCTTCCTCGCCCACCATCCATCATGGTGACCGCCACCCACAAGATTGGCTTGACATAGCCATCCTCAAGCACATCTGACACCAACCCTATCTCTATTCCTTACCGGAGTTATCATCTGATCACTACCCACTACTACTGCTCTTCCAATCTCGTCCCACTCTCAAGGCGAAACGCCTCTTTCCCAACCCTCGCCGCACCAACTGGCAATCATACAAACAGCATATGGAAATCCTACCAACACTTCTAGCTCCCTGTGCCACTAAGGAAGAGGCAGACGCTCTAATCTGCCGGATAACATCAACTATTTCTATGGCAATTAAGCAGTCGGCACCCTCTGCTCGTTCACACACGCAAACTGCTCGCATGCTTCCCAAGCACCTTCGGGAGCTCATAGCTGCGAAGAATACGGTCAGACGGAGAGCACAACACACTGGCTCCCCCACGGATAGACGGACTTACAACCAACTCTGCCACCGTCATGGACCCATCCTCGCCCAATCAATCCGAGAGAAAGTGGAGCTAATGGGAACTTTTCTCGAAACCACCTTCCATCCTGCCGCTACCTGCAACCAGGACCACGTGCAGAAAATAACAGCTGAAGTCTCCCACTTCCTCTCTAGACCATACGACACCACTGGCATTCCTCAAACCCCTTTAACGGAGATTACATCACTTCTCTCCTCTGTGCCACCATATAAAGCCTTAGGATACGACAATATTCCGTATGCCGCACTCAAAGCTCTCCCTAACAACTGGTTGGAGCTTCTAGTCCATCTCTTTAATGAGCTACTCAGACTGGCATACTTCCCCAGAGCCTGGAGACATGCGAAAATCATCACCCTCCCTAAACCCGGCAAAGACACCTCCACGCCGGAAGGACATCGTCCCATCAGCCTTCTGCCGACAATGAGCAAGCTCTTCGAGAAGGTTATTCAAGCACTGCTGCAACAAGCCCTCTAAGCGCCAGGAGCAATTTGGCTTTCGTCAGCAACATTCCACGGTACATCAACTTCTTCGTCTGGTCGACGAAATCATCAAAGGTTTCAACAACAGGCACTTTGTTGTTGCCTTACTCCTCGACCTCACACGCGCCTTCGATTCTGTCTGGCACGAAGGCCTCCTTCACCGCACTAATTCACTATAATTTCCCACCATGTATCATCCATCTCATCCACTCCTGTCTTCAAAAACGCACCTTCAGCGTCACCAAAGAAGATATTTCATCCGCCTCCCACCCTATTCGTGCAGGAGTCCCCCAAGGGAGTGTCCCTAGCCCCCTGCTCTTCCTCATCTTCATCAACACCTTGCCCTCCTATCAAGGCTGTAAGTTGTACCAGTTTGCTGACGATACTGCCATAACCACCGCATCCACACGACACCAAGTTGCTGTAAATCGACTTCAAATCTATGCAGACAACCTCACAACCTGGTTTAATACATGGCGCCTCACTGTGAACCCAACCAAGTCACAGGTAGTCACCTTTACAAGGCGCACGGAGGCTGATGTCCCAGAGCTTCGCATTTCTAGTGGGTCTGTTCACTGGTCCACCATAGTCAAATATCTTGGAGTCACACTGAACCAGAAGCTCACCTGGAAGGCCCACATCGGCAACGTATACAGCAAGGGTGCACGCAAGATGGCACTTCTCTACCCCTTATGTCACCGAAACTCTGCCATGTCACTTTCTAACAAACTACTTCTCTATAAACAAGTCCTCCGTCCTGTTCTCACCTATGCCTGCCCAGTGTGGGCCACTGCTGCAACATCCCTAACATCAATATTCACCGTGACCTTTCCTTTCCACTCCTCACCGACTACATGCTCTCCCTTTCACAAAAATTCTTTGACTCTCTTCCACACAATTTCAACGCCTTCATCCGCTGCCTCGGGGAGTACGATATTGACCCCGGCGAGCATTACAGGCATCCGAGGCTTCTCCTACATCGACCCTAATATCATCATCCATTGAAAACAAAATATATTCTCATCATCTCTTTAACTTATTCATCATCTCTCTAATTTCTTCTATTCAACATCTCACTCTAACCAACTCCCCAAAGCAATTAAAGCATAACCTCCCTACCACAATGCCACCGTCTACCACCGTCTTTACTTCAAACCTCATCTTTCAACCAGTAAAGGACCTAGTCCTGGAATGGTATCTATCGGAAGGTCCCACCACCTTTGGTGGGATCCCCTTCCAACGACAATTTCGCTCGTCTCAAAAAGCACAGTTGCTGTTGGTAATTCCGCCAGGACACTTCGATCGCACTGCTACTGAAGATGTCTTCCGCAGCCACAGATGAAACGTCTGGGAAGATGAAGAAACAGCCCAGTAGACCATGGCCCATAAGCCCGGTTAATACTTTATATTAAACTTTATAATCCCTAATTGGTTTTTTTCGACACGTCGTTCCGCCACAGAATTATACGGCTATTCCCTTCAACGTTACACAATCAAAAAACGCTACCTTTGCTAGCCGCTTGTCCAAGATTATTGATTTTTCTCCCTTTTGTTGCTATGCCTACCAAACAGAATCCTTTTCACTGGTCCACATCAACACATTTCGTCATATAATTTTTGTAACCATCAATACTAACACATTACATCATATATACATATTGCATCATATTATATACATATTGCATCATATTATATACATATTGCATCATATGATGACCCACTGAATTTCACACTTTCATTTGTTATGCATATTAACTTTTTCATATCAGTCCTTAAAGTACCATTAAACATAGTTAAATATTTTCAACTCTCGGGGTCTAAACCAAAACAACTGTTACAAATCGCCCTCTTCGGAAAATAATAAATTTTCAATTATGGAAAATAATGTTATTTAAATACTTCAACAAAGCGTTACCATATATTTCGAAGAATGCCCCTACAACAATCTTTCACATGAATGCTCAATAAAATAAACACATCAAATATAATAATAAATAAATATTGAATAACTTATTTGTTTCTTATTTCTTTCTCACACCTTTGATTTCGTGTGGTGCCCCATCCCAAATAAGAATTAAAATATCATTATTACCATTTTTAAATTAAAACCAATGAACAAAGCATAATACAATATAAAGTACATTCTTTTTAATAACATAACAATTTTTAAACACGTATATAATTAAACTTTTTTAAAACTAAGTTTAACCAATTTTAACAAATATACAACTTATAAACAAAACAAGTCTGTTGTCTGTAATTTATGTTGGGTGATTTGTCCAAATAATATTTGTCGAAGTTTTTCGGTATAAAACGTATTTTTAGCCCTATTGTTATGTTTCATGTTCGTGAATTTCCAACTGTTATGCGCGTTTTCACCAACTGATGTTAAAATCGACGATAACAAGTGTAACGTAACAATTATCACAGAGCTAACAAAGCTGTTAAATTTCTTGCATTTCACCAACCTGTTTTCTGAAAATATTAACTTAGCATGTTAACGCCAACAGACTTTAAATCTTGCAGCTATAGCAGGCTATGGATGGGTCGTATTATTTTCTGAACGTACCGCGATGAGCTTATGTATTAATTTTCGTCTGTCCATAGTTGAAAAATGGCTGGTAAACAAAATCGTAAACAAAAGCCGTGAGACAAATTTCTCATCCGTGGAAAAAGAATTGTTAATTGAATTGATGACGAAGTATAAGAATATCGTGGAAAATAAGAGGACGGAATTCGGTGAATATAAAAGAGAAAGATGTCACGTTGGAAAGAACTGGAAACGAATTTAATTCAAATGCATGTCACACTAAAAGCACGAAACAACTTTGTCAGTATTACGTAAATTTAAGACGAGGTGCGAAGAACAAGTGACGAGTGACTTGAACGTTTCAAGACGGGAGGTGGACAGTGAACAATAATACAATGAATTATAAAATCGCGAAGTTATTAATACTTCAAGCAAAGGCGAGATTGGCATATTCCTTTCAATATATGTTCTAACTCAGTATTATATAAATTTAAAACGAGGAGCGAAGAAGGACAAGTGACTTGAATGTTTCAAGACGGGAGGTGGACAGTGAATTATAAAATAGGAAAAGCGTATTTCTTTCGATGCATGTTCTGCAGTAACCTTCATAGAAACTTGTTTCAACAGTCTGTACCTCCATAGGAATTTTTCTTCTGATAGCTCCTCAAAATCATATCTTCTCATAGGCCGTACCCTATTACGAATATTATTTAGATGGTCTTAAAATGTACAACAGCTGCGTCCACGCCCACCATCTTGATTATTTACAATTGTTAAGGACTCAGCAACAGAAATTTGACTTGTTAGTTTAACAAGAGATTCAACACGAGTGTTAAGCTACCACTTGTTGGTGAAATGCAACTTTTGTTATAACTATTGCTAAACTCGTGTTAAGTCTTAACATCTTTTGGTGAAATCGGGAATTAGTGTGATAAATTTTACTCTGTTGGCTAACCTGAGCGTCGCGAGTATTCAGATCTCGGTAAACTTATTTTTTGTAATAAGTTTGGTTATCTAAGCTGTTGTCCTGACTTTGTGACTCGCTCCTGAATTTGTTTGACAAAATAATTAAAATATTATTCCTACCGACATTTTATCGTGAATTAAGTTTGTTAATTCGTCTTGTTTTTGTGTGTCTACCATTATATAACGGTGTTTTTAGGTTAGATTTGTTAGGTTATGGCTATTTCTTTGTCCGAAATTTAGCAAACTTATTTCGTGTGGCATATGATATGTGTGGCCAATGCGATCTTGATCATTTGTGTTTTTGTGAGAACACCGTTTGTACATACCTACACGTTACAATTTACATCAAGATACTCATAGTTTAAATCTTAGATACATCTTCTGATAACCATCGGTATTATTACACTCATTGTATGGTAAGTTAGCATCTGTTTCATTTTTATGTTTAATTACATTTTGAATTTCATCTTCATCACTACAGTCATCGGATCAAACGCAGCGATACCTTCACCCAGAAGACTTCGACCGCGCTACCACTGAAGATGTCCATCGCAGTCATGGACGAAACGTCTGGAACTTTATTCTCCAGCAGACCACGGCACAACAGCCCGGAAAACAATACCAGCTCTATTGACTCCGGCCGTGAAAGCCTTCGTTCTCTTATAACTCGCCTCTACGGGGAGGAGACACACCGTTTGATTCGACAGCTGGAAACACTGCGAAAGCAGAAATCTTCCTTTCTGTGCTCACTAACTTTTCTTCTTCGCTGCCGAGACACAGGAATTATTCCTAAATTCCTTCAACAAAAGCGTCATCTACATACTCCTGCTGCTCACCGGATTTACAACCGCTTGGAGCGTGCATTGCTCCGTGAACGCATCCATCAAGTCCGACGTAACCTTGCTTCCAACAACAGCCAGTTACTCTCTCTTCATATCCGGGTTAGCAACTCACTCCACAGACACGACTGGGATACCTTTGACAGAATCTCATACAGTTCCAGTGCTCACATCTTCGACTCAACCGCTACGCGTCACAAGAAGAAATTTAATCGTCTCTCAACCTCCAAAAGATCGCCTACTACGTCAGACACCAGCCGCACTGTAGTTAACTTATCTGAACACCAACTTTCACCAGCCGAGACTTCCTTACTGTCAAAAGGAGGTAATTTTTCAGTTAACAGTTCAATTTTGCCTATCGAGGACATCATTGCCAATGTCGAGTCAGGAATCCAAGGCCTTCCAAAAACTACAGCCGACGTAATTCGCTGGGAATCCGCTAGGATCCTACAGTACGCCAAGACTCCTACCAGCAACTTAACCGCTCCAGAAAGAAGGGCTTTAAAGAATCTGAATGCCAACAAGGACATCATTGTCTGCTCAGCTTACAAAGGAAATGCTACCGTTATCCTGAACCAGAAGGACTACGTTCAGAAAATCAAGAATCTCCTGACACCAGACACATATCAGAAAATTCCACGCGACCCCACAGCTCGTATTCTAAGAAAAACTAATCTTCTGATCAAGAATTCTTCCTTAACAGCAGAAGACAAACAACGTGTTACCAAAACAGAAGCACTACCACCCAGACTTTACGGCCTACCCAAAATTCACAAACCGGATGTGCCCCTATGGCCCATTGTCAGCGGAATTGGATCTCCAACCTACGGGATTGCCAAACACCTAGCCGGCTTACTTCAACCACATGTTGCCTCCACAGATTCTTTCATCAAGGATTCTACTCACTTCATACAGAAACTACAGAACATCACCTTACAACCTCATGACCTTCTCATCAGCTTTGACGTCGTGTCGCTATTCACCATGGTGCCGGTTCAAGAAGCCCTTACACAGCTCAAAGAAATCTTCTCAGATGACATAATGACTCTCTTCCAACATGTTCTCACTACTATCTATTTCCAGTGGAACCATTGTTACTACGAACAACTTGACGGAGTTGCCATGGGGAGCCCCTTGAGTCCCGTGGTAGCCAACTTCTATATGGAAACTTTCAAGTCAACAGCACTCATTACAGCTCCACTCCAACCTGCAGTTTGGCTCCGTTATGTCGATGACACCTTCGTCATATGGCCACTCGGGGAAGAAGCTCTTCAAGAATTTTTTGAACACCTCAACAGCATTCATCCCCGCATTCAGTTCAAAATGGAAAAATAAAAAGACCAACAACTCGCTTTCCTGGACGTCTTAGCAGGAAAGCCAAAGGCACTCTGGGACACACGGTCTACCGCAAACCCATACATACGGACCGTTATCTGCACAATTGTTCTAACCATCACCCTAGACAGAAACGTAGCTTGATCAAGACACTCGCAACCCGTGCTTCTCGCATTTGTGAACCACACCTTCTAAAGCAAGAACTCCATCACCTTGAACAGTCGCTACAACTAAACGGTTATTCAATCCAGGAAATCAGAAGAGCTTTCGGACCTGCCAGACCATCAACTTCTACCAAAAACAAGATACAAACTAAGGGCAAAGTTTTCTTGCCTTACATAAAAAATGTCACAGATCGGATAGACCACTTATTACGACGTCATAACATTGCGACCATCTTTAGGCCTACTAACAAAATTCAAAATTTATTACGTTCAACAAAAGATCAACGTGAACCTCTATCATCAGCTGGAGTATACCGCATCCCTTGCTCGTGTGTGAAGGTATATATCGGAACTACAAAACGCAGTGTTAAGACTAGACTCAAAGAGCACATCAGAAGCTGCCTTCTTGGGCAGACAGATAAATCCGCCGTTGCTCAGTATGCCATAGAAGAGGAAGGAGAACATAGAATTAATTTTAATGACACTAACATCATTTCCACGACAACACATTACTATGCCCGCCTTCAGCGGGAAGCTATAGAAATTTTCAAACATCCCAACAACTTCAACAAGATAGAAGAGCTACTTAAACTCAACAGCAACTGGCATCCAGTAATCCTGGACAGAAATAGTCATCTAACTACAAAAAACAGAGCGAGTCAATCAGAAGAGAGTAGCACATTAGACACACCCAGTCCACCACTAGCCACGCACCCACCGACCCAATCAGAGAGGAGTGATCATGGCATAAATACCGCAGTAACTACAGTCATCAAACGCAGCGATACCTTCACCCAGAAGACTTCGACCGCGCTACCACTGAAGATGTCCATCGCAGTCATGGACGAAACGTCTGGAACTTTATTCTCCAGCAGACCACGGCACAACAGCCCGGAAAACAATACCAGCTCTATTGACTCCGGCCGTGAAAGCCTTCGTTCTCTTATATTCTCTTCAACGTTACAAAATCAAAAGACACAATCTTTGCGAGCCGCTTGTCCAAGATTATTGATTTTTCTCCCTTTTGTTGCTATGACCGCCAAACAAACTTCTTTTTCACAGGTCCACGTCAACACAATATAACATAACACATACATATTGCATCATATCATGACCAACTGAATTTCACACTCTGATTTCATATGCTTATAACTTTTCCATATCAGTGCTTAAACCACCATTAAACATATTTAAATATTTTCAATTCTCGGGGCCTAAAACAAAACAGTTGTTATAATTTTATAATTAATATTTCTGGCCTGGGAGCGGAATATTTCGACTTCAGTGCTTGTGCCACCTATTACTAGATTTTTTGAAAGAAACATTCTTTTTTGGCACATACACAAAGCATTTAGAAAATAATTTAGCTTGGTCCACTGTACTTTACGAGGAGGTTATCAGATCCCATTTTTACATTTTCAATTAGTGTAACTTGGCCAAATTGCATGATTAGTTTAAATTACTTTCCTGATTGTTACCACATTCCTGACACGTACAGTACACTATGAATTATGTTCATGGCACATATAATGACAATATGGCTTTTAAAGGATACGCCAAGGTCATCAAGCAAAGGATGCAAAGTGTAGGAGGGGTAGGTCTTTGCTATGGTAACGTAAACAAAGTTTGCCAGATTGGTTACATTTATGAATCACATACTCAGATAGCTCGAACCCTTGTTTATGTTTCCAGTGTTGATAGGATAAAGAAAGGGGATCTGCATTATTTCCTGTCTGCTGTTGGGCAACATTGCGGAACCACACGTGGAGAAACAGATGACCTTCACATGTCTTCTTTTAAAAATCAGACTGTAGGAAATTGCGTATTATAAAATGATGCTCCCAACATGCAGTACAAACTACACAATGTCTTGCATTGAACTATGACATGCCCTTTTGGACAGCAGTGAAATATGTTCTTTTCAAAACAGTCCTTACACCTCTCAGTGAGTGACGCTTACTAAATAAAATAACAAGTAATAGAACCGGAGTGACAAGCTCACTTCTTGCAAGGATTATTCGGAAGCATGTGGCAACGAAACAGGATCTACTTATGATTTGTTTATTCTTGACACAATATTTGAAAACCTTACGGTGCAGAAATGTTGGATTTTGACAGGCTGCTTCAAACTCCCCTGCCATTACACTTAGGCACATTACAATTTAGAATTTACAATATTGTTTATGGATGCAGGAAATATAGTATGTACCACTAATTATGCTCACGTCGTAGGCAATAGCGTCCAATTGTGATAGCTATAGTTTTTGTAATTTACGTCCTACAACGTTGTCATATCGGACGATGAATGAAATGGGTGAAATGATGCTCAAATGAGCCCAGGGTCCGTAGGGCTTAGAGTTACCCGACATTCCTCTTTCAGGTTAAGGGAAAACCCCGGAAAAATTTTATTCCAGGTACCTCACCCTGACCGAGATTTCAACTCGGAACCTCTTGAACGTGAGGCAGTCATGCTACCAAGGCGGGTTTGTGATAGCTAGTCTCACTAGGTGAGTTCCTCTTAGCACTGATAACTATGCCTTCTAAACCTGTGCGCTGCTAGTTCTTAAGAACATGGCATTAACAGCATCTAACAGGGCAGGAACATCTGCCGACGACAAATCGTCGCGCCCACGAATCCCCAACTGATATAGAATTTCATTCTTATGAAAAAGCTGAGTCACTAGACATGGCTGTTGAAAACAACCAATGCCCAACTTGACTGCCCCACTTGACGATAGGAAAACCACGCTCTGATACCACATAACTACACCATGGGGGCTTAGGCACAATTTGGAAAGGGATGGGGATTTAAATAATAAGGACCAATTGTGACAAAGGTTTGGCCCACTTCCTTCGACAGCTATATAGAACGTCTAATTAAATATTTTTAATTAAAAAAGGGAAAAATTACAGCCCTCGCCTTTCTGGTATTACAGATTATGCATCAAAATCTATACGACCCCAGTCACACAGATAAATTGGGCGGTGTCCCAGTCTATTTCAAAACTCAACTATACCGAAAATAAGTATCCTATAGGATCCTTCAGGTCCATGCTGAGTTTCAACTTGGCCGCCACGCCTCGGAGCCATTCATTGGCCCGCGCAGAGCAAATGGAATATCCCTTAAATAAAGGCACAACACTAGTTGAACTCATCCTGGGATTCCAGGAAAACCTCAAGAAAGTCGCGGTGCTCCTAAACGTAGAGAAAGCCTTTGCCACAACCTGGCACCAAGGCCTACTGTACAAACTCAGGGAGCCCAACGTACCTCCTCCCTGATTAGTAGTTTCCTCAGAGACCGCACGTTCAGGGTGAGAGTGGAAGGACGAATGTCATCTATCAGACCAATTGCCGCGGGAGTCTCGGAGGGCAGTATACTGTCCCCGTTAATCTTTGCGGCCTACATGTCTGACTTCCCCTTAGAACCACAGACTGTTAAGTGCCAATACGCTGACGGCGTCCTCATAATGGCACAAAAAAAAAACCTAAGATACTGTCATCCTCCGCTGCAGCGCCAGCTTCGAGCCATTGGCCGTTGGAGTGAGAAGTGAAGGATGGCCATTGGCCCCGAGAAGAGCTCTGCTCTTCTCCTGGCTAAGGTCCGAGCTGGACGACCGGATTGGTCACTGAGGTTGAGGCAGAGGTAAATCCCTTGGGTTCCCACTGCCAAATACCTTGGCGTCCACCTCGATCGCGGTCTCACCTACGCACCTCACGTCCGGGCCAAAGCCGGACAAGGGCATGCAGCGCTAACGCAGTTATACCCAATTCTCAAATCCATCATGCCAACGCACCTCAAACTACGCCTGTATCGGGCGATTATACCGCCCCAGATTCTGTACGGCTGCGAAGTCTGGGGATCAGCGGCAGACTACAGCGCGTCCAGAACAGGGCACTGCGTATGATCTACGATACTGGGCTTAGATTCCCGTCCCACATCCTTCATACCTACTCCGGGGTTCCGTACATCGTGGACGTGGTGCGGGAGAGATCCCGCACCATCTACGATAAGCTTGACTCCAATCCAAACATCCTGGTGAACATTCAATACCGAAACACTGTTCCTTTCCCTCTAGCCTGTTAAGCGGACTGTGCTACAGATGCCTCCCAGGCAGGCGGAAGAGCGCAGCCAGCACTGGGCGCATAACCCCCCACGGGGCGACAGCGCGCATAAGGCTAGATATTCCACTGCCGAAAACAACCGCCTGAGACAAAAGATGACTCTTTTATACTGCGCAGATAAAGACGCAATAAGCGGCTAGGTGCTGGGCAGCAAACACTCCGTCCAGGTAAACCTGGACGACTCGACTCTTCTGCTGGTCTGCTGGTTCAACTCATCAATTGCACTCCACTCGGGCACTCGACTTGGAGCCACATCTTGACTGGTGTACATGGGCAGCTCTTTCTACCCCGTGATGCAGCGCACACAGTTCAGCAATAGGGCACCGGTACTTCTTGGTGGCTCACTGGCGGAAGGCAGTGGTCAGTGTACCGAGTACTCAAGCTTCTGCTAGTGTACGCATCGACATCAACAGGACGGTGGTCTTGCTGGCGGAGCAGCAGTAGGCCCTCATATAGCCCGGCAACCAAAAAGCGAGCAACCGCAGCAGCAGCAGCCAGCGTAAGAAAGAAACAAACTTCTTACTCCTCTCTCACTGTCTTCTGATTTTCCTTGACAAAGACTTGACAGACCACGCCACAGTAGGTCCGCAAGACCATAGCCAAGGGTTTTCGGACCAATGGTCCAAAACCCAGAGTCTATGACTCCCTCAGGCGCCTCCCTCTGGGGGTTCCGGTCCTCTGCGGATTGCCGGAGGGCAACTAAGCAGACTCGACTAACGTCGGACGATGGGCGACAACCCCCAACTTCTACTGCACCCGATCCCGTGGCACCTGCCACCTCGAAAACAAGGACCACGAAGAGTAAAGCTTCGGCACCTCCTCAGGGCCTTACCCCGGTCACGGAGGCACGAGCTCCTGTGACCCGTTCCTACCCCCCTCTGCCTGACTCAGAGTCAGAGGATGACACTGCCGACCAGGAAGGCTTCACCGTCGTAGAGGGACGACGGCGGAGTAACTCTGGTCCTAAGCCAGAGGGAAAACCTGCACAGGCACCTCAACCCCTAACCAAAAGGGGGTCCAAGCTTCCGCCCGCCATAGCGTACAGCTTCAAAAACCACGTAGGTGTCATGCGAAAGCTGGCGGCCACGCTGAAGAACCCCTTCGAGGCCAAGAGGAAGCCTCGCAAAGTACATATCAACTCCAGCAGTCCCGAGGATTTCGAGGGTGCAAAGCAGGTTCTGCGGGATTTGCAGATCCCGTTCTACTCCTACTCCTCCCAGAGACCCAAAGTCGAAAGACGGGTTCTGAGGGGACTGGATTCCGAGTGCCCACCAGAGGAGGTTAAACTCGCTCTGGAGAAGGAGCACGGAATCAAGGTCTAAACTGTTGCCCAGCTGAGGAAAATAGTACACACAGAGGAAGGCTCTGTGCGTGTACCAATGCCTCTCTTCGTTGTTGCGGTAGACAAGGTCCCTGGAGAGGCGGTTCAGCCCATTGACGCTATTCGGGTGCTGTTCCACACTGTCGTGAAAGTCGAGCACCTTCACGGTCAAGGTGGACCCGTCCATTGCTACAGGTGTATGGGCTTCCATCACTCCAGCATGACCTGCGAGTGAAAGCTCGTATACCTGCGGTGTGCTGGTCACCATCTCCTGAAGGATTGCGACAAAGCGCCTGAGGAGAAAACATGCGCAAACTGCCGCCAGGCCACGTCAGCATATACAAGGGCTGCGTGGCGCGGCAGAAGATCATAGAGAACCGCCGCAGAGGCAAAGTGGGATCGGCAACTGTACGTCCCGGTGTCTCATTCGCGGCGGCCCTCGGAAGGGCAGAGCGCACTCTGCAAGTAGCAGAGCGGGCGGCTACAGTGCCCACAACACCGAAACCTCCACAGGAGGCACCGCGCCCACAGCGTCCAAAGAAGGACCACAAGGCGGCTTGGACAGCTAAGCCTGTTACAAAAGCCGCAGCCCCTCCCACCAAGGAGGAGGCCCCAGCTGATTCTACCGGCCCGGCCGCAGCGCCAGTGCCGACACCAGCTGCAGAACCTGCCCCAACTAGGGCGCCTGCATCTGTAAAAGCACCTGCAGCGGCGCTTGCATCCTTCGGGGGGTCCATCTCTGCGAAGGATGTCGACGAATTCGGGGAGCTTTCCCTGTGGTTCGGCGACCTCATCTTGAGAGTTCTCCCCATCCTTAGGGACTGCAAAGGGAAGATTGAAGACCCGAGGCTAGACTTCCTCGTAAAACACACCATTCTCCTCCAAACACTCGAGGAACTTTTCCCGTGCACCGATGAGTAATGGCCCCCCGACTTGTCAGGAGACCATTACGTGCTGCGTTCTGGAACGCAAACGGTATACGGGATCAGCGACGAAACGGTGGTGGCGGTACAGCTATACTCGTGAAAAACATCATACACACTCCTGCTCCTCTCCCTGCCCTACAGCACGTAGAGGCCTGCGCCGTTCGGGTGTCAGTAGGCGGAGAGGACACCCTGCTGATGGCGGCATATGTTCCACCTGGCAATCACTTCCTCGAAGCTGATTACACAACTCTTCTCAACCTACACCCAGTGGTTTGCACTGTAGGTGACCCTAAAGTGAAACACGGACTGTGGCACAGCCGTACTAGCAACCAGAGGAGACGAGGGCTCTACCGCCTCATGAGCGGTGACCCAAATCTCGCATGGGCCGAGAGCTCCAACTTTCCATCCGGCCCGCAGCAGGCGGGTGTCAACGACATCATGATCACAAAGAATTTTCCATTTCACTTAGACCTCTCAGCGGTGAACGAACTGGACTGCGACCATGACCCTCTCACGGTCGATTCCGACGTCACCATGCCAGCTCTGTTACACCCAGCCTGGGAACTAGAGGTCGACTGGGATGCAGCCATCCTTAAACTAAACCAAACCATCGACCCTCGTCCACGCATCGAGGTTACGTGGAAGATCCCGGCACCAGAAGCATCAGTAGAGGCCAACTGCGCCGTCTCACCAAACGACACGCAAGCTTGCGCACAATACATTCTCTTTTATACCGCACGGGTAAATCCGCACAGCGGATAGGTACCGTGGCGTGTCACCCTCCGCCCGGGAGAACCCGGGCGACCTGCACCTGCTCTTGGCTTGGCCCAACTCATTTAGCATATCCTAAAGACGGGAACATGTATTCTCCCGAAACTACATCTACACCTGGCTTGAAGCTCGAGAGTATTTGGAATATTTTAAAAATGTGTTTCTGCATGCTTCTAATGATGATCATTTGGCCCCATTTAAAAGAGAGAGAGAGAGAAATACTACAAGTCTTACACTTAAGCTGGAAGAAGGCATTTTTGACGTTACTGCATAGTGGTGTCTCAACAGAAAGCTGCTTCTCGAACTTCAGTTGAAACAAATTAGGAATGAGCATACAAAGAATCAATGTCAACTTGAGCATTCTTTATGTGCGTGGAGAAGTTAGCAAAATTTATCTTTAATGCTCATTAACAAAGACCTTCTGATTTTAACCAGGAATGCTCGAAAAAGCAGCAAAAACTACTTAGATAAAACAAATTGAATGGAGATAGCCCCTAGTGATTTACTGGGAAAATATAAGAGTCAAATGGAGAATTCATGTCAGGATGGCACGCTGGCCATGGTATCTCAATGAGTTAGAGCGACTGGACGGAAACCAGGACATCCTGGTTCAAGTCCCGGACATGTCATTCAATTTTTCATGTTGACTCTTTCTATTAAAAACCTTGGCCTATATACGGCTAGTGAGGAGAAATGATTAATTTCCATCAATTAACTAAAAAAGCAGTTTGTGCTTAATACAGTAAGCGCTCAGCTCTTCACTGGAAAATAATGTAATTAGTTGGTGGTGCAATTGTTCTGTTCACCTCTTCAGAGCTTAAAGACTAATCACCATGTACGATGTATATGGAACACCTGACCAACTGCATATAGTTGCTGCCTTGATATATAATTTTGAAATCACAGAAGAAGACCAGCATTTAATGCCAACCTTAATGTTAATGAATTAACAGATAGTACTTATTTAGAAAAGTTAATTTTCCAAAGAAAACCTTAACGAAATGAATTGGCTGTTAAAGCTATTATGTGAAAGGCTTACTTTAGATGCTTGTTAAGTTTGTATATAGTACAATAAATATACTTTAAGTACATATCTTATACAGTGTGAATACTGTTAACTATTTTTCAGTAATTTAATAGCTATGGCTTCCACTCAGGGGCTATTCCGCCCAAAATAAGCAAATTGGTTTACTGCCCAACAATCATGGGCAGCGATAACTTGCCTGCCAGTTCATTGCCAAGTTTGGTGTTTGTGATACATTTCTATGAATTTACTTGAGGTTGTAGGCTTCTGCTTTAATTGTATTAACAGAAGAAGATTACAAGGTAAGTAACTTATATTGCTTTATCGCCTTGAATAGGAAATACCGTTTGTAACTTGAAGTCTAGTATCTGCATATAGAGAGATTTTGATTGAAAATCAGTGTCAGAGCAGGTAATAGATTGGGTTAGGTCCATGCATAGCAGATAGTGCATTTCTTTTATCGTAGCTCTCACATGTTGCGCAATTTTAAAAGTTCAACATTTGGGGCTTTTCCGCCCAAGAAAATTATTCTCACCCTGTTATAACGTAGGTCTTTTTGTACCTTATAACCTAATTATTTCTTATACAACTATTACTGAACTTTGATCGTTTCTGATGGTACACATATAAACAAAGAAAGCTCTAAGGAAGCTGGACGAGGACAACATTGCTAGTGCTGTTACGAGCATATTAAACGGCGATGTAAGTATGAGAGGAGAAGCGAGTCTTTTCAGAGTGCCTTACTCTACACTCAAGGATCATCTTCATGCACATCAACGTCAAGAAGCATTAGGGGAAGTGTACAAATCAATTGGTCATCCTACAGTGTTCAGTTTGGAGGTTTCCAGGTTAAGCAAGAGGCTTTGAATGTACACCGGAGCAAAAAGAAAGAAAAGCATTGATCTATTGTAAAACTAAGCTGTGGGAATAGTGAGTGAAGTGATGACTTGGTTCCAGTCCAAATAGAATACAGTGATGAGGAAGATGGACCACGTGGATTTTGTGGGTTAAAGTTTTATTCCCCGAAATCAGCAACCGAAGGAGACTGGATCAAATGCCAGAAATGTGGACTATAGGTTTCACGAAGTGTGTATTGGAGCAGTTGCTAAGAAAAACTTCATTTGTGGCAAATGCATTTAATTAAAATGCAAAAGTACTGTGAGCGATAATAACCCCAGGGCCAGGCGGAATAGCCCCATTAATTCTGAGATTTTCTTTCTGTGCAACATTCGCTGTTTTATTTGATCACAACTATAGCAAGTAAAATATGTGTATTTATAATATCTGTACGCTTTAAGGGATTAATGAAGACTGTTCCGCTCTATGTTTAGCATAAAAATTGTTTATTTGTGTTATAACACCATAAGTTTGAAAGGAACGGGATAGCCTTGCTCTACTTTATGTTTATATGTGTCTCCTTTTGAACAAAGATGTACATATTTCTTTCTTATAAAATTACTTATTTGTTTCAGGTTCGGCAGTCTTTGTTAGACAAAGTATGGCCTAAATTACGTGTACTAGCCCGATCCTCACCCTTAGATAAATATATTTTGGTAAAAGGTATAATTGACAGTAAAATGTCTCGAACCCGTGAAGTTGTAGCAGTAACTGGAGATGGAACAAATGATGGACCAGCGCTAAAGAAAGCTGATATTGGCTTTGCTATGGTAATAAAATTATTTATTTATATGAATATAGTATTATATCCAGAGTTTTAAAATCTGTTATGGTTTTTACATAAGCTGGTGTGGATCCATGATGTCTCTGCTCAAGAATCAGTTTCTGTCTGCTCAAGCCATTGATTACCTGTTTACCCAGTAATTAAATCAATAGTTATAGATATGAGCCTGAGCCTGGCCCACGGTCTTAATACTGCAAAAGCATTAAAAATCCTGCTGAACGGCTATTTGCACATCTCACTAATCGGATGATGGTGGTGGTGGTGGTGGTGGTGGTGGTGGTGGTGGTGGTGGTGGTGGTGGTGGTGGTGGTGGTGGTGGTGGTGGTGGTGGTGGTGGTGGTGGTGGTGGTGGTGGTGGTGGTGGTGGTGGTGGTGGTGGTGGTGGTGGTGGTGGTGGTGAGTGGTGGAGGTATGGAGACAGTGGTGGAGGGGTATAGTAGTTCGTTAGGGACTTTGAGCTCAGGACCTTATTGGTTACATAAAAAGACCAGAAGGATTTAAAAATCTGGAGACCAATTACCTATAGTGAGGAGGGAAACATAAAACCTTTACAAAAATGTGAGAACACACATTGACCTAAATGAATACCAATGAGGATATAATAGGATATTGGTATAATTACCAACTTAAATATTGTCACTACGTACAAAATCCTTTTCTTTACATTTCCTGGCTGAACTAACCCTTTTGATAGCATGTTGAACTTATTGCCATTTTTAAATTGTGTGTTAGTTTGACCTCTCTGGAAGTCCCCTATTAACACGTTTACAGAAAATTCTGCCAAAGAACATGCTTACAGTAGACATACTGATAAAATCCGCTTGAAGTAATGCAGGGGGATCCTACTCTACTGATCTATTTCAACTCTTAAGTGAGTTCACAGAAATAAACATTCGAGAAAAGTATAAATTTCGTTTGACACCAAACACAGATTGCCGCAAGGCCTTCTGTTTATCCGTTGATGTATACCATATCTCCCATTCTTCTCTTTTGGATTACAATGCAGCATTAGCACCAGGCTTACTTGGCAGCCACCTGGTCAAACAGAAAGACTGCAGTTGCGAAACGTAACATTTAAGCAGAGGGCAAATGTATCATTAAGTTGAGGACACGAACATCATTTCATTCATAGTACAGTACAATGCTCGATATAGCGCTAAGTTATTGAAATTCAGAAAACTACCAATTCTAATAGGAAGGGAAATACTCTGAAGCTCAAAAGTAACTGGCATCCTCAAATGGATGCCATTAAACGTCACATAATAGGAGAAAGGAAAGCAGGACAATCAGAAGGGAGTACACTGTAGAAGATGCCAGGTTTCCATGCAAACAGCCATCCGGCCTCCGGAGCAATCAGTGAAAAGCGATCTAGGTATAAGTATACTCTGACAGTCATTGATTCCCACGAAATGGCTCCCGCTGGATAATGTGCTAGAAGTATAAATATCAATTTGGTGTCCAAGCACAGGGTGTTGGGTATTTTAGCTTTGTCGTGCAGTGACAGGCTCACTGTATCAAGAGATCTACTACAGTGTCCCTTCAGGCTCGACCTGCCATTACGGCTCTTATTGAGCGAACTGCTACCTGGATGCCCACATACGGGATGCAGGTATCCAACACGTGGTGGTAGGCCTCCCGTACGACAAGGATATCCTTGCAAACTCCTTTTGCGCCCATTGCCATTGTGGCCCCAAGAGAGTAAACATCCACACTCCATAAAAGCGGTATTTTAAGTCTCTGTGTGATAGCTTAATCCGAGACGTTGCGACATGGCTCATGATGCTTCAAATTGCACAGAATACTTAGGTGCCTTCTTACAAAGAGCCTCCCAGGTCATGGCAGAGAATACTTACTTTCTATCCTTGTATACACACCATGGACTATTGCGAACATACCACAATCACTAAACAAATGAGATCACTAAACAAATGACCTTTACCTGACAAAGGACAACTTTAACTCCCTACTTCGTCGGCAATCCGCAAATGGACAACTGTCGAACAATTTAGTTTATGACATAGAATGGGAGTGGGATGAGTCAAGCTCTTCAACTTTGTCACCAAACTAAACACTGACACAGCTCTTCTCAAGAAAATCACGTGCACCTTTCCAATAGGTTCCAGTTTCTGGATATGTCTATGTCATACAGATCATTACTGAAATTAAACTAGTATGCCTACAAGTAATATTACCATTCTTCCTCGTATAGAGGACACTGCCATACGGATAGTCGATGAAAGCTTCAGTGCCCAGGTTATATCAGTCTACTGCCCGTCTAATAAACTAAATTCTGCACACATAGATCTCCTATCTTATTTTGATCATCACATGGTTATTGCCGGAGATTTCAATGCCAGGATCTTATCTGGAATTCCAATTCTTACAACGCCTCAGAGATTAGTCTGCTACCCATGAGAGGAGCTCAAGGTACATCTTCTGCGCTCCCAATAAACACACTTAAATTCCACTATACTTCAACATCCTACTCCGAGGGTACTGGACATGACACTCTTAAGTCAGACCAATGGAGTAAAACTCAATAATCATTGACAATTTACAGTTATTAATCACCAAGTCCCAGATGCTAATCACCTAAATATATCTAAAGTCTTATCAATAAAACTGACCTAAAGTGTTCAATAAGTTATTTAAATATGACTAACAATTTGATTTTGTTTTAGAATAGGACAGTAGAGTACAGTTGTTCCTTCTGTATTGTTAGAACTGAAATTAAAAACTAATAATAATTTAGACTTGTAAATTTTTATTTTCTCAGATGATGTACTATTTCAGTGGGCAATCAGTAACATCCACAGATTACTGAAAATTGGGTAGGGTCTGTTTTTGGAAATAAGATTTTTGTAGTGTCAAACTACTTTCTACATTTGCTGATACAGCTGGAGCATTCTTGAAATATGCTAAATCACTGGCAGTGAAACCTCCTTTTCTTCTTCTTCTTCTTCTTCTTCTTCTTCTTCTTCTTCTTCTTCTTCTTCTTCTTCTTCTTCTTCTTCTTCTTCTTTTTTTTTTAGTAATTTAAATGATGCTCAAATATGTCCAGGGTCCATGGAGCTTAGAGCTATCCGACATTCGTCTTTCAGGATAAGGGAAAGCCCCGAAAAAACCTTAGCCAGGTAACTCACCCTGACCGAGATTTGAACTCGGGACCTCTTGAACGTGAGGCAGACATGCTACCATCTACGCTACCTAGGCGGGCGAGACCTCCATCAATGCTGGACATATCTCGTGTTTCGTCTGTTAGCATTTGATAAATCCAACACAAAACTTTTATCTAGAGTTGTTATCAAGAACACTTTCCACTTTAAAAGACATTGTTCTTTCAACTCCTGTCCTTAAGACTTTTCAAATCAGATGCAAATTTGTTAACTAGGTTTAGAGAACTTTCCAGACATGCACTTTTCGTCACCTCTAATTTCTTGTGGCAAATAATTGAAATTTGCTAGCTCTCCTTCAACTTTATTGGTTGAAAATAGTGTTTTAGCTGCATTAATTGCGGTAGCGAGACCTAAATTCAACTTTTCGATATGCTTCACCGTCAGGAAATGATTGTAATTATAAATTTCTGAATCTACATTTACCAATGGAAGTGGAATACCAAGATCCATTGAAGAGCAATGTACTAATCAAACCACTTGAGAAAAATGTGCTTTAACTTCCCCTGACACGCTATGCATACAGGTGCTGAGAATGTAATTCTGGGTAAAACGCTTGAATTAACGTTGTAGCTTTCACAATGCATCGAGCTGTAACGGTCACAAAATGTAAGACATCAACATTTCTGATAACTTAAGGCCATAACAGAACCATATATTTGTCGAAGTCTACAAATCGTGGAATGATTAACAGCTTCTGATACCTCCCTTATAAGCAGAACCATTTCACCTGGTTTGTAGATCTGCACTTTACAACTGATTGCATTAGCCACATAAGTGGTAGCATGTCTGGCTCACGTTCAAGAGGTCCCGAGTTCGAATCTCGCTTAGGGTGAGTTATCTGCATAAGGTAAGGTATTTTCCGGAATTTTCCCTTATCCTGAAAGACGAATGTCGGGTAACTCAAAGCTCTATGGACCCTGGGCTCATTTGAACATCATTTCCTCCATTCCGTTCATAGTCCGATATGACTTGACGTTGGAGGACGTAAATTACCAAAAAACAAAAAAAAAAAAAAAAAACCTAATGCTTTATGCATCTACCTGAGGAGTTTTGTGAATATATATGAAAACCTTCTTTCCATGTACTTGTCCCTGTAATTTGCAAATGTTGCAACATTGTCACACGTAGTTCTTCAGAAGAGTTATTCATTTGCGGTTGGCCTTCAAAATGTATTCTAGAAAACTCTTCAATACAGCATTGTTCAAGGGACATTTGCAGAAACTAAAGCTTCAAAAAATCTCTAAAATGCTGCCGATTTATTTCCTTCTCCTATCCTTTGAAAAAAGCTTCATGTGCTACAACATTGTCCCAGGTATATTATTTCCCCAATATTCATTGTATCTGGTGATCATTCCTCTATCCGCCACCCGAGAAGATAACCGATAGTAGACCAGGAACATCAATAGGGCTAGCACTTATCTAGGGTGGAAAAGTTGCTGAAAGCTTTGGAGATTATTACATCCAAGTGTTATTTTCAACTAGTGCATCACATGATTTTCAAAATTTCCTTCCCTTAAATTTTATATCTACCAAGATTTGAGTTGGTTTAAATTTCCGATTCCTGAACAAAATGTCTTCCTTTGACTTCCTGTACTCCTAGTAGTTCAGTCATAAGATGGGTCAGCCATCAATTTAGGGATGAACGCTTCTTATTGACACAGCAACGGGTAAGCGCTCTGTCTGGCTGTCTTCTCTGGAAGTTGAAGCAGTGGAATGCTTATAATATCAATGTTCACAAATGACATATTTGCTTTAGGCGATTGTTTTCGATGACTTCAGGAATAACGGGTTTTCAACAATGAGGATCCCCTAACAAAACTATGCTTTTCCTGCCGAGGTGTATATTTAGTGCAACAGGACGAAAGAAAAGTTTCTTGCAGGTAGAAACTGTTCTACATAGTTGCATAATTACCAAAGGAGTAGAAGCTTATAGAAGCTAATCCTGTGTGTTTTCTTAAGCATTGGGAATTAAAATAACAATGTCACGCAAATGTGTAAATGATAAAAAAAAATTCAGTTGTGACTGAAACTTCACCCAGAAGACTCAGACCTCGCCACCACTGATAATGTTCACCGCAGATGTGAACAAAACGTATGGATGTTCCAAATCCATCAGACCATGGCTCCTTAGCCGGAAAATTCTTCTGTCTTCAGAGTAGACTTCGGCCATGAAAGCTTACGATTATTAAATTTTTGTTACATTTGTGTTGAGCTCACTTTACATGTGCAGAGGTGAAATTTGAGTTTTGAATATGCTTATGAGTATTATTTTGACAAAAAAATAGACAAACATAACCTTTGGGCCCCGAAATTTGTTGTGCAAAATGTGTCATGCTGGCTGATTAAAAGGGTCCTCTCATATGTCTTTTGCAGTTATGATATGCCGGGAACCTAAGAATCATATAACAGACTGCTACTTCTGCTTGGCAGATATAGTATCTTGAATAACTTCTAAGTCAAAATATACCTACTGTAAAATGTCCATCTTTAGTATGAGCAATTCAACCAGTGCCTCTTAGACCAGGTCTTTTCATACCAACTCCACCAGATGACAGTAATGTGACTGAAGATTTAGAGAGTGTTCATGACATTAGCGAATTATACGACAAAGTGACCCAGATTTTGTGGAAGGAGTTACCAAAAATAAGCCGCACTTATTAACCAAGGAGGATCTAATTTCTTTCAATTGTTATATTGGATTAACTAAAAGGAAAGCCATGTTACTTTTTTCAAGATTGAAACTTCTTTTTTCAGTTTACGTCCTCCTACGTTAAGTCATATCGGACGATGAATAGAATGGGGGAAATGATGCTCAAATGAGCCCAGAATCAATTGAGCTTAGAGCTACCCGACATTCGTCTTTCAGGATAAGGGAAAACCCCCGGAAAAATCCTTATCCAGGTAACGCACCCTGATCGAGATTCGAACTAGGGACCTCTTGAACGTGAGGCAGACACGCTACCATATACGCTACCAAGGTGGGCTTCAAGATTGAAAGGCTGGGGCCTCCTGCAGTTTGGGATCAAGATAAGTTCTTTTTGTCAATGCCAAAAAGAACTTGAGAATTTATATTCTAAACAGGGGCACCTAGTTTTCTATAATAATGTTGATTCTTTGATGAGTCCCTGGGTATTCAATATAAGCTGAAGATTGGTGTTTGTTCATGGACTCTTCAAAAACAAACTTGAAGAGTGTCTTGCTACATAATGGAAACAAGTTTCCGTCCATTACTATAGCCCACTGTTACGAATTGGTATGAAGGAGTGCAACTCTTACAACCCAATACCAGTTATGATGACTACTGAAGCAAAATTTCTATGTTGGAAGCATAATTCTTTCTCTTCTCGTGTGAGTTTTTGCTGCTATAAGTTTCTTCTGGTCACCAATTGTATCATCTTATTTTAAATAAGTCATGAGATCTCTCGTTTTCAGGTGTGGTTCCGAGTGAAATAAATACAATTTTGGAGAAGTCCAATTTTTTAACAAATAGTTTAATTGTGTTATCAGGATTACATTTTACTTGAACTTCCTTTCCGAGTCAATCATTGCAGATTACCTCCAGCATATCGATAAATTCTTACTTCTTTAATAAAAAGAATCCATTAATTACATAAAACTCCTTACTCCTGCACGTCTACTCATCACTAACAAGATTACAGAACACATATCTCCTTATGAAGATTATTGATTTTCCTCTCCTATCCAAAACTTTTCATCTTTTCACATCAAGCAAGATTGATTTTCTTTTCCCTAGCAACCGTTCATCATTTTTATATTGTGCTTACATGACCCACTAATACTCAGATCAGAACACAAAACTCATTTCAAACAAAAACTTCCGTTATACTACTCATGGCAGATATTTACTTATTGTAATTGACAGCTATCTTACTTGTATTACAACTTGGTTATAGGTACATAATTTTGCTGTTTCTTGTTAATGTGGGATAATGGAGACAGAAGCAGTCATGTTAAAAAGCGTTTATCAAAGAGATTCATTCAACCCAAGTAAAGCAAATGTTGTGCTTCAACCACTTCTAAGTGTTGACAAAATGTTATTGCCTGCATCTACATCAAATTAGGTTTCTACAAGAACTTTGTGAAAGCAATGGATCGTGATGGGAGTGCATTTCTGTTCTTGAAAATTAAGTTTTCAAAGATCAGTGAAATGAAACTAAAAGGGGGAACATTTGTTGGCCCTCAAATAAGAAATCTTATGAAGGCTTTGCAGTTTAAGAGCCTTTTAAATATACAATTATATGCTGAGTATTTGTTTTTAGAAAACATTGTCATAAACTTTCTAAGAAGCCACAGGTCTGAACATTATGCTGAATTTGTCATTGAAAATAAAAATGAAAATAAAAATGTAGGACTCCTATCCTGAATTCTTCCCTGAGAACCTCGGCACTGTAAGCAATGAACATGGCAAGACACTACCAGCCAAAATGGACTCCAAATGCTATAGACTACTGCTGGACACTCGAGATATGTTCCTCAAGCAAAGTACAGTCAAAAATCTGTATTTTATACACATTCGTTTTAGGTGCGTAAAAGGTATTCAAGCTAGGGTGTTACACATATTAACTGTATAATTACTAGAAATCTTATCATTGTAATTATTCAGAAACTGTGGGTGATAGAAAAGTTCTTCAAAAGACTTGTACTCAGCACATAAAAGTCAGTAAAATCGTCCTTTATACTTCTTTTAACGTTAAACATCTTAAATTATGTTGAACAGTGTAATTATAAAATTGTACCGTTAACCTAGTGTGTGTTTTCTGTACAGCAGTCGCAGCTTCTTTACTACTTTCTAGCTGATATGCTCTATCGGACTTCATATTATTTGTATTAAGTTTATTTATATCCCTTTAGCAAACTTATATTCTCAGCATTTATTTAGTTTATTACTGTCATGTCTTCGAACATATTCTTTTTCATCATTAGTGCCTACTGTAAATTCATATCAGTATTTGGTTTCTCCACAAAGTTAGTAATCTCATATGTAAATTCCTTTACAGTACTTATGCATGTGCCTTATTTTGCAACGGTTTAAGTAATTAATATAACAGATATCTCACTTTAAGTACTTTAATAATCTTTTATAAAATAGTTATTTAAATGTTAAAATTAGGTTAAGAAAAGTTTATTTAAAAAGAATGACGATATATAGAAAATTTGGAAGATGTTTAGTTGTCATTATGGCAACGGCAGAAGTATAAAAGCTGAGGCATTCGAAATCAGTTTGATTGGACTCGGACTGATACACGACTTCTCTTCGAGTCTTCGAAGAGGAAACATCGCCTCGTCTTCGAGAGCTATGAGAGCTTCCAGAGCTTCACAGCTAGCGAATTGCCACCATCGGGAGCGACCTTAGGGCAGCTCCCGGCAATATCGCTATTTGTTTCTATTTTTTTTAGTATTTGTTATATATTTTTATAGACAGGTGCATTCTACATCGCCTCCCGCATGCTATTAGTACTATCATGCAGGGATGCGGAGTTAGGTGAAGAGATTAGTGGTGTTCGTTGGCAGATCGCGCAATAAGCACTCTGGATAGTGGAGTGTATGGTGTGCACAGCATGAGTCAAGCTGGGTGGCGTGGTGTGAGAGGCCAGTGTGGCCAACATGACGAGGCGCCCTGAATGCCAGACTGGGGATTAGTGTTGTGTATTGTTAATGAAGTCGTGCAGAGGTGTGCGTGCATGTAGTGCGTAATGCGGTGCATGCTTGTCCATGTTTTCGGGAGGGTTAGTATTCGGTTAATGTGTTCATGCATGTTAATGATGGTATGTTAGTAGCTGTGGGGTTGTTAGTTAGTAGATGGTTACGTCATGCAAAATTGTTAGTAGTGGCTTGGAATGCTGAGGGAATGCGGTGAGATGTTAAATTTTCGTGGTGATTGTGTTAAGCCTAGGTAGGGACGAGTTGGTTGAGGTAATCCCGAATGTCTTGTTCGTTGACATCGTTGCCTGAGTGTCGGTGAAAGAGGTATAGGGGTCCTTTGTGTTTGCTGGTTAGTGGGTCGTAGTTGCCTATGCTTTGGATGAGTGGGATAGAGTTATGTTCTGCGTTTTGGTAAAGGTCATGGGCGAGTTTGCGGATAAATTCGTTGATGGAGTGCATTCTGAGATCTTTATGCAGGGGTGCTGCTGGGGTTGTCCGCGGGAGTTTGCAGTTTAAGTGCAGGATTTTATTTTTGAAGGTTTGTAGCCGTTTTATATGTGTGTTTGCTGTGAAGCCCCAGACCGGGGCGGCATAAGTAATGATAGGTCTGAGGAGAGTTTTGGTTTTGAGTTTTCGATGGGAATGAGGCTGGAGTAGTTTAGTAATGGGTAATGTTCTCTTAGTCGGCCGCATGCTTTGCCTCTGATTTGCTGGAGTTGTGTGCGCCAGGTGAGGCCTCTGCCCCTTGTAACACCAAGGTATTTTATTGTGGTAAACCAGGTTATGTTAGTGCCGAAGAGTTGTAGGGCAGGGAGGTTTTGGATGCGATGGGTGGTACGCTTGGTAAAGAGGATGGCTTGGCATTTGTTGGGATTAGTTTAGATTCTCCAATCTGTGAGACAGGATTCAAGTTGGGTGATGAAGCTTTGAAGACGGCAATGTATTAGTCGTGGTTGCCAGTATTGGGTCATGATGGCAGTGTCGTCTGCGTAGACGAATGTTTTGACAGAATTTGGCATGGGGATATCGTTGATATATATGTTGTAGAGGAGAGGTCCCAGGATGCTGCCCAGGGGGACACTTGCGCGTATTTGTCCTTGGCTGGAGCGGGTATTGTTTACTGTTGATCTGAAGAATCGTTCTGCTAGGTAGTTGGCTACCGTTTAATTGCTGAGTCTTGGAAGTTATATGAGATCATTTTCCGTAGCAGTCCTTCGTGCCAAACTTTTTCAAAGGCCCGTTCGAAATCAAGGAGTAGTGCACGGGTTGATTTGTTGGTGTTGTAGCCATGGGTAAATGTTCGGTGGCTCTGGGGATTTGTAGTGTGGAGGACTGGTGTGTTCTGAAGCCGAACTATTCGTGGCGTAGAAGCCCCGTGTTTTTCACCTTTGCATTAAGACGTTTAAGTATAATTTTCTCGAAAAGCTTGCTAAGTGAGTTGAGGAGGCTGATTTCTCTATAATTGATCGGGTTTTGTAGAGGTTTGTGTTTTTTAGGAAGTGTAGCACATGGGTGGTTTTCCAGGCTGATGGGAAGATGGCATGCTTAAGGGAGTAGTTTAAAATGTTGGTTAGATACTTAAGTGAATTTGGCGGTGGGTTCTTGAGAGCTATGTTGGGAATCTGGTCAGGGCCAGGTGCTTTGCGGTTGGGGGAGTGGCGGATTAACCAAGCGATCTCTGAGTGAGCGGTATTTCTCATTTTATTATGGGTGGGACGGTTTTGGACGTCGCGTGTAATTTGATGAGTTTCAGCGATAAAGCGGTCAGATGAAGGCTGGTCGTTTGGGAACAGTGTTAACTCTAGGGCGTCAGCAAGTGTTTCTGCTTTTTTGTTGGTTTCAGCTGTGGTGTTGTTTGTACGCAGTGGTGGAATTTCAATTGGTTTTTTGGTTAGGTATCGTGTTATCCGCCAGATGCTGCCTTTGTCGGTGTCTAGGTCAGCGAGTTTATTGTTCCACTGGTCGTTAGTCGTTTGAGTAATCCGTTGTCACAGCTGGGCATTAAGTTCCAGAAGACTTCTTTGATGAGTTGGGTGTCGAGTTTGTTGCCACAGTCGTCGGGTTCGGTTGCGCTCGGTAGTAAGGTCTTTGATATTGGGTGGCTGATGTAGGGTCTTGGATAGGATGCGACCAAGGGCGTGGAGAAGGAGATGGCTCGTGTAATGGTGTTTTAGATTTGTTCTAAGGGATATAGGGTGAGAGAAAGTCTTGCCAGGGGATGTGAGTGGGCTCAGTGGGCGCATGTATGATGAAATTAGACTGGAGCTCATGGGTGGCTAGTCTGTGGCCTGGTCTGTTGGAATGGATGCAGTTCCAATTACTTTGTTTGGCAATAAATTTCGCTATCTGCGGCAGCAGCAGCGTGCTTCAAAGCCATCCTACTAGAAAACACCGGCTGGCCATCTTCATCAGCCAGGTGAAGTACATGACCTAAGTCAACGCCCAACAGGTGGATTAGAAGGCGCTGTTACAGTTGGGTCCTCTGTACTTCACGCTTTTAGCAAACCTATGCTGACTGGTACGTACTTAGTTAAGGTTAGCTGCGCACTGCACTTCGGTGCAGCGCAAAATGCCTGAACCCGAGTCACCAACCGCACCATCCACCTCAACCAACCATCCAATAATAGATGCAATTCCAAGCACTAGCACTGGTGTCACCCACCCCAAAGTCAGGGCTACAACCCTGTCTGCAGGAAGCAAACGGCCGCGTAAATGGCAAGGCAAAACGTCTGGCTGTAGCCAAACAGCCGGCTAACAAGGGCGCTTCCTGCGATATTCCACAGCGTGTAGGTCAAATTACTGAGAGCCAGCTCTCAGACTGTAGCTCAGATTCTGAAGCTGAACTTTCCAGCGATGGAACCATGGTTCCAGATGATTCATCCTCCGCGATGGAAGTCAGTGAGGCGGGACTTAGCTCATCGGACATATCCAAGGATGTAGATGAAGCTGAGTTCCGTGAGGTAATCAGGAGGAAGAAGAGGATCACCACCTTAAAGACGACTGGTGAGCCCAGTCTGCCAGCCAGGAGACACAATTCGTCATGTCATTGTGGATGACTTCAGAGGTATGGTGAGCTTCCTAAAGTAAGTTATGCTAACCCTTTCAGGGTTGTGCACAGTGAGTAGGAGGAAGAGTCGCTATGTCTTTCAGGCAACACACGTAGAAGATTACCAGCTTCTCCTCAGGGCACTGAACGGGAGAAATATTCCATATTTCACCTTCGGCCTTGATAAGCCCCGTGACATCCGTAGGATCATCAGGGGCCTTCCAGTCGACACATCGGTGGGAGACATCGAGGAAGACCTCAACCGCCAGGGCATGAGGCCCAGCCTGGTTAGGCAACTGACAAAGCCTGCTCCACAGGGCTTACCTGGCTTGGTCCCTATTCCCATCTTTTTGGTGATAGTGGAGGGAAAAAAAGGCCGAGATCTTGCTCTTCAGCAAGACCTCGGCCTCCTTAATTTGGGAATATGGTTCCTATTTAAATACCAGATTGTAGTCCCTTCTTTATTTGTTTTCTCATAGCGTTTTGTAATACAATTTTAGTTTCATCTTAGGAGCATGTATTATATCTAACTACATATTTACTTTATACTATTACAAGTCATAATGCTATTACTTATGCTAATACTTAATTTCTTGTATTGTCAAATCCGTGTATATCATTGGTTCCCACGTCGTGGTCCTTTTTTAGGTATTTTATCTTGGCTTTTGTGGAAAATGTGTTGGCCAATTTATTCAGTCAAGTCCATAGTCTGCGGTGTCGTAATATATCATAGATGGATCGATTTTGGACATAGGATAAAGCTGTTGTTCTTGCCGTGTCAATGGGCATTCCCATACCACATGCTCTGGATCTTGTTGTGCACCGCATCTGCAATCTATATTCTGTGATAGATTAAATCTTTGGAGATAGGTCTGGTATGGTCCATATAAGCCGCCTGGACAGTTGTAGAAATTTCATATTTAGTCGTTCTTCTACATTAGGCAGGATGTCATACGTGTGTCTTCCAGTCGTACTCGTGTCCCATTCCTGTTGCCACTCAGAGACTAGGACCTCGTGAATTTCAATTTCGTCTCTCACTTCAGCCCCGGCTAGTTGTGCAGCTCGCACGTTGTATTGTTTACGGAGCCAGCAGCATGCCGCTCTTCTTCGTACCTTTAAATCTAGTGACAGGAGTCCTAGTGTGAACAGGAGGGCGTCGGTTGATATGGTTGAGAATGCTCCTGTAAGCATTGTGAATGTTCTTTGTAGTCTTCTCAGGTCTCTGGCTGATGTTTTCAGCTGCACTAGCACTAGCCCAAGCACTAGCGGCATGACCAACTATGGAACAAAGAATGTTGTTATTGTATAACCTTACTCTCTTGTAAGATATAGTTCAGAAAATTCTGGTCATTCTGGATATCTTGGCCATGACTGTGTGCCTCTTTAGTGATGTTTGTTATATGCTCTCGAAACAGTAGTCCTTCCTCTAGTGTGACGCCTAGATATCCTGCTGACTTGGTTCAGTCAGTGCGGATTCTTTCCATTTTAACGCAGGGATCTCGTCTTAGTTTTCCTTTCAACAGAATGTATTTTCTTTTGTTGCTGCAGATGGCTGGTTTTATATTTCTGCATTCCTGTTGGAGAGCTCCTAATGCATGTGCGCCTTTTTATTCCAGCTGTTGTCTATTGTTGCCATTTATGATTATGATTAAGTCATCCGCATATGCAGCGTGAGTATATATTTTTTCTATTTCATCCAGTTTCCGTAGTATTGGCTCGAAGCCAATGTCCCATAACATTGGCCCGCACACTGAGCCTTGGGGCATCCCTTAGTTATTTCCTTCGATATTTGGTCCGCTGCTGTAATGTAGCGTACAATGCTGTTTCGGCAATAATCTTCTAGGCTTTCATAGATATTTCCAGGGCAGAGAAGTCTTCGTAATTCCAGGAAAAGTGCTGGCCGCCAAAGGTTATTAAATGCTCCCTCAATATCTATGAAGATTCCGATGAGGTATTTATCATTTGTTTCTTCTATCCTGTCTAGTATATGGTTTATAGCATCTTCGCATGACCGGTTCTTCCTGAAGCCAAACTGGGTGGTGGTTAACCCAATGTGTTCCCGGATACTTTAGAGCCGCTTGCATATAAGCACCTGCTGTATTTTGGCCATGGTGTAGGTCAGAGCGATGGACATGTAAGATGTTGGGTTCGATGGTTAACGGTCTAGTCCCTTTCTTAGTATGCAGAGATTGGCTACTTTCCATATGTTAGGTACGCGGTGGTAGTGGAGAGGGCCAACGACTCGGAGATAAAGTTAGATGGTGTCACTACCATCTGCTATCTTCGGGTGAAGGTGGAGGCAGTCAGGAGCACTGGCTGTCCCCCGAATGCGAACGTTGTCTGGGGTTTAACCACTCCAGCACCTTCTACAAGCGGAAGCTCCGTTGCTTAAGGTGTGGAGTACCCCATGACAAGGAGGCCTGCCCAAGAGCTGCCACTGATGTGCCTACGTGCGCAAACTGCAAGGGCAACCACGTGGCCTGTTATGGAGGATGTCCTGCCCGAATGACAAGGTTCGCTGCGAACAGGTCTACGCAACATCTTAGGCAACAACAGTGGCCTGCGCCAACCAGCGGGGAGCAAAGACCGCTCCCCTCCGCCAACACTAGAGACTGGCGTAGGCTTAGGCAGGAGACCATCCAGCAGCAGGAGCAGGAAGACCAGAGGCACACGTTCGCAGAATTTGCGCAACGAGCCCCTGATGTTCCTAAGATATCACGTGGGAGGAAACCTACTTCCAAGTCAACACAGAAACACACACAATCGCGGGCGCCAGCCCCAAAAAATGCCTCTCCTATCCAAAACAAAAATTAGAGTAGGCTTTATTCAAGGCCCTCGAATCCAGCATGGGGGTCAGCATGGAACTCCCATGCTCCCTCGACAGTTGCGAGACGAAAGGGCGGGAGGAAGACCTGCTCCCGTTAGGTCAAGGTCATCCTCAACAAATATTTCAAACCCCCATTCCTCCCTTTGCACTGTTCCCCTAACAGCATCCCTCGATCTCACGGAGGTGTTCAAGTGGCTACAACAGTTGTTGTTGACACATTGACAGAAAATCTGCGAGATCGTGGTGAAGTTCATTTCCACCACCAACCCGGCCGCCAAGAAGTTGGTGGCAATGGAAGCACTAGGTCTTCTGACAACAGGCAATCAGCAATCCACAAATGGCGAATCGAAATAGGTCTCGCACCTCTTTCGGATTCGTATTTTGGAATGCGTGCGGCCTGTTTGGTCAGGGGAGCGAGTTACTTCATTTTGCTTCATACTTGAAAATTGAATTCTTCTCTGGATGTTCCTTATATGTTTGTCTGTTTTTTTTTTTTTTTTTTTGTTTATCCTTCAAGCATTAAAATTGGATGATCATTGGATCGCGATCCAATAAATATATGTTAATTTTCTTTCTATAAATTATGTAACAACTGTATTGTACTATTTCTATTGCAGAATTTCTTTAATAAATAAAAAAATTTGTGACCATCTATATTCATTGTTCTGAATTAAATATCTCTAGCAGTTTTCTTATTATACCTTCCACCAATTCGTCTAGCTGGTGAAGACGTCCATTGGAAAACTTACGTTAAGTATCTTGGTGTTCTACTTGACATCAAATTGACGTGGAGAGACCACATTATATATGTGGCTAATAAAGTTAGCAAAAGAATTGGTATACTATACCCTCTCTGTAACCGACGATCAGTCATGTCTCTGACTACAAAACTGCTCCTGTATAAGCAAGTACTCCGACCAGCCATCACATACGCCAGAGAAATATGGGGAGTAGCAGCAAAGTCTCACCTACACCGCCTTGAGATTCTACAATCCC